>CM050528.1:21586128-21828628 GCA_027563665.1 Antrozous pallidus
TCAGCCGGCCCTCCAGCGATTCCGGATGATGTTTGCTCTGTCGTTAAGTTGTAGTTTTGAGTTGTTATGTGGGGCAGCAAGATAGGTGTTTACCTATGCCGCCATCTTGGTTCCTCTGAGAATCCCCCCTACTGCTGTTTTTTTAAAAATTGACTTAAGAGGGGAAGGGAGAGGGAGAGATAGAAACATCAATGATAAGAAAGAATCACTGATTGGCTGCCTCCTGCATGTCCCACACTGGGGATCAAGCCCCCAACCTGGGCATGCGCCCTGCTGGGGAACTGAACTGTGACCTCCTGGTTCATAGGTCAATGCTCAACCACTGAGCTACCCTGGCCAGGCCCTTACTGTTTCTTTAAGACAGTTTGTACCGGGTTAGCCTCAGCAGACCGGGGCTCCCACGTGGAAGACTTTCCCTCCACCTCCTCTCTCTCTATTCCAGTGCCCGGCACCCCCACCCAAGGCTCCAGTAAAATGGGGATTTTGTTTCAATGTCCCAGGTGTGGCCGGTAACGGACTGTTACTCCTAATGTAGCCAGACAAGCGCCAGGCACCCCCAAACATCTGTAAACGCTGACATTGGGAACAGTCATGACTAAGGCCAAATATTTGTGAGGAGCTTGTTGTACCCGAGCCTTTGGGTGGGTGCTGGGGCTGCAGGGACAGAGGAGCCGTCCTCCCTGGCCAGGCTGTGGTCTGGGAGCGCCTTCCCTCCAGCTGGGCCCCTCTGCAATGTCTGCAGGGACCCGCAGCACTGGCCCAACCGAGACCCCTTAGAGATGCAAATTCAGTGGTCCCACCCAGAGCCTCTGCCCCCGGAGCTGGGGGCTTGGGGGGGCAAGGGGGCTTTCGAAGCCCCCCCACTTGCCCCCCACCCCCGCCCCAGGTGCTGCGGGGCTCGCTCAGTGAGGGAACCGCTCCCACATGTGCGGGTCTGGATGAGGCTCAGGTGTGCATTCCCTGGTTAGCAGCCAGGCGTTGCCCAAGACATGGCGGGAGGCTCAGCAGGGGCAGGAGGCTCAGTGGGGCGGGAGAGGAGGGATGGGGAGAGTGGAGTGAGGATCCCAGAAATTGGCGCCTGCTCTACAGAGCCTCGGGTCAGAGGTCAAATTTCTTATCGGGCTGGACGCTGGGCTGGGCCCAATTCAGGGGCTCTGATGGTGCCTGCCCGGTTTGAACACTGGGAGCCCTGGGTTCGGGCCAGCTCCGTCTCTCCAGGCCTCGGAGCCCCCACCTTGCCCAGCCTCGAGGGCACCGTCTCCGGGGGTCTCTGAGGCTCACAGGGGGCCGGGAGCGCTGGCAGCCCAGGAAGCTGGCGTCCCGCGTCAGGACCCGTTTCCCGTGTAGCCCAGGTCAGTCCAGAGACAGTCCCACCGGTGGGGAGACAATGCCCGAACTTTTGGGGCTGTGGGAGGGGCGGGCGCTGCACCCGAGAACACTCCGCCTGATGATTCTGGGTAGGGCGGCCCGGAGGGAGGTTCTCGGCCGGCTCTTCTCCAAAGCGTCTGGGGATTACCCTACGAACCACACGCATGTCTGTGTCGCTGATGGACCGCACAGGGACTGAGCGCAGGGACTTGGGCGGAGGAGCCTCCCCAGAGGCGCGCCGGGCACGGGGCCTGCGATGCTGCGGGCGGCGCCCAGACCAAACCTGGGTTCAGCAACCCCGGGCCTTGGGTTCTGGCTGGGAAAGAGTTCAGAGCCAAGACCCAGCTGTAAGGGAACATTTCTGTGGTAAATCCTAGAGGCAGGAGAAGTCATCCCTGAAATAGATGGGGTTAGGAAACAAGTTACAGAGACAAAGGAAGGACCCCTGGAGCTTATGGTAAGGGGGGAGCCCAGAGGGGGAGGGCGCGGCACCTGTGTGCTCCGGGAAGGGAGAGAGCCATGGGTCCTGCACCCTAAGGTTTTGTTTGTTGGTTTTTCTCCATCCTGACGGTTTTAAGGGTGGAGATTTTGGGGGCTGTCTCAGGGGATGATCTTCATAGAATCTCAGCGGCCTCCCCGGTGTGCCCTTTCAGGCTCTCGCAGATTGCTTGGCGCGCACCAGGGCAGGGGGTCGTCATTCCGGGCAGCTGGCCCTGACGGCAGCCTCAGCCGTGGCTGGTTTGGGTGCTTATCTGGGCCTGGAGCCGCCATACAACTGAGGCTGGGTGTCCGCTCTAGAGGAAAGGTCCGGGCCCTGGTCTGAACCCGTGACCAGCGGGGCCAGCACGGCCAGCCTAGGCTAGGGGAGGAACGCCCCCGGCGGGTCCCACCCTGCAATTGATTGTCCGTCGCCGGGCACCTGGCTTCCCACCCGGTGACCTTCCGTACCGCCCGTCGTCCTCGCTCTGCTCATGTCTAACTGCCTCCAGCTGGAGGCGACACCAGCCTTCCCCCAAGTGGGAAAAGATGGCCATGACTGGACAGTAGGAAGGGGAGGAAGGTTTTTTTTTTTTGGGGGGGGGGGGCTGCTGTCTCAATCCCCTGGAGGGTCCTACAGGTTTGCATGTGTTCTTTGAGTAAAGCCCAAGTGTTGCCCAGACCTCCAATGGAGGACCCAGCAAGAGCATGACCTAGCCCTTGCCTACCTCTTGGGGGTTCTCACCAGCCTCCTCCAGCTGGGAGCGCCCTCCCTAAGACCCTAGGCCCTGCTTATGGACCCCTGTCCCCGCCTCTCCAGTTTCCAGCTGCGAAGCTCCTTAAAGGAGGGGGCAGGGGGCGCTGGCCTCCCTATAGGGGGATGGAAGCTGGGTTGATTTCTCCCTTCCAGACCCAGAAGGGGAACAGCCCTGGGACCAGCGGCCTGTCCCTGGGGCCACTGCCCATCCCCTCCCCCGTGCCCCCAGGCCAGGCTTTGAAGAGCACATTTTACGAACTTTCCATTTTCCTAATGGAGGCGTGTTTGTTCTTCTCAGTCACCTCACTTTTTTTTTTTTATGGGCTTCAGAGCTGATCTGCACGTTCTTCCTCCATGTAATTTCAATGTGGACTCTCCCCCGGCGGCCTTTTCCCTCTTGTTGCCTGCCAAATTGCTTGAAGGCTGCACAAACATTCTTCCTCCCTCCCGTGGCCTCGAATCTCCGTCTACACCCGAGAGGGAGGTGGAGGCGGTTACCCCGAGAGTTCTGGGGGGTTGGAGCCTTTCAACAGCTGCTTTCAGATGGATTGGGAGGAGAAGTTGGGAGGCAAAGCATTCAAATAACTGCGCCCCCCACCCCCAAGCTCCTCATAGGTTTGAGTGTGTGTGTGTGTGTGTGTGTGAGAGAGAGAGGGTGTGTGTGTAACATTCTCTAATTCATAGTCAGTCTTGGAAACAAAGATAGTTGCACATGGATTAGGGCCCAAAGAAGTAAGCTCGCTAAGCATCCTGCACATAACATTGATCACTTTGTTCATTTCTCAGCTGGTTTCCTGGCAATGAGGTGTTGTTATCCCCATTTCACAGATGAGGGAAACTGAGGTTGAACGACAAGGTCAGTTTCTCAACCTCTTTGTGGGGATTCAAATCCAATTTTGCATGAACACTGCTCACAACAAAAATTACCATTACTTATGGCTTAATATAACATTATTTATAACAGCTGCCCTTAATTAAGCACCTACTATGTGCCAGGCACCGTTGCAAGCCTTCTACTCACTTCATTTCTCCCATCTTTATGAATTACCTACTTTCCACGTGACAGATTGGAAAATCGAGGCACAGGGAAGTTGTCACACAGCGAGGAAGAGCGGGAGGCAGGATTCGAACCCAGGCTCAGGCACGCCTAACCAGCAGCATTTATGCCTCCGGGAGAGTCTTTCTGAGCTCTCCCCTGCGTCTCAGGACAGAAACCCCAGGCTCACTGGACCCTGGGCTGCTAAATCCTCCCGAGGTCGCTCTGGGGACAAACAGGAAGATGGGAGGGGGTCAGAGGGGTTACACAAGGCGGTGACTTCAAAGGTGGCCACCACCGGGTGCACAGCCTTGGCTCTGGGCGGCTAGCCAGGGGCACCAATCTGCCAGCCGAGGGCTGTCCACCCTCCGATCTGACCATACCTCCTCCTAGTTCAAGGGCGGAGCAGGCAGTGGAGGAGACTAGGGGGTAGGACTGAAGTGGGAGGTCTTGAAATTGAAGGTGGGGGGTCACAGATGAGGTGTTGTTAATGAGCTAAAATAATAACAGCAGCCAGCATTCACTATACCCTATGCAGGGTAAACCGTTCTTTTCTTACGTTAGTACCCTCCCGGTAGGGACTTACAATTTAAAAGGCACAGAGAGGTTAAGTCTTTGGATCCGGGTCGCAGAGCCCCTCAGGTAGGGAGTCCAGAACGCCAGTGGGGAGGAGGCTCTGGGTGTGGGCTCAGTTCTGTAAATGTGGCCCATCTGGGGACAGGGGGTGTGACTTTCTCTGACAAGCAGTAAAGTAGAAAGAGGATCTCAGGACAGCCGATCCAGCCGCCCTCCGGATGGGAAAACGAGGCTGGAGAGACCTCAGACCCTCACCCGCCGGGAGGGAAACAGCGTGGAACAGGGCGCTGTGCCTGCCACCTCCCTCCCGGGCCAGGGCACTGGCCGCCGCTGCAGGAAGCAGCCAGGGAGGGCGTGGCCGGAGAGAGCCTGACACAGACCTCGGTTCTCCTTTTCTCCCGAACTCACTGTGTGACTTGGTGCAAGTCGCCCAACCTCTCTGGGCCTGTTGCTCCAGCTGCGCAGTCACGGGGGAACGGGGGCTGGAGTGCTTGGTTGCTAAGTCATTGGTGATCACATGTTCTCAGAAGCTCATGCGTTCCCAGCCAAAAAGCAGATTCAGAGCCGAGGAGGACCAGTCCCCAAACCCGAACCTGTGTGTGTGTGTTGGGGGCGGGGGGGAGAGTGATGGGAGAAGGGGGGGGGGGGCGATGGTAGGAATCTCACTGGGTCACTGAGGAAGCACCTTTTCCTTGGCGGCATCCCCAGGCTTCTTGACTGCAGGCCAGGACGGCTTCTGTGGGCTCCGGCATGAGAAGTGGGTTGTGGCCCCATCATTGGGGTTCCTCTGAGGCCTCCTTTTCCGGGGACGGGTCCATGGCTGTGGGGCGGGGGCTGGAGGGTGAAGGGCTTGGCTGGAGCCATAGGCTTGTCCCGAGGTCTCCGTGATCAGAATCTTGCATGCTGACGCCTGCGTCATCCGACCAGGACAACGGCTCTGCGTGCGTGCTCATTTTAGGCCCATGTGGAGCTGGTCCATCCCCGCGTCCCCACCCTCTTCCTCCTCCTCCTCCTCATCGTTATTATTGCTGTTATTTAAGGGCTGTACTTTTTCTAGCTCCTACTGTATGCGACTTGTGTTGCAGTTTACATTGGAAAGTCTAAGATCAGAGAGGTGAAGGCACTTGTCCAAGTTGCTCAGCCAGGAAGATGGGTAAAGAGGCAGGGGCGGGGAGGAAGGGGAGTGTGCAGAGGCCATGTGACAGGAGAAAACTATCGCTATCTCCTTGCCGGAACTCTGGCACCGAGGCACTCCCCCCCCCCCCCCCCCCCCCCGCTTGAGAGGATCCAGGACACCCAAAGCCAGAGTCCCAGGAAATGGATTGTCCCTGCATTGATGACATCACTTTGCTGTGGTCAGTGCCCCCCACAGAGATGTGCCCACGAAAGCCTCAGGCTGATTTATGGAGATAGTGCCCTTCCTGGTGGGTAGGGGGTGCGGGGCGGAGGTGACCTTTTCACTACAGAACCCAAGGCTCCCTTATCTGCTCCAGAGAGTGGGAGGGGATGCATCAGCTATCCTGGGGGCCAGGCCCTGGCTGGGGCTACAGGTGTGGGGCAGGCCGCACAGGATAAACCTTTGTCCCTCCGGGGAGAGGCAGATGAAGTCTGGCCATTACAGACCAGACCAGAGAGGGGCTCTGCCTGGTCAGGGGCATTTGGACCAGGGATGGGGACCAGCCACCAACTTTCTGGAACTTGCCCTTCCCCCCGGGTGGGCTGTCCAGCCGGGGGGGGGGGGGGTCTGGGTACCCTTGGCTGTGCGCATTTCTCCTGTCCAGCGTGGCCAGTCAGGGAAAGAGGAAGAGAAGCAGGGCCTGGAGGGGTGGGGGGAGTGGAGGGGAGGGAGCAGCAAACAAAGGGGCGGGAGCTGGAGCCGGCAGGGCCGCTGAGTGACGATCTGCAGGCCAGCCCACAGGCCTGGGTGGTGGCGCTGCAGGGGGAGGTGCGGAGTGGGGGGTGCAGGGAGATGGAGACCCAGACGGGGGCTCAGAGAGAGACTCAGAGACAGACGGAGAGAAGAGAGATGGCACACAGAGAGGCCCTGGGAACTAAAAGATAGGAGAAAATGAAGATCAGAATCAGTACAGAGGCACAGACATTTCGTGTGTGTGTGTGTGTGTGTGATGAGAGATGAGAGAGAGAGAGAGAGAGAGAGAGAGAGAGAGAGAGAGAGAGAGAGAGACAGACAGTACACAAAAAACCGAATCAGTGTAAATTCATTCTGTGGCAGGGCCCTGAGTCCCTGTGTGGGCTGTGGGTCCTTGGCTGGCCCGTCCCGATGGTCCCTGCCTCAGCCTCAGGGGCTCTGGCCACAGTTGGTAATGGGGATGGTCTCCTTTCTAGAGAAAGTGGCTTTTAGAAGTGCGGTTTTGTGACCTCCAATCCCAGCACACCCTGTCTTCCATTTTAAAATTTCATCCATGTGCCTGCAGCGGCAGGGACTCAGAGGGACACTCCTGCATGCACACTCATGTGCACAAGGTCACACACCCCCCTCAGGAAGCAAGCATCCTCGCCACGTGTGCACACCCCTCCCTGCAAGAGCAGCAGACACACGTGCACACACATACACACGCTTCATGCATTGTAGCATGCACGTGTCAAAACACACACATTCAACATTCCTTTAGCATCTATCATGTGCAGAGCGCTGGGCTGGGCATTGGAGGTAGAAAGAGAAACAGGAAAGTAAGGGGGCCTCTCTGTTTGCCCCAGAGGTGGGGCCGCAGGCACACTGCGGGCAGGCTGAGCAGGAGGAGGTTGGTCAGGCACTGGGGGCGGCCCTGCCCCTTTGTCTGGAATGTCCGAAGTCGGGGTTCGTGGTGTGGATGGAGGGTCCAACTCCATCGGCTCCACGGGAGTCAGGTGAGCTTGGAGCAAGCTGAGGGCCTCTGAGAATATGGACTGCCCCTCCCCCACCCTTACAGTCCCCCTATTGACATGGGAAGCAAGATGGCTGGGTCTCGTCCCCCCACATGTCTCAGAACTGCCTCGATAGCTGTTTCTCTGGGGCATCAGGTAAGGAGCCTGTGTGGGTCCTACTCCAAATCGGGGATTCCATCCTCTACCCCAAAGGGGGTCCTGAGGGGAGTCGGGGTTTGATTTTCTTTTGTATTTGTCCCGGGATCCTGGGGTGGAAGGTAGTGACAGTCCCCAGTTGCTGCTGCTGCTGCCCGTTGCCTGCTGGTCCCTCCTTATTGCGCAGTGACTATGGGCGGCTAACGCTTACCGAGGGGACGCCACACACTGGGTGCTGTGCTCAGCACTTTGCAGATCCTACCCTGTGGGAGGCTCACAGCAGCCCTGGGGCACAGGAGGAATGATTGCAGCGCCCACTGCCCAGAGGTGAAGGCATTTGCCCCAAATCAAATGGCCAGAGCTCCCAGCCAGGCAAGCTGGCACCAGAAGTCCAGGCTTCACTAACATCCATCCTGGGAGCGAATAGTTTTGCACTCTCATCTCCACAGCCTCCAAAAAGGGACAAGCTGTGCGTGTGCGTGTGGTGTGCACGTGTGTGTGCGCGTGCATGGCTGTTGGCGTGGTGTAGATTCCAGGGGTCAGCCAGGAGCTTCCCCGGGGCTCCAGCAGCTGAGGCCGAGGCCGGGGAGAATTTTCCGGGAGAGCAGTTCCCGCTGACTGCCGCAGGCTGCTCTGCCCACCAGCTCCCAGGCGGGGCCTGGCCGGCCGCGGGACTGCAGAGCGGCGGATCTGCGCCCGGCCTGCCTGCCTGTAACCGGATAGTTTATGTTATACCGCCGAGCAGAAATAAAACTACTGAGTCAAACATTGCAAACAGATGCCTCCGGCCAGGGCCCACGGGCCCAGCCAGATGCTCTGTCCTGCACCCTGGGAGGGGAGAAACCTGCAGGCCGGTCCCTCCAGACCCTGCAGGTTGGGGTGGGGACTGCTGCTGGACCTGGAGGTTTGGGGGGGGCACTGAGGGGCTTTTGGGAACAGAGGGGCAGGAAATAACAGAAGGAAAGGGGGGGGTCTTCTTTTTTCTTTTATTGACTTTTCCCGTGTACATTCCAACCTTGTGACCTGCAAATTTCTTGATTAAAAAAAAAAGTATTGGTTTTTAGAGAGAGGGGGAGGGAGGGGGAGAGAGAGAGAGGAACATCCATGAGAGAGAGACACGTAGATCATCTCCCTCTCGTATACACCTGGGGATTGAACTCACAACCCGGGCCTGCACCGTCAGCAGCCCTCTGGTGCTGGGCAGGACGTGCAGCCCCAGAGCACACCGGCCTGGGCCGCCACTTCCTTGTCTAGACTACAGCCAGCATGGCCTTCTTTCAGCCCCATAAAGTCATGCTCTATGCCCACACTTCCAGGGGCTCCCCGTGTCTCCATGGAGCTTCTCAGAGAGTGGTCTGAGGTACGTGTGGGTCCCCATCTCCTGGGATGGTTGTTGAACATGCAGATTCCAGGGCTGCCCCTGAGCCGCTGAATCCCCCTCTTTGGGCCCAGGGTCTGCATTGTGGACCTGACATCCCCTCTGGGAGGTGGCAAGGTGGAATTCTTTCTTAAAATGACCACATGGTTGTAGAGTCATCGGGGGATGTCAAACTGAAAGGGTAGGCAGCACCCTTTGGTTCTTAGACAGATGTCAGAGCGCCTACTGTGTGCTCGGCACCCAGCTGGGTGCTGGCTGCTAGGCTGCAGCTGGGCAAGGCAGATAGGGTCTGGGCAGTCTTGTGTGTCCAGCGACTTGGGAGGAGGGAGCGCTTGATGGCGGGATGGCTTCGGAAGACGTCATGGGGTGGCACCTCAGGACAGGCCTGGTGGAACAGATCCTCCACGGATTCAGGCTCGGTGCTGGTGGCTCTGAGTGAAGCAGGGTTAGTGATTCGGCACAGACTTTGGAGGTGGGAATCCTCATATCCTTCACTGGACGCTTGGAGCTGGGAGCCTCATATCCTTCTTTCCGAAGCTGAGTGAACGAATGAAAGAAAGGTGGTAGGAGAGGAAGGGGGAGATAAGAGACACAAGAGAGGAAAAAACGAATTAGGCGATAGGAGTAGGAGGAGCAGACAGCAAGAACATGGTGTGTGTGAGTGTGTGTGTGTGTGTATGTATGTGTGTGTGTGTATGTGTGTGAGTGAGTGTGTGTGTGTGTGTGTGTATGTGTGTGTGTGTATGTGAGCGTGTGAGAGTGACAGGCAGAGACGTTCACAGCAATCTAAATAACTCTGATTAACACTCCCTGCCACCCTCTTTCCTCCCAGCCCAGGCCCAGCGCAGACACGCCTGGCTGTAACCCTAAGAGGCAGGGGAAGCTCCAGCAATTATTTTCACACACACAGCAATAAAAAGACCCTGTCTTCGAGATGCGCGCGTGCTCAGGGCCAGCCCAGCGCTTCAAGACTTGGCGGCCCTCCCCACCCCATGTCCACGGTCCCCCCTCCCAGCCCCCACAGGGTCTGGCCCCTCTCTTCCCCGCGCCTGGCACCCCCCTCCCCGAGACCGCCCCCTCCCCAGCCTTGGGCCTGTCCCCTCTGAAACTGATCCCCAGCCTTTGGATCTAATTTGTTTCTCTGTCTGCCGGGTTTGGGGGGGTCTTGCCTGGAGACGCGGTGGTCACAGGTGACATCAATCACGTCTGCGTCTTCGGAGGGCTGGGGATAGGATATCAGAGAGGTGACCAAGCATTTGCCACATGATTCAAATCATCTCAGCATTGATTAATTGGGTTCATCCTGAGTTTCTGAATCATAACAACTGTTTTTCTCCTTCACCGACCGTCAACAGGCCCTTAAAGGAGAAGGATCCTTTTACCCAGCGCATGGGGCGCATTAAGCCGGTCAGCTCCTATTAAACATTAGATGCTGGATGTGTTTTAGACAAACTCGATTTGCTCGGGATACTTTTCAAAGCTTTGGGGGATGATTAGACATCTCTTTCCCTGCCTCGCTTCTTCCCTCCCCGGCTTTTCCTGGGACGTGTTTTGGCTTCGGCCTCTGACAGATGGGATGAGGGAACGTGGAGGCCCTGGAGAGGGTTCTTTGGAGGGGGCTGGGTGGAGGGAGAGCCCCCCAGGATGTTTAAAAGAGATACAGTTTCTGAAAGGTTTAATAAGGCAGAAAACCATACCGGATGCCAAGTTCGCCTTCCAAAACCTAAATATCCGGAATGCCTCTTGCCCATAGATAGAGGAGAAAACTGTTTTTCCCAAGCCAAAAAAAAAAAGCCATTTTCTAGAGAAGAGGACTTATGTTTCAGTTCTGCTATGGGTTCTGGAAGCGAAGTGAGTGGGTATGGCTGGCGTGGAAACCGCTCAGTTTTGGTGCAGATCAGTGTGAGGAAGATCAGGAAAGAAAGAAAAGTTCGGGCTGGTTTCCTGCCCCCTTCCTCCCGTGAAAAGAGCAACTGAGAAAAAAGAGATCAGCCTGGACGGTGGCTCAATGATTACAGCGTCACCTGTGCATG
The DNA here is from genome assembly GCA_027563665.1 of Antrozous pallidus. NCBI lineage: Eukaryota > Metazoa > Chordata > Mammalia > Chiroptera > Vespertilionidae > Antrozous > Antrozous pallidus. Next base: position 21,596,775 of record CM050528.1, read on the forward strand.
AAAGGGTTGTGGGTTAGATTCCTGGTCAAGGGCACGTATCTGAGTTGCAGGTTTAATCTCCGGCCCCCAGTCAGGACTCGTGCAGGAAGCAACCGATCGATGTGTCTCTGTCACGTCCATGTTTCTCTCTCTCTGTCCCCCTCCCTTCCACTCTCTCTGAAAATCAACCGAAAAATATCCTCGGTTGAAGATTAACAAACAAAGTAAAAAAAGAGATGCCAGCAGGGCTCCCATTCCACCGGCTGGTTGACCCTGGACCAGTCACTGTGTTGCTCTGAACTTACTTTCTGGTTTCTAATAAGAGGATGAATAAAGTCACCAGGCCCATTGAGAAGTATAAACTCACAGGAAGAAGGTGAGTAAAGTGACTCCTCAAAGGCGGGGCTCTTGGTAACACTGGATCTGTAGGTGTATGTAGGGGTGTGTGTGTGTATGGGGTGTGTGTATGTAGGGGTGTGTGTATGGGGTGTGTGTGTATGGGGTGTTTGTGTGTGTGTGTGTGTGTGTGTGTGTGTGTGTGTGTTGGGGCTGGGGCAGCATTGTAGCAGGAGACCTGGACTTCCATGTGCATGGATTCATTTGGTTCATGAAGTTTCAGAATGTACAGGAGCTCCAAGGGTTAGCCAAAGGGACATTTTTGGCTATGGTGACTGGGGGGGAGCATGACCATTCAGAGCCAATCCGCCCGTGTGGGCTTGGCAGGCCCAGCCGAGCTGGAATAGTGAGTTGGAAATTGATTAGCAGGCCTGGAAGGTTCTCAGGGCGAGTGAGGCTGTCCACCCCCCATGGAGCAAACCGCCCAGGAATCTCCCTCAGCAGTGGTTTCTCTCCCAACACCTTCACATACTTGAAATGACTTTGGTCCTCTGTGACCCAGCCTTATTCTTAGTGGTGGAGAGGAGGGGATGAAGAGGAGGGGATGGGGAGGAGATGGTGGAGAGGAGGGGATGGAGAGGAGGTGGTGGGGAGGAGGGAATAGGGAAGAGGGGATGGAGAGGAGGGGATAGAAAGGAGGTGGTGGAGAGGAGGTGGTGGGGAGAAGGTGGTGGGGAGGAGGGGATGGGAAGAAGGGGGTGGAGAGGAGGTGGTGGAGAGGAGGGGATGGGGAGGAGGGGATGGAGAGGAGGGGATGGAGAGGAGGTGATGGAGAGGAGGGGATGGAGAGGAGGTGATGGAGAGGAGATGGTGGAGAGGAGGTGGTGGAGAGGAGGGGATGGGGAGGAGGTGGTGGAGAGGAGGGGATGGAGATGAGATGGATAGGAGGTGGTGGTAGGGAGGAGGAGATGGGGAGGAGGGGGTGGAGAGGAGGTGGTGGGGAGGAGGGAATAGGGAAGAGGGGATGGAGAGGAGGGGATAGAGAGGAGGTGGTGGAGAGGAGGTGGTGGGGAGAAGATGGTGGGGAGGAGGGGATGGGAAGAAGGGGGTGGAGAGGAGGTGGTGGAGAGGAGGGGATGGGGAGGAGGGTATGGAGAGGAGGGGATGGAGAGGAGGTGATGGAGAGGAGGGGATGGAGAGGAGATGGTGGAGAGGAGGTGGTGGAGAGGAGGGGATGGGGAGGAGGTGGTGGAGAGGAGGGGATGGAGATGAGATGGATAGGAGGTGGTGGTAGGGAGGAGGAGATGGGGAGGAGGGGGTGGAGAGGAGGTGGTGGGGAGGAGGGGATAGAGAGGAGGGGATGGAAAGGAGGTGATGGAGAGGAGGGGATGGAGAGGAGATAATAGAGAGGGGATGGAGAGGAGGGGATGGGGAGGAGGGGATGGGAAGGAGGGGATGGAGAGGAGGTGGTGGGGAGGAGGGGATGGGGAGGAGGAGATGGGGAGAAGGGGATGGAGATGAGAGGAGGTGGTGGGGAGGAGGTGGTAGAGAGGAGATAATGGGCAGGAGGTGATGGTGAGGAGGTGATGGAGACATCAGAGGGGTTCACCTAGGCAGAGCCTGTGTGCCTGGGTGAGCTCTGGGCTGAGGTGAACCTCACCGACCTGAGCCACGTTTCCATGGCTGCTGTGGTCACTACCTCTGCTACAGTGTTCTGTGCAATGACGGGCGTTCTGGGAGAGAGAGGAGGGGACAGACAAATCACATGGAGAGAAAGAGGGGCAGAGGGGTTAGGTTGGGAGAAGAAATAGACCCAGAAAGAAACACAGGAGAAAACAAAGAAGGCAGAGGGGGAGAGAGACCGAGACAGAAAAAGAAAGGCAGAGATGAGTAGGGCTGGGATGGAGAGGCGAGGAAGAAGACAGGTTGAGGGTCTGAGATAGGATGAGAGGGAAGGCAGGAGAGAGAGGAAGTGTGAGAGAAGCAGGAGAGAATAGGAGAGAGAAAGGAGGAAAAGCAGAGACAGAGAAAATGACCACACTCTGAAACACGGAGGAAAGGAGCCGGAGAGGGTCAGACACACCAGCCAGCACCTGCAAAGGGAAACAGAAACACAGGCACAGTTCACCAGGGAAAGACGGCAGAGCCCGAAATGGGAACAAGTGAGCAGCAGATAGGGTCCTGGAAATGCCGCGAACCGACCCCCCAGAACAAGGAATTCCCTATCGGCGTCATCAGGCCTCGCAGTCCCCTGCAGGACTGGCGCCCTTGGGAGGCTGCTGAGATATCCAGATATCGCATTAGCCATCGGGCTGCAGGCAGGGCTCCGTGGGGGCGGGCGGCTGGAGACAGGATCAAAGGGAGCCAGGCTCTGGGTCACTGGCAGGACTCCGGTGGGGCCCGCAGGCCTGGATTCCTGGCCGAACCCCCAGGAGACAGTCTGATGGGCAGATAGAGACACTCCAGCTGACCAACCCACTGATCAACCTACTGTAGCCTGCCTCTCTCTTCCCTCTTTCCTTTCCTCCTCCTCCTCCTCCTCTTCCTCCTCCCTCCTCATCCTTCCTCCTCCTCCTCCTCCCTCCTCCTCCTTCCTCCTCCTCCTCCTCCTCCTCCTCCTCCTCCTCCTCCCTCCTCCTCCTCCTCCCTCCTCCTCCTCCTCCTCCTCCCTCCTCCTCCTTCCTCCTCCTCCTCCTCCTTCCTCCTCCTCCTCCTCCTCCTCCTCCTCCCTCCTCCTCCTCCTCCCTCCTCCTCCTCCTCCTCCCTCCTCCTCCTCCTCACTCCCTCCTCCCTCCTCCTCACTCCTCCCTCCTCTTCACTCCTCCTCCTTCCTCCTCCTCCTCCTCCTCCACCCTCCTCCTCCTTTTTTCTCCTTCCTCCTCCTCCTCCTTTTCCTCCTCTTCCTCCTTCTTCCTCCTTTCTCCTCCTCCTGTTCCATGATGGCTAAAATCAGAATGAGGGTTGGTGGATGCTTCATTGACCTGAGACTACAGGGCCAGTTCCTCCAAGGGCCCAACTCTCGAGCCTCAGTTGTGTGTGAGATGAATAATGCTATGTAGTCAAGAGGCAGGGGACCCCGATGGTTTGGAGGGAGACACCCTTGGGAGAAATCGAGCTGCATTCCCTGAAAGTCAGTCTTCTCAGATGTGAAATGGGAGGATGGGAACATCCCCGGCTGCGGCTGCTGTGAGCCGTCCAGGCCGGCCCCGTGCTAAAGCCAGCCTGGTGTCTGGTCCAGAGCGAGTGAGCGAGCACGAGGCATATGGTGATCCGGGGTGCCTGAGAGACAGAAGCCAGATTGCTGTCCCCGACAGGGGGTAATATATGGCATCTAGCTGCGGCCGAGAACTGACTTCAAGCCCCGCTGCAGAATCAGAGCTCCGTGATGAGAAACAAGGAGAGAGGGGACAAAGCAGTCTGTCTTCGAGTGCACGATGACAGAGCACAGGCTCCCCTGGCAGCCCAGGGGGCTGGGCAGGGACAGGGCCGAGCATATTAATAACAATAAATTATATCTGCGCCGTGACTTATGGCCCTGATGTGCTTCCCGTTCTGTTATCTCAGAGCCGTTGGAGGGGCACGTTCTCCCGACTGTTGTCACATCGGAGTTCACCCCCGCTGGTGGGGCCATGGGTGCCGAGATCAGTGTGATTGTGGGTGCTCTTTCTCTGGGTTTCCATAATTGGGGAAACTGAGGCTCAGGGAGTCAGTCAAATCAGAGTGGACCTCGGGTCTTGGCGTCCTGGGACTTGGCTAGTTCCATCCCTGAGTGGGACGGCCTTCTGTCTCTCATGTTGGAGCCCCTGTGTGCGGGGTAGTCTTGTTCGTTCGTTTCCCATGGGAGGCTACTTCCGTGTTCTTGCCGGCCCAGGGCGAGGGCCCCAGGGTCCCCGCCCCGCCCCAGGCGCTGCGTGGGCCTCGTGGGCGCTCCGAGGGAGAGGAGTTCCCACAGCAGCTTCGGGGGGCAGGGCGGACAGTCCAAGACTCGATGTGGGCTTCTGTCCCTCGGGGCGGAGTGGACTTGGGGCCCAGGTCCAGTTGGCGTTGGCAGTGTGCGCCACCCCAGGAATGTGCAGACTCTGTCCTGGAAGCGGCTTGGAAGGAGCCCACTTGGCTTCTGAGCAGGAGAACAAATGAGCCCCACTCCTCCACTCCCCCCCCGCCCCCGCCAATTCTGCGATTTCCTTTGTCTCAATCCAGAATCCCTCTTTACATGATCCCAGAGGCTTCCTAATAAAATGGAACTGTAACTTTATCTAAGACGAGTGCAGCACATGTAGGATGGATAAGGTGTAATTAATAACAGAAAATAATGCTTTCCCCTCCTGACCTTTCACCCCCATATAAGTGTCTTAAGTTTTATGACAGCTAAGCACAAAATGAGTGTGTGTCTGTGTGCATGCACACGTGTGTGTATGTGTGTGTGTGTGTGTGTGTGTGCACGTGCGTGTATGTGTGCTCTCACGGTGCATGCTTCAGTGCGTGCGTCCGCGTTGTGCTGACAGGGGCCAATCCGTGTGTCTGGTGAGCGTTCACCTGGCCCTGGCTGGAATTGGTTTATGTTTCTGGGTAGACTGGCCTCTCGCTGAACCCAGGCTCTGCCGGTGACTGATCTGGTTTCTCCAAGTGAGGCTTCCTTCTCCATCAGAAGACCTTCTCTTTGTTTCCAGCAAAATCTCGGGCAACACAGAAGCTGAGTATTAAAATCAAAGGGTGCGCCCTCACTGGTCTGGCTCAGTGGATAGAGCATCGGCCTGCGGACTGAAAGGTCCCAGGTTCGATTCCGGTCAAGGGCATGTACCTTGGTTGTGGGCACATCCCCAGTTGGGGGTGTACAAGAAGCAGCTGATTTATATTTCTCTCTCATCGATGTTTCTAATTCTCTATCCCTGTCCCTTCCTCTCTGTAAAAACCAATAACAGATATATATATATATATATATATATATATATATATATATATATATATATATATATATAAAATAAAAATTAAGGGTTGGACCGGCCGGTGTGGCTCAGTGGTTGAGTGTTGACTTATGAATCAGGAGGTCAAAGTTCGATTCCTGGTCAGGGCCCATGCCTGAGAGGCCGGCTTGATCCCGGGTGGATGGCGTGCAGGAGGCAGCCGATCAACAATTCTCTCTCATCATTGATGATTCTCTCCCTCTCCTCTCTTCCTCTCTAAAGTCCATAAAATACATACAAAATAATAATATAAAACAATAAAGGGGTGGCATGTGGACGCTCGTGCACACACACAGTCTTTCAGATGGTCTAGTGCAGTGGCCGGCAGATTGCAGCTCGCAAGCCACATGCAGCTTGCGAGCCGAGGTTTGCCGCTCTATTGACTGATGAGTTTGCCGACCATGTCATATACTACCCTTTTCCTCTTTGCACACAATATGCCACAACTGCTTAATCCTTACAGCTTCCAACTACACAGTAACATTTAGTCTAGCAGTGGTCGGCAAACTCAGTCAACAGAGCCGCAGTTTGCTGACCACTGGTCTAGTGTATAGGGGAGCCCTGGTGGATGCTGGGAGGGCGTTGATAGCTATTTGTGTCCATGGCAGTGGGCCAGGAACCAAAGGAATGAACATGACCTTAGTTTGATGCTGTCAGTCCTTAGGTGTACAAGGGTCTCATGCTGGAAAACGCTCTTTGTGGTGGTGGCGGTCCCCGTCCCCCAATGTGGCATCGTCCTGTTTATCTGGGAACGAAGGAGAGAGAGGTGCTTGGGCCCAGAGGCGGGGGCTGGAGACGCAGGGGAGGAGTGAGGGCACCCATCTCCAAGTCTTTGCCGACGGAATCCAAGGGCACGCAAACCACGCTGCTCGTCTTGCCGTTTCCACAACTCTGGTCGATGGGAAGGTCACTGGGCTGGTTTCTCGTGATTCATGATGTTGGATGCTCGGCTTTTCGAGAAGTCGAAGCACCAACCTCTGGGTTAATGGAAGCCACACGGCCACGCGGCCGGTGGCTGTGAAGCCTCCCCGGAGGGAGCCTGGGCTGGGTGAGCGAGCTGCTTCCTTTGGATCAGTGGCCCCGATGTGAACCAGGGACTGGGGGTCACGCACAGCAGCGCCTGGGCCCTCTACTCCCTCCTGCCCCCGCCTGGGAGCTTCCGTTGCCACGATTGTCCCTCTGGGCTGACTCTTCCAGGATCCCCAGGGCACCAGAGGGAAGTTGGGGGGAGATCCTGAGCCTTAAGTCATTAGAGAAGGTCTCCCCATCCACTCTTCGGGCGTCCCTCCTTCCGTTCGGCTTCTCAGAAGTGGTTGAGCCGATTCCTCCTCCCGGGCACAGCTGCTCGCCCGCTGTCGGGGACAGGCTGGGTTTGGAGGGAGATCTCTGTCCCAGGGGCATCTTTTATGGGCATGCTTGAACTCTGGAGGCCCCCACCTGCCAGCCACCTCCGCGGGGCTGGTCGTATATTTCTCTGTCGTTATGTCATGCCGTCATCCTTCCGCGCATGCTTTGGCCTGCCATGTTTTTATGGCTCTTCTTCCAAGAGGTGTCCCACGGAGGGTGGGTCGGCGTGATTTATCTTCGGAGGGGAGGGAGGGAGGATTCCTTATCCCCCGTATCACAGGGTGCATTTTCCTCTTATCACCCTCTCTCCTGCTCCGGGGTTTAGAGGCGATACCAGTGGGTTGGATCAGGCTGCGGAGGGGTTCTGCCGGCTGCCAGCTGCGCAGAGTTGACAATGACCAGAGCCCGGGGATGCGACCGGCTCCTAATTCCACATCCTCCGGAGGCTGAGGTCCACGGCACGGCAGTCCCGGTGCGGGCTGCCAGGACAAGGAGATCTTGATTGGATTTAAATATTTCCCAGGGGAAGTTTTGAGGCTTTGGCAAACATAATGAGATGAGTAGCTCTTCAGAAACAGAACTTGAGAAATTAAACAAGTCATATATATTCATTATGGAGAGAAGTCGAAAAGGCAGATAAGGCAAGAGGAGAAAATGAAAATCACCTGTAATCCCACCACGTGGGGCTCACTACTCATGCGCTGCCATATATCTTCCCAGCCCTCGGCGGCCGGTATATGCATTTTCAGCGAAAACGAGGTTACATCGCACGGGCTGTTCGTGACAGTTTTCATTCGCAAAAAAAATGATAAACTATGGACATAATACAGAGAATACCAAGAACAGAGACAGCAGAAAGCCCAACAGCAACCACTGTTTACCATCTCCCGAAGGCCTTTCTGAGATCTCTTTCCACATCGTCTGATAACCTGCTTTATTTATTTATTTTTAAATTTTTTATTGGTTTTCTACAGAGAGGAAGGGAGAGGGATAGAAAGTCAGAAACATTGATGAGAAAGAAACGTCGATCAGCTGCCTCTTACACACCCCCTACTGGGGATGTGCCCGCAACCTAAGTACATGCCCTTGACCAGAATCGAACCCAGAACCCTTCAGTTCGCAGACCGACGCTCCATCCACTGAGCCAAACCGGTTTCAGCTGATAACCTGCTTTAAAAAGTCCCAGCAGCTAGCACGGCCCGGCCATGTCCACAGACTTGTCTGCCATTCCTCTGCAGGGGCGAGGCCGTGTTTCCTGATAAGGATGCATCCCCTGCAGTTGGACAGCTAGATTGCTTCCAGTTGCTCACAGAGGCCTCTTCTCTGGGCTTAGTTGGGGTGTTGACGACCCTTTATCAGGTGAGATCTTTATGTCCCACCTCCGCCCATCAAACAAGGCGCTGCACTCCCACCTCCGAGTCTGCAGAAGCCCCGAGACCTCCGGCAGCAGGAAGCCAGACTGACAGCAGTTAAAAGGAGGAGGGTTATTTTTCTCACACGGTGAGGGGTTCAGAGGTCGGCGGCCACCGATCTCGGTCCAGCTGTCCTGGGAGGTCATCAGGATTCTGGCTTTTATTTTATTTTTTGGGTACCATTCTTAGCATTGTGACATTTTCCTCCAGTGCTTGTCTTCTGCATGTTCAAGAATGGCTGCCTCGGCTCCAGCCATCACATCTGCATCCAGGCGGGAAGGAGGAAGGACTGGCACAGAGGCTTTCCCTCTTGGGCCTGGTAAGGCTTTGAAGCCCTCCCAACCCCCAGCGGACCTCTGCTTGCACTTTATCAGCAGAAACGGTGCCACGTGGCCTGATCTAGCCGCCAGGAGCCCAGAGAAGGGAATCTTTTCTTTGAAAGAAAAGATTGTAGTGTAGCCCTGCCAGTTTGGCTCAGTGGTTAGAGAGCCCACCCATGGACTGAAGGGTTGCAGGTTTGATTCCAGTCAAGGGTACATACCACGGTTGCAGGCTAGATCCTTGGCCATAGATGGGGTGTGTGTGTGAGACAATCAGTGGATGATACGTGTCTCTCACATCGATGTTTCTCTCTTTCAGTCTCCCCTCATCCCTTCCATTTTCTCTAAAAATGTCAATGGAAAAATATGTCCTCGACGAGGATTAATAAAAAAACAGTTAAAAAGTGCTCGCAGAGTTCCCTTGGGCTCAGCGTGTTCCCAGGACACACCCCTGGGCTGGGCACGGGGGTCAGACATCAGTTCCCCGGCCCACAGCTCCTCAGTCCGCACCAGGGACTTGAGGGCCGACGACTGTGTTGGGGACTGCCCGGAGTGGGTATTGTGGGATGTTTGGCCTCCACCCTGTAGATGCCAGTACCCGCCCCTTCCCCCCCACCCCCCCGGGTTGTGACAAGCAATAATGTCTCCAGACACTGCCCAGTGTCCCCGGGGGCCACGATGCCCTGGCTGAGAACCACTGCTCGTTACGGCTCGAGTTCAAGTCCCGCCTTTACCACTTAGGAATCACGTCCTCTGGCCAGGCTCCTTTTCCCGGTTAATCCATTTCCTCACTTGGAGGCTGAAAGTAATAATAGGACCCACCTCCGAGGGTTATTTTGAGGATTCGCTGGGTGAATCTTCACAAAGTGGACAGAACAGAGTTGGCACTTACTAAACGCCAGGACGCCGCTGCTTCCTTTCTCGCGCTGCCTAAAGCCCAGAGGCAGCCTTCGTCCTGCAGCCTCGGGGCCTGGTGGCACTGGCATTCAGAGAGGCTTGCTGAATGGCTGGCTTCTGCATGCAGACAGTAGGCACCTACGCCTACACCTCTGTCTGCCTGAGGTCCCAGCTCCAGCCCGTCTGCAGCCCGAGTGCCCTCAGGAGGTGCAGCGCAGGAGGGGCGCCCCGGTTGTCCTGGGGGGCAGGTTCTGTAGATGCACCTGGTCCAGATCGCCCCTCCTGCCCTCACTAACGGGGGCTCCGCGGACACGCCAGAGGCGGGGATGATCCAAACAGTTCTGAACGCTACAGCGAGTTCAGCTGGTGTGTGAGGAGCACATGTTCCAAACACAATTAAAAGTCAATCAGGGTCCGGAAAAGGGCATTAATGTCCCTTAGTCACATGGCGGGACACATGTGGCGTCGGTGTCTCTTGGGGCCCCTTCTTCCACCCCCGCCCCCCTGCGAATCCCTGCTGCCCTGCCTGGGCCTGTGGTCCTTGGATGGGAGGGAGCCCAGGGCCATCTGTGTGTGTGTGTTTAATCCTCACTCAAGGAATGTGTGTGTGTTTTTAAATTGATTTTTAGAGAGGAAGGGAGAGAGAGAAAAAAATCAAAACAAAACATTGATGTGAGAAAGAAACTTTGATCGTTGCCTCCCATAGTGCCCTGACAGGACTCAAACCTGCAACCTTTTGGTGCACAGGACGATGTGTCAGCCAGTGGAGCTACCTGGGCAGGGCTCCCTGTGGTTTGTGACTCTCCGTGTCTGTGGCGGCCGAAGAGGAGAGATCTGTTGAGTCTCTCTGTTGAGCGGTCCGTTTATTTTTGGGCAGGATTGAGAGTGGCTCGCGTGTTCAGTCAACAAATACTTGGGGGCTGCTCTGTGAGCACTGGGCTACATCGGAGGTTCTCAGCAGAGGGCAACGCTCCCAGGGGACAGTGGGCAAGTCCCGGAGATAGATTGGTTGTCACAATGTGGGTGCGTCCAATTTGTAGAGAGGCCAGGGATGCTGCTCAGTGTCCCACAATGCACCGGCCAGCGCCTGCAACAGAGAATACCTGGTTCCAAGCAGGGAGAGAGCTGAGGTCCAGACCCCGGAGGAGGCCCACGGGACCCCCATAGTGGCGAGCAGGGCAGGCGATGGCCCTGTGCTGACGGGGTTTCTTGAACATAGTCATGTCCACTGTGTCTTTAAGGAGCTGGACATGGTAGGAGAAGGCTTCCTTTGAGGACAACAGTGATCATTGTTTCTCCCTCTGTCTAAGCATGGGCCTGGTGGGACTGCTGCCGTAGATGTGTGTCGGCTGGTGAGTGTGCGTGTGTCTCCTTATGTGTGTGTGAAGAGCCAGCAGTGCGGCTCTGTTATATAAAGTTGTCTGCTGTTTGCTTCCCCTGCTCACCAGGACTTGCAGGCGGCTCGGTCCTCGTCACCAGACAGGATTCAGAAATCATTGGGGAGGACCGTTCTTTGTCCCCTTCCCCCTTCCTCGACTCTCCTCTAACCGCTACCTTGGCCATAGACTAAAGGTCGGTAAACTTGCCTCTGAGTCAAAGCTTTGAACTTGAAGTTGAGTTGAGGCCAACTACACAGTGCCCGCGTGAGCACCCAGCAAGCTTTACAAATGTGCTTCACCTGGCGGGGCCTCAGCTGGTTGGGCACCATCCTGTGCACTGGGGCGCTGCCAGTTCGATGACCGGTCAGGGCACACACCTGGGTTTTGGGTTTGAGCCCTGGTCAGGGCTTGTACAGAAGACAATTGATCAATGTCTCCCTCCCTCCTTCCCTCCCTCCCTCCCAAGCATGTCCTTGGGTGAGGATTAAAAAAGAAGTAGTAATAAAAAATAGTGCGTCAGAGAAATCAAAGAAAAACCATGAGAGTGTCTACAGCTTGGCACTAGTGGCTTCTGAGCCAGAGGATGGTCTGTTATGGGCAGCTGTCCTGTGCACCGCAGGGGGTCGGACAGCACCCCTGGCTCAGACCCACTAGCTGAACCCCCAGCTGTGACCCAAAAATGTCTCCAGACATGGCCCACAGCCCCCTGGGGAGCAGGCAGTCACCCCTGTTGAAAACCATGGGTCTGCGCCTCCACGGAACAGCAAGTGAGCCTCAGACTCGTCTGTGAGGAAAGAGCCAGGTGCTTGCGTCTGATGCGTGTGGTTCCATTCATGCAGGCGGCACGAACGGCAGAGCGGAACAGCGGGGGTGCCCTTTGGGAGGGGCAGACAGTGAGGGAGAGGCCCCTCTGGGGGTGCCTGCTTTTTGCTGAGGTGCTGAGGACACTCACGTGATGTCTGTGCCTTTCTCTGTGCTTTGACATCTGAATCCCAAGTGGCGCGTGTGTACTGAGGGGGAGACACATAGGAAATGAGCAATCGGAGGATCTGAGAAGACTGTCCCCCCCAAACATCCACTGGCCCAGTCCCATCTGCTCCCAACCACAGTGACGGCTGTTGAGCAGCTCTCTGTAAACGGCTCTTCTAGCATCCCTGCAGCTGTCCCCGCCGCTGGACCCTGAGTGAATCCTCCGAGCAAGGATCTCCAAGGACATGTCAGCTTCCACACACACACACAGACACCCCCCACACATACCCCAGACACCCCCTCACACACACACCACACCCCCCCAGACATACCCCACCCACCCACACACCACACACCCCCAGACACACACCCCAGAATACTCCCCCAACACAACACATATATCCCCAAACACACCCCACCCACACATGCACCACACTCGCCCCAAACACAACCCATATTCACCTCACACACACCCCAGACCATCCCCCCACACACCACACTCCCCCTAGACACTCCCCCACACACTCAGACACCCCCCAGACACACTCCACACATACACACACTACACCCCCCTGACACACACACTCAGACACACCCCACCCACACTCCCAGACACCTCCCACTCTCCCCTCAGACACACCTCACCCACACATACACCATGCATACCCCCAGACACCCTCTCACACACCCAGACACACCCCACACATATACCACATACCCCCCCAGACATACCCCACCTACACACCCCACCCACACCCCACTCATACACTCCCCCCAGACACCCCCCCAAGATACCACACCCACACACTCCCAGACATATCCCACCCACCACCCCACACACACACCACACCCACGCACCACACCCACATACCCCAGACACCTCCCCCCCCACACATACACACACCCAGACACACATACACATATCCCCGCACATCAGCCACACAATCCAGACACACACGTACACACACGCCAAACACACACACACCACGGACATACACACATCACAGACAGACGCACACACATCACAGACACACATCACAGACAGACACACACACATCACAGACACACACACACATCACAGATAGATACACACACATCACAGACAGACACACACACATCATAGACAGACACACATACACCACAGACAGACACACATCACAGACACACACACATCACAGACAGACACACACCACAGACAGACACACATCACAGACAGACACACACATTCCCCAGCCACACACACACATACACACCCAACCCCCAGGTGGAGGTCACCAGGCCTGCCGGAATAGAATTTCCTGTTCGTGTGGTCCCTGGGCTGCCCATAGAAGCGGGCGCCCCAACTCCAGGTGAAATGGACCAACAGTCCAGGCTGAACTTCTGAAAACCAGCAACCCTTTGAATCTGAGGGAAAATAGGCTCTATGTGCGGCCATCCCAGCTCTCAGCTCACCTGCGTAAAGGGGCTCAGCCTGGCCCCTCCTCCCTGCGTCCTCACCACCCTCACCACCCGCACCAGCCTCTTCTTACCCATGGGGCAGAGAGCAGGGAGGGGCAGGCAGAGGTGACAGCCCCTAACACTGGATTGATCCCCCCTGATCGCCATACGTCGGAGTCCTGGAGAGGACCTTTGCTACGGAGCAGGGGCTCCATCCAAAGGGCCCTCTTTGCTGCCTCCCTCCCCACACCTTTCTTCTTTCTTTCTAGAAAAGTCTCCAGGTTTTGGCTGGCCTGAGATTGATGAGGTGTTTTGCATGGTGACCACCCTACGACTGTATTTGGGTGACAGGGAGCGAGCGGTCTGCGGAGAGCTGGTGGTGGGAACAGAGCGTCATCGCGTATAGTAAATCGGTGTGTTTTTCGGTCCCTGTGAGCACATGCAGCTCTGACTGCCCCCACGGGGGCGGCCAGTGCGCAGGAGCCTCTGAAACACCCAGCAGCGAGCCAGGCACCGCGTCACATGCGTGGAGAGGCATTGCACAGGAGATGCGCCCACGACTGCAGGCAGGCGGATGCACGTTCATACACCGGAGGCCCAGGCTCACACGTAACACGAGGCAGGCACAACGCTGCTCCCAGCATCAGCCCAGGATGGGGGCGGGCCCCAGAAAGCACGCACCTCCCTGTGGCCCCTCTGTGGCTCCCTCTTCTCGCTTTGGTTTTCCTTGCCATATGAATGTCTTTGGAAACGCGACCCTGAGGCCCACACACCGCGCTCTGTCCTGCAAGATCTCCAGGCCCATAAATAGGGCAGGACTCTGGCACTGAATCTCACTGATTTCCGCGCACAGGCCTGGCCCCAGACCATCTGGACCGGCCACCCCACCTTCCCCGCCGCACCCGTAAACGTTCCGAGGGGCTCCGGCATCGCCAACGTGTTCCCGGAGCCCCTAGCAGAGAGAGAGTGCCAAGGTTGGGGATCAAGGCCATGGGATGGATCAGACCCTTGACAGTCGTAGAGAGAGTGGTGTGGGGTCTCCTGGAGAGACAAAATAAAAACTGGCCCCCGGCCCCTTCCCCCCCCCCCCCCCCCCCCTTTCCTTCGAGATCTAATTACAGATGTCTTGACATTCCCGCCGCCTGAAGTTTCCTTAAAAGATGTGCCAGGAAGAAACATTTGGAGGCCGTGTTTGAGGAATAATCCCGCCTGGGAGTCCCTGTGCTGGCTGTCGCTAGATGACAGGGGGCTTAATTACAGCGAGCGCCACGTCCCCTCCGTTTGGAGGCGGGCTGCTCCAGCCGCACAATGTACCGCAGGCTGACGATGGCCTTTTGGCAAAACTCGCGTCTCTGATCTCACGTTAATTACTACACAAATATATGGGTTGTGGGCACAGAGTTTATGTGGCGGAGTCCCTTTGACACATGTTCACAATAAGAACACATTTTCCCCCTCCCCTTCCCCTGACCCTAAGGACAAGAAAGAGATGAACATGTTTCAGGATGCCGTGGTAATGGCACGAGGACTGTCTGTTGAGTGTGTGCCCTGCTTTTGTTCTCTCTTCTGTTATTAAAACAGCCTTTTAACCCGGGCGCTCCTGGCTTGTCATTCCTCTCTTTACTCTGGCTTTTATGCCGAGGGGGAGACCGATTAGATTAGTTTAGATTAAAGACCAAGGGACACCTCGTGAAATACATTCCATCCAGAGGCAATTTGGTTGATTGGGGTGGATTCTTATGCGTGTATGCACGTGTGCATGTACGTGTGTGTGTGTGTGTGTGTGTGTGTGTGTGTTGTGTCTTCCTGATGGTCCTTTTACAAATATTTGTTTTTGGTTTCTAGGAGTGCATTTGTCCCTTTAGCTTTTCATCTTTAGAAGTCTGTGGCCTTTGACTGTGACCTGACTTTTTGGGGTCTGTGGCATGTTTTGTGGAGCAGGGGTAGTAAATTTCATTAACTATCTCCTTTAGCTTCTTGCGATTTCTCAAAACTTTTCCCCAGAGGCAGCAGTTTCCCCAAGGACCACAGATGAAAGGGTTCGTTTCAAAGGCCCTCCCCTGCCCCCAGACCCCCAGCTTTGTCTAATGATGTCACAGCTGTAACCAAGGCAACACACTGTGACATCACAGCTGAAAGGCTGCTGACCTTGGCCTGGATTTCAAAGGCAACCAGGCTCATAAACTTCTAAAGCAGGCAGGAGATAAATATCTTCAGTCATAAAAGAACAAACAAAGTTTGGGGTGGGGGTGGGCTGGGAAAACACGCGACAGGCGCTCTTTTTCAGGAATACAGTAAAAGGCGCTGCCAAGTTTTCCAGGAAGTGCCAGTGGCCATTCTGATGATGTGAACTAGACTTTACAACAGAAAGAGGAAGAATGAGTGGAGAATGGCCATTTATAAGACTAAATGCACCAGGTGAAGCTTCCCCCCAAACCAGACCTGCAAAATGAATAAAGCAAGAAGCCAACAGCCGTTTCTGAGTGAGAGGGGACGTTCGCTGCCTGGGGAGAGGGAGAAAGGGGTATTTACCCCAAAGGGAAAGTGCTCCACGCAGTGTGGGTTCCAGGACACAGAAGGGGGTGAAAAAGGAATAAAATGGGGAGTTTAATTCATCGTAATGAACCAACATTGGTTTCTTTAGTTTTGAGTAATGCCCTCGGAAAAGCAAGATGATGACATTAGGGGAAAGTGGATGAAGAGTAGATGGTGATTCTTGTACTACTATTTTAGCAACTTTTCTGTCATTCTAAAATTATTCCAAAATCAAAGATCTATTTATTTGTTTGTTTATTTTAAGGCAAAAGTGGGGCATTGTGCTTTAGGATATGTCCTGGAAAGTCATACATATATTTTAAACCTTGCTCAGTGACTGAATGTCAATCTATGAAGCAAGAGGTCACGGTTTGATTCCCGGTCAGGGCACATGCACAGGTTTCGGACTTAATCCCCGGTTGGGGGTGTGCAGGAGGCAGCTGATGGGTGATGAAATATCATCATTAATGTTTCTTTCTATCTTCCTGTCTCTGAAATCAATTTAAAAAATTTTTAATGATGAAGTCAGGTCCCAGAGAGAGGTCAGGGATTGTCAAGCATCCACAGCAGGTTAGTGGCAGCTTTGCGATTTGAACCCTGCATCTCTGTGATTCACAACCCAGTGTGCCATCCTCTCTTCGCCAGCTGGCCCCCGGGAGCTGCCTTTTGAACAGAATTACCTGCTGTCAGAGGAAGAAAATAAGGCCCATTGACTGGGTTGCATTGTGTCTCTCAAAAAGATAGCTTCTGGCCCTAACCCAGATTCCTGTGAACGTGACTTATTTGGAAACAGGGTCTTTGCAGGTGCAAGTGAGTTTAGACAGGGCCACACTGGACTGCAGAGGGCCCTCATCCAGTGACATGTCCTTAGAAGACAGAGATGGACAGACACACCAGAGAAGGCCACGGGAGGACAGCAGCAGCGATTGGAGTGATGTAGCTACAAAGCCAAGGAACGCCAGCCACGCCAGCAGCCACCGGAAGAGAGAAGCACGGACCAGATCCGCCCTGGAGCCTCCAGGCGGAACCAACCTAGCATCACTTTGATTTCTGACTTCCGGTCTCCAGGGCCGGGAGACAATACGTGTCTATTTTAAGATCCCCAGGGTGTGGCACATGTTAGAGCACCTCTAGGAAACCAAGAGGTGTGTCTCACTCTCAGGCACCCTCCATTGCCACTGGACCCCAGGTCCGGGAGGAGGTTTGGAAAGGAAGGGAGGGGACTTGACCAGAGGAGAGAGGGCCCGGGAGCCCGGTGGTGGCATCACAAGTGACCTCAGAATCACCTGGACCCGTGACACGTTTCCCCAGCGTAGGTGTCAGCTGTCAGCAGGAAGTCAAAGCTTTGTTCCCCAGGAACACCCTGAAGGATGACTCAGCAGAAAAGTAGGGGAGGAGGAAGTGGTCCATTGATCTACAGATGAGACCCTGCCCCCAGCTCATTGGAGGACAAAGCAGGAAAGAAACAATAATAAACAACTAATGGTAACTCGCTCCCTCCACCCTGGCCCGTTCTCCTCACTTCCCCCTGGGGGACTCCGTGGCTAACTCTCCTTCTAGTCCCCATCCTGGCCCCATTTCACCAGCGTGTCTTATGCTCTCTTATTTTTTAAAAATCTTCTTTATTGAAACAAAATTTACAAAAAGTAAAATGCATCCATTTCAAGTGTAGCATTCACTGGGTTTTGATAAATGTTTGCATCTCTATAACCACAAAAACAATCAAGAATATAGAACATTCTTCGTGACCTCCGTCTCCTCCTGCTGCTGCTTGGTCACCTGCCCGCCTGCACCCCACACTCCATCCCGGATGACTGTTCTCTGTTACTACAGATTATTTCTAGAGTCTCGCTCAATGGCATCTCATGTGAACCTGATGTCTGGGTGCTTTTGCGCAGCACCGTGCTTTTGGGAGCCAACCATGTTGTTGCATGGGTTAGTGGTTTGTCCAAGGAGCAGCTTTCAGCAGATGGAAGTACTACGGTACATCCATTCACCAATGGATGGATGTTTAGGTTTATCCAGTGTTGGCCTATTGTGAATACTACTGAGAGGAAAAGTCCAGGATATCCGATTTTTTCTCTTGGGTATATACCTAAGAGTGGAATTGCTGAGATGTATGTTTAATTTTTCTAACCTAATGGAGACAGTGTAAGCTAACACTAAACACTAAGCTAATGCTGTCTAACTACTATAAGAGAAGACACCGGCAAATCTTTGTGGACGAGGCCTAGGCAATGATTTCTCCATTAGGACGCAAAAAAGCTTAACGCAGAAAATAAAAAGAAATGATAAATTGGACTTTATCAAGATTTAAAACTCCCCGTTCTTTGAAAGACCCTGTTAAGAAAATGAAAAGGCAAGCCATAGTCCTGGAGAAAATACCTGTAAATCATTTATCTGACAAACGACATGGATCCAGAATATTAAAAGAAGGCCTATAACTCAAGGATGAGACAAATGAGCCAATTTAAAAATGGGCAAAAGATCTGAACAGACGCTTCACAGAGGAGGATTTGTGAATAGTCAAAACGCACATTAAACAGCACTCAGCACTGTTAGTCTTGGGGAAAGTGAAAATTAACACGCTATTGAGATGCCGCTGTGTGCTTACAGTGGCTACACTGGAGGAGGCCGGCCATTCCGCGTGCTGATTAAGGCGCCATGCAAAACAGGACGGCCACTTTGGAGTAGTTTGACAGTTTCTTAAAATAGTTTGTTTTTGGAAGAAAGTGAAAAAAAAAAAAAAGGTTCTTAAAATCCTCCAGTGGCTTCTCGTGGCCCTGAAATAAAACCCCAACCTGTCCTGTGCCCTGCAAAGCTTTCTGTGTCCTGGCCTCTGCCGTTCTCCCGCCTCGGCCGGTGTTCTCCCATTCAGCCGCGCTGACCTTCACTCTGACCTGAAGCCCAGCAGGCTCCTCTGCTGCTCCCTCTAGCCCTTCGCACAATAGCCTCCAAGGTCAAGTCTTTCCTCAAATGCCCTTTCCTTACAAAGACCTTTGCTGGCCACCATATCAAAATGAGGTCCCCCACCATTTCCCGTCCTTTTACCTTGTTCTAGTTACCTCGGAAAAACCTTACGTATTCTCACTATCTTCCCTTTCCCACTTTTCCAACCAGAAAGCAAGCTCCGACACATGGCAGGGAGTTGGTTTCTCTGTCCAGTGCTGTGCCCTGAAACACAGTTCCTGACACACAGTAGGACCTTCATCAGTGTTGACTATGTCTCCCACAGGGACAAAGGAAACGGAGCTAGTTTATGGCGGTTCTGGCATTTGAACCCAGCTCTGTGGCTCTGAAGACTTGGGTTGACTCTTTCCTAAAGCTCCCAGGCAAGATGGGATGAAATTCCTGGAGGGCAGGACTCTGACTCCCGTGGAGGGCCGAGGCTCTGACGCTGGTCCCAGGAGGGGAATTCCAGGCAGGAAAAGAGCAAGCCAGGCTTCCAGAATGACAGGAGCCTGGGGGAAGCCAGCCCGGTGACTTCAGACATTCCCCCGTCCCTTTTTGAAATCAACAAGAAAAGCAGGGCCTGTCTGTTGAAGTCCTCATCCATTTTATTTCTTTTTTTCTCTATAACATCAGTGTGAGAGAGAAACATCAATCAGCTGCCTCCTACATATGCCCAACGCCGACCCAGGTTTGAAGCTGGGTATGTGCCCTGACTGGGAATTGAACCGGCGACCTTTTGGTGAACAGGATGATGCTCAACCAACTGAGCCACACCAGCCAGGGCCTCGTCCAGGTTTATATGGAGGAAGAAATGTCCTAAGGAAGATGCAGGACTGAGATGGGGGTGAGGACAAGGGGGCTGCTGCTTCGATATTGAATTGCAGTTGTCAGGATTTTAGCTGTTCCACAGGTGGGGAAACTGAGGCCTGGGGGTGGGGTGGGGAGGAATGTGCAAGCCCTGGCTGGGCCTCAGGGTTTGGCGGGGCCAGCTTTGACCAGATTTGGATGTAGTCTTTTGAAGCAACGACCTTTGTCAACGTGTGGAGGCACAAAAGCAGGCCTGTGTGGGTCACGGAGAGCTTGGGAATGTCACCTTTGGCTCTGACATTTACTAGTGTGTGTCTGTGGTTGTGAAGCCTCTGAGCCTGTTTCCTCATCTGTGAAATGAGGATGATGATGCTGACAGCCGTTTAGTAGGGTTCTTAAATTCACGGCACAAGGAAATACATCTCGTTTAGCTCAGTGTCTAGTGCTTAGTGAGTGCCTAGTAAATGGGGCTTATTGTGACTATTGCACCTTCTAGAACTATAGTGAGGTCCGCCGAGGCACTGGGGTTGGAAGAGGACTAGATGATGGATGATGTTGCTTAGCTGTTGGTCGCTTGGAAGTCTCTAGAAACCGGAACACCCCACCTGAAGGCCCTCATCTGACCGAGCATGCCACGTCTTCCCTGGGACCCAGGCTACCTCGCTTGGGGGTGGAAGGAGGGCAGTTAAGGCAGCACCGAGATCCACTGAGGAGTAAGGAAGGGGGCGTGCTCGCATCAGTGCTGCTTGTCCCTTTCGTTCCTGAGACTTTGGGGAAGACACTGACTGTTTTGGCTGGTCAGCTCTGTAGAGACGGGCAGGGACCCCTCTCCCATGACTGGAAGAGGGTGGATGCCAGTGCCCAGCGTGGTGCGGGCACTGGGGCCTGGGGCAGGCGGTACGTGGCCGGCCGGAGCAGCTGGCGTTCTTGAAGCTGCCCCACTGGCTTCAGAAGAGAGATTCCTAGACATTTCAAGTGCTTGGATGTGCCTGAACTTGCAGGTGCCATTTTGAATCTGAGAGGCCCTTGACTTCAAGGAGGGCGTTCAGGGAAAATGCATCTGAACAGCCTGTAACCCTAAATAGACCCTGGCCCATCCCAGCCCGGAGGGAGCAGAATGCTGGGCCTCTGAAGACCTTGCCCCTCTATCTCCTCTGCTCCCCTTTATCTCCTCTACTCTGCACAGCAGTTGTGAGATAGGCTGGGAGAGGAGGGTGGCCTCCGTGTGCCCCGAGGGACAAGGAAGAGGATCACACACCGGCAGCAGTAGCCCCTGGCCTGCCTAGGGGAACGACAGGCCTCGGGCATTCATTCATGTGAGCCAGTGATCAGAGGTGGTGAGGCTTCCTGCTGGTCTCCCAGGATGCCCTGGGAAACAAAGGAAGGCCAACTCTTGGAAGACAATTGGGAAGGAGGAAGGAAGCTAACAGTGTTGAGTTCTAATGGTGTTCCATGGGCCTTGGGGGGTCAGACAGAAGAGGAAATGGAGGCTCACAGCAGAGAAACGTCTTATCCAAGGCTACTCAGCTGTTGAGATAAGAAGGCAGCCCAGCCAGTGTGGGTCAGTGGTTGAGTGTTGACCTATGCACCAGATTGCAGTTTGATTCCTGGTCAGGGTACATGCCTGGGTTGCAGCTGGATCTCCTGTGTGGGGTGTGCAGGAGGCAACCAATCAATGATTCTCTCTCATCATTGATGTTGATATCTCTCCCTCCCTCTCTGAAAAAAAAAAAAAAAAGGAATACATGGGCTCACAAAAGTAATTTTTAAAAAAGGTAAGAAAGCAGGGATCTGACAGTCTGGTCATGTACCCATGCCTCTGCAGGGGACATCTGTAATATTGTCAACATTTAATCAAAAAGAAAAAAGAAAGCAGGGATAGTTCCTTCTGTTCTGTAGTGACACTTCCTCTTTCTATCCCAATGGTCAGAACCTATTTAGCACCTATGATGTGGTTATATTGGGGAGGGGCACCTTAATCTCTGACCTCCTGCTTATCTCTCTCAGTCACTCTGGCCCCGTTCTCTGGGTGCAGCCAATCACCTTCTGTTCCTCCTCTGAATCCACCCAGCTCTCCCTCTTCCCTGCCCCTGTTTAGACCTTGCCCTCCCCAGCGCCTGCTTATCTTTCGGATTTGCACATCCAAGGGAGTCCTCCCTGACCACAGGAGAAGTTCCGGAACTTATGCCCATGCCCTTTCCACACCCTGAAACCTATCGGGGTGGAGACTGGCTTCTGGGCTTGTTCCCTAAGCGTGTCCATGGGCCACCCGAGGAGACAAAGCCCGTGGAAGCAGAGAGCTTATCTGTCCCATCCGGGGCTGGGTCCAAACCCCCGTGGAGGCGGGAAGTTCTTAAGAAGACCCCAGGCAACGAAGACAGGATCCAGGAACACACAGGCGAGGGGGAAGGTGGAAGAACCCCAAGAGGTTGGGAGCCTCCAAGATGTTCTAGAAAGAGCTCTTTCAGGCCCCCTGTCCCAGCTCCTCAGATTGCAGACGAAGGTGAAGGGCCAGACATTCTCCAGGGCTCCCATTACCAAGCCGATATGTGTTTTGTGTGCCATGTGTTTATGTTTTGCCCTTTGAAGGCTGCCTGGGAAAGGCTAGCAGTCATGGAGTAACACACACTTCTCTTCTCTTCTCTTGCCAAAAGCAATCTTTAATCACCCCACCAAGTAATGGGCTCAGAATAGCATAATGGAAACAAAGCACTTAAAATACTTTCTTGGGTGGATAAACACAGCCGAGGGGGAAAGAGAAGTCTTACACGCCCAGCCCTACCCTTTTCACCACGCACACAGTGACCAGGGAGGAAGAGGAGAAACCCTTTCCAAACAAAGGTAACTAAGCAGCCAGAACACACCGTTAGCAAGGTGAGCTGTCCATCCAAGCACAATGTCTTCAGAACGGCTGAATCCCCCCTTTAAAACAAAACCAAAACCCCCAAACCCCCGAAACCTGTCACCAAGGAATGAAATGTAAGTCTGACATAACTGACCAGTAGGAGGGAGTTCTTAGAGTCTTCCTCGAATCTCCTCGGGTGGGGGGACAATGGGGTATAGAGTTGGGTGGTTTGGGTGGTTCTGGGTGTAGGTCCTTGTATATCTGAATCTTTTTCCTTGTCCAGAGGCCGAGTCTTCTCGGAGTCCATAGTGGTTGAAGCCAAAGCCAGGAAGCAAGTGGCACAGTTCTGGGTTATGGAACCCGAGATGCAGGCTCTGGTGGGATGTTAGGTTTCATATTAGAGAAAACGAACGTTCATACTGTAATGACAAGACTCTTGAAATTACCATCTCCTCCAAGCAGTTTTCCTGGATTTCCTCACTTGGAGTCCATCTTTTTCTGCCATGAGACAAGCAAGACAAGACTCGGGAGGCTTCTCAGACGTAAGAGCTTACTATCGTGGCCAAATTACTTGTTCTCTCTGGTCTGGCCTTTTGTTGTCCCATCTGTAATGTGGAGACAAAAATACCTCCTTTGTGAGTATACTTAGGCATAGAATTAAGTAGTCTGTGGTCAGTTAACCTAGTCTGCCTAGAAGTCAGAATTACCCAAGCATGTGTCAGCGACTTCTTGAAGGGTGAGGGAATAGGGGAGGGAGACGTGGGCATAGAGCCACCATCTTTTTCCTGGGTTGGTGTGTCTTGGTTGCTGTGTTAGACCCTTTATGCACATTGTATAATTATCTCCACTTTTCAGACGGGTCAGCTAAGGTTCAGAGTGTTCAAGTAACCCCATCAAGGTCACACAGGAAGTGGCTGAGGCAGGGAACATAGTACACGCCCCACCTTCTTGTCCTCTAGTGCCTGGTACAATGCCTGACACATAGTAGGTGCTCAGTGCATACGTACCCCTCATTTCCCAAACATCCAGTCACTGACCAACTATCTGTGAATAATTGCAAATATTTCTTAAAGTTTACGGAACATATGGCCAAGATAGTATAGCTCTTAACGTCTTACAAGCCTATTGGGTCTTGCTTTGCTTGTCTCATGGCAGAGAGACTTCTTTTTCTCATGTTGAACCTGATAGTCAGATACCGACTAGTTAATATGAAGAAAAGGAACACTTTGAGCACTTAGAAGAATAATGCCCAATGGACATTTATGTTTTTGGAAGATATGTGTGATATGTTCACTTATAAAATAAGACGCCTTGTTAAGGTCAATGGATGCAGGCCCTGTTTAAGGGGAAACACATAGGAAAGATGTATGATGGGGAGCAGGGTTCAAGGTCATTTTTGAGACAGAAAGGCAATTTATTAACAGCGACCATGAAGTAGAAAGCCGATCAGTTGGAAACCCAGTAGTGCTGGCCACCCCATTTGACCTGTGTGCGCGGCTAAGGCAGCCCTGAGGCCGCACTGACACATTTCCCCCCATTTGTATCCTTCCTGCAGACCCTCCCTGTCTGGTGTGGAAGTGGGAAGATTCTGGGTTTTGGAGACAAAAGAACCGGGTTAGACTGGGCTGGACTTTCCGGGTCCTGACACTCCTCTTTGGATAAATCTCTTAATCCTCTCAATTGTGAAACGGTGCGGGCGGCCTGTGAGGAGGATTAAGTGAGACAATGGAGGTGAATGGTTTAGCACAGCCCAGCAAGGTTGATGTCAGTATCTCATTCATTCATGTGTTTATTGAACAGGTATTGGTTGAGTACTAGGTGCTCATTCTAGGTGCTGGCAAAGCCAGGTGCCCCCATTGCTGCTGGGGTGGAGGTTGGGGCGAGGGAGGAGGCACGGGAGCAGAGGGCACAGGGAGATAGGGAACAAACAGAGGAAGATGGTATACAATAGTCACATTTTGAGAACGGTGGGTCGGAAACAGGCGAGGGGCATAGTGATGGGAGGAAGTGCTGTTTTATAGAGAGGAGCCAGGAGGTGACACTGAGGCTTGTGAAATGTGGGGGAACCATGTTCCAGGCCAAGGGAACAGCAAGTGGGAAGGCTCAGAGGCCAGAGCATGGTTGGCATGTTTGAGGAAGAGAAAGGAGGCCGCTGTGGCCGGAAGTGGTTGAAAGCTGTTCATCACCATTGAAAAAGGCACCATTCATTGGTGGTGGGAGAAGGGGGTAGGGAGTTGGAGAGGGGCCAGGTCATATGGACCTGGCCAGAGCTTTGGCTTTGCATGTGAATAAAATATTTTTAATGGAAAATTTGAAGTGTATACAAAAGTTGAGCAATTCTATATGAAACACCCATATGGCCACTGAGTGGATTCTATAATTAACATTTTGTTCTGTTTGCCTTATCCCATATCTACTCATTGATGACCTCTCTTCATTTATCAATTCATCTTATTACTTTCCTGCATTGTAAGTTACAGATATCAGTCATTTATCCCCAAACACCTTTGCATACATATCAGTTACTTATCCCTAAACACCTCTGCATGCATATCCTTAACTAGAGCTCAATCTTTGTTTAAGGATTTTTAAAAGTGAAAATGTATACACAATGAAATTTACCTATCTTAATTATTTGAATTTTGACACATTTTTGAAATACCTGTCCAACCCAAACCCTATCAAGATCATTATCATCACCATCATCATCACATCCTTCACCTGCCCCAGCCCTAGGCAACCAATATTCAGATTTTCCCCACCATAGATTTGTTTGGCCTGTTCCACACCTTGACACATAGGAACTGTATGTCTAAGGCTTAATTCACTTGGCATAATGCATTTGAGTATCATCTATGCTCTAACTTTTTTTATTTTATTTGAGGGGTAGTATTTTATTGTATGGATATACCACGATTTATCTTTTCTCCTATTGATGGACACCCTGGGAAGTTCCTAGTTCTTTTTTTTTCTTTTTAAAATATGTTTTTGTTGATTAAAAAAATTTTTTTTAGGGAGAGAGATGGAAACATCAATGAGAGAGAAACATCAATTAGCTGCCTCCTGCACACCCTCTACTAGGGATTGAGCTCACAATCCTGGCATGTGCCCTGGTCTGGAATCGAACTGGGGATCTCTTGGGGTGGCTGCCATACATTTTAAAAAGATCCCTCTGGCTGCGGGTTGGAGAATAGACTCTTGGGCAAAAAAGCAGAGGCATGGACTACTGAAATGTTCAGACAAAGGACAGTGGTAAGTGGCATTGTTTTGCTCACATGCATATATTATTGATTTCAGAGAGGAAGGAAGAGGGAGAGAGAGAGAAAAATCAATGATGAGAGAGAAACATTGATCAGCTGCCTCCCGCACATCCCACACTGGGGATCGAACTCACAACCTGGGCATGTGCCCTGACTGGGAATGGAACTGTGACCTCCTGGTTCATAGGTCGAATGACCACTGAGCCACAATGGCTGGGCACATTATCTCTGTCAACAAAGATCTTAGAAAACGCCCTTCCCCTACAGATGACTAATCCATTCCTTCTTAAGGAAAGGCTAGATTACTATGCTTTTCTTTCATATTCAGTCACCTTAGTCAGTTTGGTCAAAGGTTTTCCAAATCTTCTCAGTTACAGATTTGCAAAGAGGAACCTTGTAAATAGGCTTTATCAGCTAAGGGACTCTGTAAGGGGAGGGATTTCATAAGCTCCTCAAAGAACTACATCAAATGGGAAATGCCAATAGATTAAAAGCTCTAAGTAGCATGAGATCAAGAGGACTTGGGTTGAGCCGGGGTTAGATGGAAAGTTCTAATAATAACAGCTCATGGTTTTGCATTCTTACTCCAAGCCAGACACTATGTTCAGCACTTTCCATCCATCCTTCTTACGTATGAGGCATGAATTAGGCACGTCCCCATTTTATAGAGCAGAGCTAGGATTTAAATCCGCTGCATCTGACTTCCGAGCCTACACTCACCACTATGGCTCTGCCAATTTCCTTTCCGTTGGAAAAGATGGATGGAATAGACATGGTTGAGCAAATTGATTTTCTTTCCTTTCCAACAAAGTTGACTCCAAACTGGTCATTGTGTTTTCTGAGGTCACCGTGTAAAAGGACAGGATTCAAAATGGCGACATGAATCAGAGTGGGACTCCTGGTTGGAGTGGCCAACTCTTTGTGGTTTGCCTGGGACTTGCCTCATTTTAGCAGGAAAAGTCCCAGACAGACTGGGACTGTGGTGGTGGGTCATCTTGCTCACAGATGATGGCCATTGTCCACGAAGAATGCTTCCATCTATGATCTGGATTGAGTGGTTTCAGGTTTTCCCTTCTTGGACGCCCGATCCGTTCCAGAAGTTGAGATTTCGGTGTGTCCCTTGTGTCACCAGGCTTTGCTCTCCCTGGGGCTGGTGTGGCCCTGGAAGGCGGGAAGGAGGGCTGCCCCTTGGGGTCTGTGGAAAGGTGAGCTGGGTCCCAGCACGGGGGAGTTTCATCAATAAATCCCACCGAGAATGGCTGTGGATGCTCACTTCCCATCACTGAGGCCCCGCTGATATGGATAGATATCCCAAGACCCAGCTTGCAACTCAAAGTTAGCTGAGATGGGGCTTCTGAGCTAGGCTCCTGAGGCCCATGGATGGGCCCAAATACACCCGAAACTGGGCCATTTCCTCACTCACTGGCCAAAGATTCCATCAACTCTTGGCCCATGACCAGCTACTTGTCAGCTCAACCATATGCCTCTTAGGACATAACTCACAGTCCTCCTGGGCATTGGCCACAGGACGGTGGGTACAATCAGACTCTGCTTGGACAGTCAGCATACAGGGCGGACTCTCAGGCCTGGGCAGGAGACCTCAACTGCATCCTGGGACCTGTGGGGGCCCTGGGAGTCACAGTGGACTTTTCTGGTACATGCAGACCCAGGTCCCAGCCAGCTCTCACGGGAAGAAGAACAAAAGGGGAGAAATAGGAGCAAATGCCACAAAGACAGTAACAAACACGGAATGCCTTGGCAAGAAAGAGAAAAGGGAAAAAATCCTGGAGCAGAGCCCACAGCAACCTCAGTGTGTGCTGTCGCTGAGCAGAGACTCCATTTATTTGGCTTTTGCTTAGAGATGTTGCACAACTTGTGACAGATGTGCTGTGCATCCTGTCATTAGGGCTGAAAGAGATGTTTTGATATGATTGGGAAAATTACAATGTCAATATCTCCGTTCCATCTTCAAGCCTTTTGCATATTTTCCACTACACTAGTCTCTGGTTGCTGGCAGTTAAATGGAAGTGAACTCCTTAGCTCTTTGCCTCTTCCTCCTTGGTTCTGTCACGTTTTGGGATCAACTCTGTGAGGGTGTGTGTGTGCAATAAAAAAAGGCAAAGCAACATAAACGAGGGAAAAATGGGAGAAAGCCAAGAAATCCCCTCTGGAAGCCAGGAATGAGGCTATTTATGGACGTTGAGAATGGAGATTTTTGAAACTAACAATATCTACTGTATCTTCAGTACGACAGATGTCCTATTGTGTTTGCATTCTTTCCAATCTTCATGCTTCTGCAAGCTGATACTAGTTTTCTACCCACTTTACAGATGAGAAAACCGATATTCAGTGAGGTCACCATTTGCCCAAGGTCTCAAAAGTGGTGGAGGCAGCCTTTGGATGCAGGTATGTGTGACCAGGGTCACTGAACTCTGGGACTGACCAGCAGGTCATGTATAAAGTGCTCATCTGGAATTTTTCCCTGCTCAGGGTCTCCCTTTTGTGTCACACCCTCAACTTTCCCTTTGGAAACCGTTCCTCCTCTGCTCTGGGTCCATATAATAAAGTGAGGGTGACCTCCATTCCCAAGGCCTGGGCTGGGCACATGACCACGGCCTGACCGATCCGAGCATGCTGACTCTTGGCCAAAGTGTTGGTTCCTAGACAGCCTCCTAGACACTGTTGATAGGATGGGTCAGAGGTTGGAACTCTTTTCTGATTGGGGCTGCTAGGTGGCTGTGCTGTTAGCTTGGAGCTTCCGAGAATCTTCTTCGCCACCAGGAGAGGAAGAGCCTGTTGGAAAACAGTCAACTAAATGAGAGATGGGGTGTGGGATTCTCCATGGTGTCGTTTGAGTACATGGATCCAGCTTTGTCTGCGGCTGGAATCCCCTCCTGGACTTTTAAGTTATGCAAGTTATTACTTTCCCAAAGCTCTGAGTAAGATCTTGGAGAGAGAGAGTTACATACCACCAGTAAGAATGAGGGCCCGGTGAGGTGAGGCGGGCCTGTGGTGACGGGGATGTTGTGATATGATAAGAAGTATATATTTGGTCTTCATCCCTGGTTCTGGCAGGAGAGCCTGAAACCCTTGGAATTTCCTACGTGATGAGAGCCATGAAGGTGTCTTTTGTTATGTGAATGAGGTGACTCTTGGAAGCACCTGAGGATGGGGCTGGTTGCCAAGAGAGACAACCACGTGATTAGAGGGTTGAGATTTTGAGTTTCAACCTGCAGGGAGAGAAGAGGGGCTAGCAATGACCAATGAGTTAATCAGCTGTGCCTATATAATGAAGTCTCTATGAAAACCCTCAAGGAGAGACTTTGGAGAGCTTCTGGGTTGGTGCACGTGTGGAAATTTGGGGGGAGGGGTGCACCTGGAGGGGCATGGAAGCTCCGTGACCCTTCCCATGAACCTTGCCCTGTGCATCTCTTCCATCAGACTGCTCCTCAGCGACATCCTTTTATAATGATCTCTTAATGCATGATTTCCCAAGTTCCATGAGCTGCTCTAGGGAAGTAATCAAACCCAAAGAGGAGGCTGTGGGAACCTCTGATTTATAGCCAGTCTGTTAGTTGTAACCACCTGGACTTGAAATTGACATTCTGAGTTAGAGGGGGTCATTGGGACCCCTATTTTGTGGCTGGTTAGGAGAAGCATAGGTCATAACCTGGGCTTGCAACTGGCATCTGAAGTGCGGGGGAGCGGTCTGGTGGGCTGAGCCCCCCACCTGTGGGATACGGTGCTGTCTCTGGGGAGATGAGGTGGGATTGAGTAATGGCACCCGGAGCATTGCTGTTGGTGTGGGGGAAGCTTCTTCCCCACACCTTGGAGTTGGGATCTGGACAGGTCTAATATGATATTGCCAATATATTTGCCTATGTTTTGATCTGTAAGACTTGTAATTTCATAGGTCAGCATTTTAGTTCTTTGACTGTCCCTATTTTTCAGAAAAGGAAACGAAAGCTTAGAGCTAGTAAGTGATAAAGTGGATGAAAGAAAGAACTAAGCCCAATAAAACCCTTCCAGGCCCCAGAGTCACAGGCTGGGAACCAGAGTGGGCTCTGGTCTCTCCCTGTGTCTTTCTGGGTGAGCTTGGCTGGATGCATCCCTTAGAACTCTCTGGTTGCAAGCAACAGAAACTGACTTTATCTTACGCAGAGAAGGAATTTACTGGAAGATATCAGGGAGCTTGTGAAATAGAAAAACAAAGTCTCTGAAAAGAGCCACATAGCATCCAGGGAGCTGAGTAACAGGGATTTAAGGACTTAGGTGAAGACATGAATGAGCTACAAACCTCCATTCCTTGCTTCCAATGCCAATTCCTGGGATGGAGTATCTGATTGGCTGAGCTTGGATCACAGGCCCGCTCTCTGGTAGTGACATCATGATGGACCCACAGATGCATTATGATCCTATCCATTACAAGGACATTTGTTTTCCCAGAGCAGCACTGACACTGTTACGCTGATAAGAAATGCTGGTGCCCTGTAGGAAACATTGCCCAGCCCCATATTCTTGCTGCCATTTATTTAATCCATAACATGAGTGGTTGGGTCATCAGGTCTGTCTGAGCCCTGTTAGACGTTACACTCAGAAAGTTTGATTTTCCAGGCCCGAAAGAAGCTGGAACAAAACACACTTCTGCAACCAGGATTTTGTATTACTCTGTGGAAGAAGCAAAGAAATGTCACACAGTTTTCTGTGATGACCCACCTTGCCACCTGGCAGCAGGAAGGGTGGAGGGGGGGCAGGGAGATACTGGCTCTGGGCTGTGATTGGGTAGGTGGCTGGCACCAAGCCCCTGCGAGCTTCCTTTTCCTCCTTTACAAAGTGGAGGTTATGATGGTGGTGAAAAGAGATGCCTTTGCAAGGCATCCAGTGCCCAGTGTGTGCCTGGCTCTGTGCTGAGCACGTGATCCACAGCCTCTCCATGCGGTTCCCAGCACAGGTGGGAAGTGGGCCAGCACCCAGCGGTGCTTGGTAAGGACTCTTGTCCTTTCCTGTGCCTCCAGCTCTTCCCTTCCTGCTCCATCCCAGCGTCCCGGCCAGCCCTCCTCCGCTGTAGCCCTGAAGCCTGCAGGTGGCCTCGGCAGGAAGGCTCTGGAATCTCACAGATAATATATCGGGAGGTGAAGGGGGGCTGGCAGATCTGTCCTTTCTTTTGTAAGAGTGTCGAGATAACTGGACTCCAGTTACTCTACTGAGCCCGGCCGGCGAGGCTCAATGGTTGAGTGTCAACCTATGAACCAGGAGGTCACGGTTTGATTCCTGGTCAGGGCAGATGCCCAGGTTGTGGGCTCAGTCCCCAGTGTGGGATGTGGGGGGGCAGCCAATGATTGTCTCCCATCATCGATGTTTCTCTCTCTCTCTCTCTCTCCCCCTTTCCATTCCTCTCTGAAATCATTACAAATATATATTTAACAAATTACCCTATTGGCACTGGGCAGCCGTGGGCTGCCCCGCTGACAGGAGCAGGGCCTGGGTCTGTCTTCGGCTGCAAATGGAGGAGTCAGCACCTTGCAAGGAGAAACAGCCCCGGCATCAGCTGGTGGAGACGGTCCCGCAGCTCATAACCTGGGAAAGGCAGGCGAGAAGAGTGCATTGTTTGAATTGGCAGCCGACTCTGGATTCTTGAGTTTGGAGATTGCAGGTGTGAGTGTGTGTGTGTGTAAATGTATCTGTGTGTAAGGGAAGGTAGAAGAAGCCTGTATGTGCATGGAGGTGAAGATGGGGAAGATGGGAGGAGAGGTGGCAGCCATGTGCGTTGCAGGCTGGCTGTCGTGTGTGTGAGAGGGAAATGGAGAGACGAGGGCGATGGTTCAGGGGAGAGCAGAACAGTCTTCATTGTTCACGCATGTCTAGATACAAATGGAAAGTAATGGGTGACAGAACAGGAAAAGGCTAACACACAAGCCAGAGGAAGCCACGCGTGTGAGGGCAGGAGCAGGGTTGGGTCGACCTGGAGTGAGCTGAGGCACCTGCTCCCTTGGCCAGAAATAGTTTCCGGGAACCGCAGAGTGTCCCTCCCCCACCTCCCTCCTGCTCGGGGCCCAGCCGTGGGGAGATAAAGCTGCCTCATCGCTTGTCTTGGCTGCCTCTCAGCTGGGACTGCTGACAAGCGGCTTTGATCTGGGGTTATCGGGGCCTAACCCTGTGGCCCGGGCCTGCGCTGCCAACTTCCACCGTCACCTCTGCGAAAGGGCATTCCAGAAGGTCACGCGGGGAGGGCCGCCCGGACCTGGTGCCAGGCCGCCTGGAGCCTGGGTGCTCCATGCAGTGAGGCACCATCTTCCCATCCAGGAGCCCTGGCAAAATGTGGGGCTCCAGCAGCAAAGGAGCTTTGGGGGGGCATGCACAGTGGCGTCCACCATGAAGAGCACATGGTGCTTCCTGCTCCTCACCCTCGTGCTGGCTGGGCCTCCACCC
Source organism: Antrozous pallidus (assembly GCA_027563665.1). Classification (NCBI taxonomy): domain Eukaryota; kingdom Metazoa; phylum Chordata; class Mammalia; order Chiroptera; family Vespertilionidae; genus Antrozous; species Antrozous pallidus. The sequence continues at coordinate 21,628,643 of CM050528.1, forward strand.
CCAATGGGAGGTGAGGGGACAGAGAGCGGGAGTGGCAGCCAGAAACCTCGGGTTCTCTTCTTAGGATGGCTGCTGAGGCACCATGTGAGGGGTGGGGTCCTGCTTCTCCAGGACCTCAACTTTCGCCCACCTGGCAAAATGAAATGACTCTGTGGATTAAACTACCACTCCACCCCCCATACACACAGAAACCTCAGTTCCCATCAGATCGTGCACAGAAACCCAAGTCTAAAACAGATGGGAGGAGAAGGGACCAATTGAAGGGGATATGGGGTGCCCCCGTCCTCAGTTTTGTCTTTGGCCTCTGCTCTAGTTGGTGTGCCAGGTTCCTAGCAACCAGGACCAGCTGCCACCATTGTGGTGGCTGAAGACAGCAGTGCTTCATTGACTTACGGTTCCGGAGGCCAGTGCTCCCCCATCAAGGTGTTGGCAGGGCCGTGCGCTCTCTGAGGCCTGGGGGGAGCATCCTTCCTGGTGTCTTCCAGCTTCTCTGGCTTCTCAGGAATCGTGGGTGTTCCTGCTATGAATCCATCACTCCCGTCTTCCATCACCACACGTGATCGCTACATCTCTTCCCTCCTCTCTTCTCTGTGTCTGAGACTCTGTTCAAACTTCTTTTTATAAGGACACCCTATATTGACTAGCTGTCCATAACGACCTCATATTAACCTGCTTACTTCTGTAAAGACCCCATTTCCAAATCAGGTCACACTGTGAGACACTGAGGGTTAGGGCCTCAACATATTTTTTTGGGGTGGGGGCACACACACACCATTCAACTCATAATACCCTGTGTGTCTTTTCTAAATACCAGGCTTTCTAGAGCCTGTGAGCATAATAAATTGCACCAGAAGTTCCGGGGTGATTTGTTACACAGCCCTAGTAACTGTAACAGGTGGTCAAACTGAAAGAACATCGATGCTGGCCTCAGACCTGCATTCAAGACCAGCTGCTTCACTTAGCAACTTAGTCCAGTCGGTTTACTTCTTTGAGCCTGGTTTTCTCTTCAGAAAAATGGCATTGGCTGGAGAGACCGTGCATAAAGTTCCAGGCATCCTAGTAGGTTCTTCATTTATTTAGAAAGTCACAGAGGTAGAAGTGAGCCATGGAAGAAGTGAGCCAGCTGGGCTGTGTGGACTCAGGGGACAAGTTGCAGAGGCAAAAGAAGGGTCCTGGGAGCTTAGGAAAGAGAAAGGCAGGGAGAATGCACCTGGGGGAAGGGGAGGGGAAAAGATGAAGGCATGCTCCAGAGCAGCAGTCGCCAACTGGTGGTCTGTGAGGTCTGACAACTTGGCAACCACTGCTCCAGAGAGAGAGAGAGAAAGAGAGAGAGAGAGAGAGAGAGAGAGAGAGAGAGAGAGAGAGAGAGAGAGAGAGAGGGAGGTTGCACCTCGTAGGTGCTTGACTAAGGTCTCTCCTCTCTTCCTAAATCACTCCTCACCACAGTGCTGCTAGATTTTGCAAAATAAGAGCTTCTCAATTTGGTGGGCAGCTCCTGGGTCCCAGGAACCAGAGCCTCACTTCATGCCGACTTGGGTGGAGGATGCATTCCTTTGGCGAGTTCCATGGTTGGAGCCTTTCTCTGCTCGGACTTTCATTTGGTCTGAGCTAACCTTGGTTTCTTTTTACCAAAGAAGAACTGAGGCTTATGATGAGGCCTCGCGGAGCGCCTGTGATATCAACGGCCATCGCCCTACTGCGCTCTGCGTTGCTGAACGTAAATAAATTAAAACCATCCCGCTCCCTTTCCCTGTAAGCGCACGCGCGCGCACACACATAATTTCATTACAGCCGGAATGTAGGGCTGTAGGCGAAACATGTTTGGGTCTTGGCTGAACCTAGAGTGCTCTTGGAAGCCAGGGATCTGCTGGGCCAACCTGGGAGGGAGCTGTGCTTGGCTCCTTCCTTCCACTCGGCACGCTGGGCGATGCGTAGGCCTGGGCGTCACATGTGAGCCTTTGGTACTGGAAGCTCAGAGGCCCGCAGATGTGTGGGTGGGTTTGCTTGAAAAATGTAGTAAAATATACATAACGTAAAACTACCATTTAAAGATTTTTAGTTTATTTTTCTTTATTAATTTTTTGAGAGAGTGAGAAAGGGAGAGAAACACTGATCCATTGCCTCCACGATTGGGATTGAACCTGCCACCTGGGTATGTGCCCTGACCAGGTATTAAGCCCATAATCTCCTTTTGATGTACAGGACAATGCTCCAACCAACTGAGCCACCCAGCCAGGACCCCAACTCTGATTTCTGAGCCCAGCTGGATAGTTAGGGTTAGATGCCACTTTCTCTGTCTCCCCAGGACCACCTGGTATTTAATCTTTGTTTCTCTCTGTACATCTGGTTCGTTCTTCCTTTTTTTAAAGCATAGTTTTCTCTGGTTCAGCTTCCAATGGATGCCAGTGACCTCTTCGGCTCCAATGGTAGATGGCTCCTTTCACCGCTAGCATTTGATACAGATTGACTAGTGTCTCTGTGTTTTGGGATTCAGGGAGAAAGAACAGATAGATCCAGCTAAGGTAAAAGGTTTATTCTCATTCTGAATAGCTATGGGCTAGTGAAGAGGAGTCTAATGGTATTAACAACGAACTAACTAACATAAACACACCTCTTCTGCAAGGTTGTTGGTGATGAGGGTGTAGATGAGCTGGGACTCCTAAAAGATGTGCATACTTGTGATAAAAGTAGCAATAGAAGTATCTCCAAGGTAGAGAACAAAGAGGAGGAGAGAGTCATTTTTTGTAGAGGAAAAAAACCCAAAAAAACCACACACACGTTTCTCTGAGAAGACAAGTTTTAGGTTAGGTTTTAAAGGATGAAGAGTTTTTCTAAGGCATGTGTATTAATCAGGATAGATTAGGTTAAGATGCAGTAACAAACAGATCTCAAAATCTCAATTGCTTGACCCAACAAAGTTAGCTTCTTTTATTTTTATTTTTATTGATTTCAGACAGGAAAGGAGAGGTAGAGAGAGAGAGAAACATTAGTCATGAGAGAGAACCATTGATCAGCTGCCTCCTGCATGCCCCCTCCTGGGGATCAAGCCCACAAACCCAGGCATGTGCCCTTGACCAGAATCAAACCGGGACCCTTGAGTCCACAGGCCAACGCTCTATCCACTGAGCCAAGCCAGCTAGGGCCAAAGTGAGCTTCCTGCTAGCCCTGCACGTCCATCACAGCTTGGTGAGGACTCTGCTCCTCACAGTGACTCAGGCTGAGGGAGGTGCCGCCATCCTGCAGACTTGCCGTGTGGAGCACTGGGCTTCGGTCACTGTGATAGGAGATGGGAGAGACTAGGGAATCTTGCCAGGCTTTTCATTGCCTCAACATATCTTCCACCCACAGTTCATTGGCTAGAACTTGTCACCTACTGCAAGGGACTGGGAAAGGTCGGAGACCAACGGGGATATTTGGGGAGCATGACGTGTGTCACCATAGGTAAACAATGAGATCACTTTCAATCAAGTTAGTGGTTCTCAACCAGGAGTGAGTTTGCCCCCCAACGAACACGGGGCCCTGTCTGGAGGGTCCTGCTGACACCCAGGACGTGGAGGTCAGGGATGGCCTCAAACATCCTACTATGAACAGGGACAACCCCACAACAAAGAACGATCTGGCCCCACATGTCAGTGCTGAGGCTGAGAACCTTGGGTTGAAGGAACACCTTGAACAAAGTCAGTCATGAGAGGACGACCCGGCAGGCAGCGCCTCGCGGTGGGGTGCTGCCCCCCTCCATTTGCGTCCAAACCTCCTTATCCCCGAAGCACTCCCATAGCAATCCCTCCTCGCTCCCCCCATCGCCGCCCTGGAGGCCACTCGCCTGCTTTCTGGCTCTATAGGTTTGCTTATTTCAAACATTTCATGCCAACGGAATCATATAATAGACGACTTTGGGACTGGCTTCTTTCACTCAGCATCGTATTTCCTCTGGTCCTCCATGTGGTAGTGTATCAGTTTTTATTATTTTTATAGCTGTCTACTCTTCCACTGTATGGCTAGACCACGTTTTGTTTATCCATCCATTGGTGAGCATTTGGGTGTTCTCACCTTTTGGCTGTTGCGGATTGTGCTGCTCTGGACATTCACGTACAAGGTGTGGACATAAGTTTCATTGCTTTGTGGTGTTTTACCTAAGAGTAGACTTGCTGGGCCTATGGAAATTTGATGATTAGCTTGAGGGGAACCACCCACCTAACTTCCCCAGTTTTTGAGTGCTTCTTCTGTGTCGGGCTCTGTGCTGAGAGCTTTACGTGTATATCCAGTCTCTCCATCCTCACAATAGCTTAGTGAGGCTGGTTATCCTTATTATCTTCACACCCCAGGGAAAGAAACGGAAGCACAGAGAGGTTAAGCAACTTGCCTGAGGCCACACAGCTAGTAAGAGACAATGCCAGGAAAAGGGGACCCACACAAAAGGGTTCTGAGCAGAGAAACGAAATAGCTTCAGTTTCCTCCTCTCACCCTGGCTTTCTCCCGTGGTAAGTTTAAGGCCCCACTCTGGCACGGGGTGTGGGTGGAATTCCGCTGGAAGGAGTTAGAGGGCCGAAAAAAGGTCGTGTCACCACTCCTAGAAGGGTTTCACTTCTTTCAGGTGCTTGGACACGGCCGCACAAGAGGCACGTGGATAAATCACGGCTGTTTGACAACGCTGGGACAGAGCAGCTTGGCCGCCAGCTCACAGGGTGGCAGTGACGTCACTAACACACCATTCTCCTCTGCGTGTTTATAGTTCCCCCCTCGGGAGCCCCTGGGGTGTCAGGACACTCCTCAGCTGTGTGGATTTAGTGTGTGGCCCTGTGTGCCGATGTAGGGGAGGTGCACAGAGTGGGTACTCTGCCGATTCATCCCGGGACCGGTGGGTGCGGGCCGAGCCATCAGTCAGGAATCTGCCCTGCGGTCCCCACCGTCCAGTGAAAAGCAGGTGGACAGTCCTTGACCATCAACCATGGTTCGTTTTCAAACCTCTATTGAGCACCTACTATGTGCCTGCATTGTTCTAAGCCCTGGGGAGTTGGCAGGGAATCAGAGACAAGGTCCTGCCTCATGGATTCTCTTCTCATGCGGGACGTTGACTGTGAACAGACCAAAAATTGTGGGGTGATCCAAGGAAGCAAATGCTCTGGGGGACAGAAGGAGTGAAGGGTCAGAGAAAGAAGGTGGAGGCTGGTTTAGGTCAGATGTAGGAAACTCTGGTAGATAGAATAATGGCCTTCCAGAAGCTTCCACAACTTAACCCTGGAACCTGTGGACATGTGACCTCACCTGGCAAAAGGGACTTTGCAAATACAATTAAGTTACGGCATGGCTCAGTGGTTGGGTGTCTACCAATGAACCAGGAGGTCAGGGTTCAATTCCTGGTCAGGGCACATGCCCTGGTTGGGGCTCCATCTCTAGTAGGGGACCTGCAGGAGGCAGCCAGTCAATGATTCTCTCTCATCATTGATGTTTCTCTCTCTCCCTTCCTTTCTGAAATCAATTAAAAAATATAGAAAAGATGGGGGATTATCTGGATGAATCAGTGTATCATGAGATCCTTAATAAGAAGGGGACAGGTGGGTCAAGATCAGGGAAGACGATGTGAGGACAAGGGAAGTGGGGACCGGAGTGATGCCATGAGCCGAGAAGTGCGGGCAGCTGCTAGAAGCTGGAGAAGGCTGGGAAGTAAGTCCTCCGCTCCGGCCTCTGGAGGAAGCACAGCCTGACCCACCAGTTGAGACGTCTGACCTCAGAACTGTAAGAGGGTGAATCTGTGTTGTTTCTAGGCACTGAGTTTGTGGTAGTTGGTTAGAGCAGCAATAGGAAACTAATAGGACTTGCGTGCGGTGAAGACCTAAGATTTACTGGGAAGAGCATTCCGTTCCAGATGGAAGGAACAGCAAGGGCAGAGGCACTGGGTGCAGAGTGAGACAGTGCAGCACGTGCTGTGCCAGCGCCCATGGGGCTTTGGGGACACACGGGAGCCTGCTCATGGAGAGTGAGTAACCATGGGAGACCTGGATGAGGGAATGCTTGGATCAGACCCTCAAGGGCTATAGTAAGAGCACTGGCTCCTGAGTCTGAGCGACCTGGGTTTCATTGCTGACTGTGCATCTGGGATGTGGTTGTGGGCCAGCCCGGCCCCTCTGCCTCTCCACATCTCTGCTTCCGGATCTGTTACAAAGGCTCCAAGCAGACCTGGTGGTGTGTCGGAAGCTAATTCATGTGACATCCTTAGCTCAGTCTGTGGCACATTTCAGGTGTTCAGTTCATGTCTGGAATAGGGATGAGGAGGATGGTGATTGACAGAGGAGGAGAGGGGTGCTGGGAATGGCCTTCTGTGTGCTGGCAACAGCGTGGGGAAAAGGCCAGGAGGGGAGACAGTACACGGCCCACTTGCTGCCAGGATGAAGGATGTGTAGGTGCCTCTGGAGACCTCTCTTCCCTGCTTTCTCATGTGCCCTCACTCACTGGGTCTGCAACAGCTCCTGCCCCAGGGTGTGTGGGTGGGGTGGGGGAGGAGGTATCGGGCCAGTGCTGGGATCCGATGACCAGTTCTTGGCTGCCCAGCTGCGTGCAAACTGGTCCCTGGAATGGAAAAGACCTTGCACCAATCAATTCCCTGTCATCTGGCCCCACCGACAAGCAGCCAGCCTTGGCGGCAGGAAGTGGGGGCTCGGTTGAACAGGCTCCGCATTCACAGGGCGACCAGCTGCCCCAGGCTGAGCTCTGCCCTCCCAGGCGAGTTATAACTGTGGCCCAGCTCAACTGTATGCAAATGTATTTGCCTGAATCCACCTCTTAGCAGCTTTTGGGTTTCTCTAGGCAAATGCTGTGCTTTGATACTGGTTTTCTCTACAGGCCATGGAAATACCACCCTGCACACACCGCACGGTGTGGTAGACAGGTGGCTCAGGACCCAGGTGTTGTTTCCTCGGGGTGAGGGGTGGAGGTTGAGTGGCAGATGGGCACCGAGAAAGGGCTGTGCTTGGAGAAGGGGCCGCGTAGAGAGGGTGATCTGGCTACTCCAAGCACGGTCCTCGGGCCAGTGGTGTCGCCCCTGTCACCACCCCATCTCTGAGTCAGACTCTGCATTTAACAAGCTCCCCACTGGGCAGCCTCACGGCCCTTTAAAAGCCGTCAAAGCCCAGGCCCTGCCCCAGGGATTCGGATGGTCTGAGGCGGGCCCAACAGTAACATGTGGTCAGAGCTCCCCAGATGATTGACTGAGACTCGGTGGTTCGCGCTGAGGGCCGTGGCTCTTCAACGGCTGCTGCATCAAGGCCTGTGGGAGGCATCCACGCAGACGTCTAGCTCGCCCAGGGCGGATGGCAAATGTGGAACCACAGGCTCTCTGGGGTGGACTGGGGGTGAGGGAGAAGCTCTGATTTGTAGTCAGTTTCCATGGTGTGACTGTTCCCGCTGTGGCTCTTTTTTTTTTTAAATCCTCACTGGAGGATATGTGTGTGTTTTTTTAATCCTCACTGGAGGATGTGTGTGTGTGTGTGTTTTAATCCTCACTGGAGGATATGTGTGTGTGTGTGTTTTTAATCCTCCCTGGAGGATATGTGTGTGTGTGTTTTTTAATCCTCACTGGAGGATGTGTGTGTGTGTGTGTGTTTTAATCCTCCCTGGAGGATATGTGTGTGTGTGTGTGTGTGTGTGTGTGTGTTTTTAATCCTCACTGGAGGATGTGTGTGTGTGTGTGTGTGTGTGTGTGTGTGTTTTTAATCCTCACTGGAGGATATGTGTGTGTGTGTGTGTGTGTGTGTTTTTAATCCTCCCTGGAGGATATGTGTGTGTGTGTTTTTAATCCTCCCTGGAGGATATGTGTGTGTGTGTGTTTTTTTAATCCTCACTGGAGGATGTGTGTGTGTGTGTGTGTTTTAATCCTCCCTGGAGGATATGTGTGTGTGTGTGTTTTTTTTTTAATCCTCACTGGAGGATATGTGTGTGTGTGTGTTTTTAATCCTCCCTGGAGGATATGTGTGTGTGTGTGTGTGTGTGTGTGTTTAATCCTCACTGGAGGATGTGTGTGTGTGTGTTTTTTAATCCTCCCTGGAGGATATGTGTGTGTGTTTTTTTTTAATCCTCACTGGAGGATGTGTGTGTGTGTTTTTAATCCTCCCTGGAGGATATGTGTGTGTGTGTGTGTGTGTTTTAATCCTCACTGGAGGATATGTGTGTGTGTGTTTTAATCCTCCCTGGAGGATATGTGTGTGTGTGTGTTTTTAATCCTCACTGGAGGATATGTGTGTGTGTGTGTTTTAATCCTCACTGGAGGATATGTGTGTGTGTGTGTGTTTTTAATCCTCACTGGAGGATGTGTGTGTGTGTGTTTTTAATCCTCACTGGAGGACGTGTGTGTGTTTTAAATCCTCACTGGAGGATATGTGTGTATTTTTTTAATCCTCACTGGAGGATATGTGTGTGTGTGTGTGTGTTTAATCCTCACTGGAGGATGTGTGTGTGTGTGTTTTTTAATCCTCCCTGGAGGATATGTGTGTGTGTGTGTTTTTAATCCTCCCTGGAGGATATGTGTGTGTGTGTTTTTTAATCCTCACTGGAGGATATGTGTGTGTGTGTGTGTGTGTTTTAATCCTCCCTGGAGGATATGTGTGTGTGTGTTTTTTTAATCCTCCCTGGAGGATATGTGTGTGTGTGTGTGTGTGTGTGTGTGTGTGTTTTTAATCCTCACTGGAGGATGTGTGTGTGTGTGTGTGTGTGTGTGTGTGTGTGTTTTTAATCCTCACTGGAGGATATGTGTGTGTGTGTGTGTGTGTGTTTTTAATCCTCCCTGGAGGATATGTGTGTGTGTGTTTTTAATCCTCCCTGGAGGATATGTGTGTGTGTGTGTTTTTTTAATCCTCACTGGAGGATGTGTGTGTGTGTGTGTGTTTTAATCCTCCCTGGAGGATATGTGTGTGTGTGTGTTTTTTTTTTAATCCTCACTGGAGGATATGTGTGTGTGTGTGTTTTTAATCCTCCCTGGAGGATATGTGTGTGTGTGTGTGTGTGTGTGTGTTTAATCCTCACTGGAGGATGTGTGTGTGTGTGTTTTTTAATCCTCCCTGGAGGATATGTGTGTGTGTTTTTTTTTAATCCTCACTGGAGGATGTGTGTGTGTGTTTTTAATCCTCCCTGGAGGATATGTGTGTGTGTGTGTGTGTGTTTTAATCCTCACTGGAGGATATGTGTGTGTGTGTTTTAATCCTCCCTGGAGGATATGTGTGTGTGTGTGTTTTTAATCCTCACTGGAGGATATGTGTGTGTGTGTGTTTTAATCCTCACTGGAGGATATGTGTGTGTGTGTGTGTTTTTAATCCTCACTGGAGGATGTGTGTGTGTGTGTTTTTAATCCTCACTGGAGGACGTGTGTGTGTTTTAAATCCTCACTGGAGGATATGTGTGTATTTTTTTAATCCTCACTGGAGGATATGTGTGTGTGTGTGTGTGTTTAATCCTCACTGGAGGATGTGTGTGTGTGTGTTTTTTAATCCTCCCTGGAGGATATGTGTGTGTGTGTGTTTTTAATCCTCCCTGGAGGATATGTGTGTGTGTGTTTTTTAATCCTCACTGGAGGATATGTGTGTGTGTGTGTGTGTGTTTTAATCCTCCCTGGAGGATATGTGTGTGTGTGTTTTTTTAATCCTCCCTGGAGGATATGTGTGTGTGTGTGTGTGTGTGTGTGTGTGTTTTTAATCCTCACTGGAGGATGTGTGTGTGTGTGTGTGTGTGTGTGTGTGTGTGTTTTTAATCCTCACTGGAGGATATGTGTGTGTGTGTGTGTGTGTGTTTTTAATCCTCCCTGGAGGATATGTGTGTGTGTGTTTTTAATCCTCCCTGGAGGATATGTGTGTGTGTGTGTTTTTTTAATCCTCACTGGAGGATGTGTGTGTGTGTGTGTGTTTTAATCCTCCCTGGAGGATATGTGTGTGTGTGTGTTTTTTTTTTAATCCTCACTGGAGGATATGTGTGTGTGTGTGTTTTTAATCCTCCCTGGAGGATATGTGTGTGTGTGTGTGTGTGTGTGTGTTTAATCCTCACTGGAGGATGTGTGTGTGTGTGTTTTTTAATCCTCCCTGGAGGATATGTGTGTGTGTTTTTTTTTAATCCTCACTGGAGGATGTGTGTGTGTGTTTTTAATCCTCCCTGGAGGATATGTGTATGTGTGTGTGTGTGTTTTAATCCTCACTGGAGGATATGTGTGTGTGTGTTTTAATCCTCCCTGGAGGATATGTGTGTGTGTGTGTTTTTAATCCTCACTGGAGGATATGTGTGTGTGTGTGTTTTAATCCTCACTGGAGGATATGTGTGTGTGTGTGTTTTTAATCCTCACTGGAGGATGTGTGTGTGTGTGTGTGTGTGCGTTTTAATTGATTTAGAGAGAGGACGGCAGTGTGAGTGAGAGAAACATTGATGTGAGAAACATTTATCAATTGCCTCCCATATCTGCTGCTGCTGGGGATCGAACCCACAACCTAGATATGTGCCCCGACCAGGAGTCGAACCTGCAACCTCTTGATGTACAGGATGATGCTCAACAACCTGAGCCACCCGGCCAGGGCCCAGCACAAGCTGGCACCTCGGGCCACTCCCCCAGGTCTGGGTGGGGCCTGAGAATTTGCATTTCTGCGAATTCCCAGGTGGTGCTGCCGCTGCTGCCCCAGGGACAGATTTTGAGACCCACTGGGCTGGAGGAGCATCTTGAGAGCCAGTTCTGCCCAGTTCGTAGCAGCTCCTTGGAGGGCTGTGTGGAGGAGGGTCCTGAGGCTGCGGGAGGCTCAGTGAGCCCAGAACGGAGGCCTTGGTGTCTGTGGGTTCTCTGGGTGTAACTTTGATTCCTTCGTGAAAACAAGGCAGGAGGGGTATTAGATGGAGTCCATTTCCAAAGGCCACGGGGAGCTAGGGGGACATGCTGAGTTGTGACAGCCCACCTCGTGACGAGCTGAAGAGGAATCCAGGCAAGGCCCCTGTTGCACGAACCCCGAGAGATCAATTTCCGAGCCGCTCGCTTGATTTACAGAAAGTCTCAAAGTTGGGGAGGGCTCCCCCAGACACAGGAGCAGGTGTCTGGGTGCATTGGGCTAACGCGCTCAGATCTCGAAAGAAAACAACACCAGAGAAGAAATTTATGGAGAGACCTACTCAGGCCTTCAAAGGCACAGCGGGGAAGAGAGAGATCGGCAGAAACTGTAAAGGAAGTTTTCCCACCCCCCCCCCCGTGGCAGGTCAACCCTTGGACTCCTGCGCATTCCGGGAGCAGAGAGCTGGAAAGGGAGCAGGGAGGGACCCCAACGGAGGCCGGGCGATGGAAGATAAGAAATTCTGATTCTAATCTTCTTATTTCCTCTCCTTCCTCAGACCCAGCTTGTATATAAACTCTATGCAAATGTGTTTACGTTATATTTTATTTCAATCGGAGTCACTCAGCTGTCAGGAGCTATATCAACATGTCAGTTGGGTTGAAGAAACAAGCGTTTTGAGGGGAAATATGTCAGATAAACAGACACAATGTTATGACATATCAAAACAGCCCAAACATGGGAGGGGAGGCGGAGATGGTGGAGAAGGGGGAAGCCACAGAAAGGAGATCTATTTACCCTGGCACATGCCCTGTATGGTCGGCTGGAAACAAAATGGGATTTTTATTACTGGTGTTGCGTGGTGGCGGGGTGGGGCAGGAGGGGTGGGGGAGGTGCCGTTATTTGCTGAGGAGGAGGCTGCGGGGCCGGTGCCCACCGCTCTCCGGGGGTCCTGCTGACTCGCAGGGGCGGGGGAAGAGAAGACAAACCCCCAGGTTAACTTCATTCGCGATGGGGAGACCAGCTGCTTGGCGAAATCTCAGCCTGTTCACAGTCGCCCTGCTCCGTGTCCCTCTTGACAAACGGGATAATTCGGGGCCACACCGAGAAGGGCCGGGTGTGTGGTCAGGGCGGGGAGGGCATGAGCATGCGGGAGCGACGCAGGAAGGAGGCTGCCGCTCCGCTTGGTGTGCGGTTTTTAGTTCAGCGTTGGAAGTAGTACCGTTGCCTGATTCAGTAACCAAAAGAAAAATAGAGTTGTTTCTCTTTCCCAATACACTCATTTGTTTGTTTGTTTCTCTTTCCCCCACCCTCAAACCAGGGGGAATCACACACACACACACACACACACACACACACACACACACACTATATTTTGTTGGGCTTTGTCTGTTGTCAGTTCCCACGCCACCTACTTCAACCAGGGGAATAGGTTGGAAAGGGAATCACATTGTCCTTAAAATAATAGTTCCTGTTTATTGAGTACCTACTGTGCGCCACCTGCCATGACTTACACGATGGCCAGATTGCCTCCGTCACCTGCAAGGCTGCAGGGGTTCACCCCAGGTCAGAGCCGAGGGGCACGGGCCACGCGGCTGGGCAGGAGAGAGCTGGACGCAGCTTGCCTGGTGCCACGTCCGTGTGCTTTCTGCTGTGTCAAGTGTGGGGTGAACTCGGGGGACAGGGTGCGTGGCAGGGAGCTTCTGGAGGAGTGGGAGCCGCCAGCCTGCTCAGCCAGGCCGAACGTGTCCACCCCCAACATGAACTTGCCCAGGACAAGAATCATGCGCTTGTTCAAATGTGGCACAAGCCGGCAGCTGCCCCGGGGTGTGCTTGGCCGATGTTGGCAAAGTCCCCCACCGCCCATGGATGTCTCCTCCTGCCACCTGTCACCCGGCCTCAAAGTCCACCCCCCGAGAGGTATGTCTGGGCTTTCACGAAAGACCTTTTTGGGCATGGTGGAGGGTAGGCACCTCCCCCAGAGAGGGCACACCTACCCTCTTCCTCCAGGCCCCTCCCAGCAGGGCAGCCAGCCCAGCGCTTGGCATTGAAGGTGTCCTTGGAGGCCCGGGGGATCCCCAGGCCTGTGATGGGCCCCAGGGCTCCAGCAACCCCAGTGTGGGGTGCGGGCTGTGGGAGGTAACATGTTGCCTGTTCACCCATCTCCTTGCCAGTCCGGCTAGAGGCCGGGCGGTGACTAGCTGGATGAGGAGAGGGGAAGTCCCGAGCGTGTTGTGGGATCACAGACTGTCACAGCTGCGACACAGCCCACCCTTTTTTCTTCTTTAAATATATTTTTACTGATTTCGGAGAGGGGGAGAGATAGAAACATCATGATGAGAGAATCACTGATTGGCTCCCTCCTGCACGCCTCGCACTGGGGATGGGCCCGCAACCCGGGCATGTGCCACAGTCGGGAGCAGAACCGAGACCTCCTGGTTCAGAGGTCGATGCTCAACCACTGAGCCCTGCTGGCCGGGCTGCGCAGCTCGTCTGGACCTCCAGTTCGTCACGTTCCTTCTTCGTCCCCCTGTCCCCAGGATGACACCGCCTGTGGGAGTCCTCTCTTCACATTTGCCTTTGAGCTGAGTCACTTCAGACAGACAAGCAGACTGTTTCCAGGGTGGCCCGCATCAGCTTCCTCAGCTGTAAGGGAGGCAGGCGCTTCAGCCTCCGGCTTCGGAGTGACACCTGCGAACATGTTTCAGAGAGGGAAACGAGCGTGGATGAGAAATTCACTGAGAAGGGAAACCCTTATACACACAGCCTCGAGTCTCTCGCACTGATACTAATTGTTTTTTTTTTTGTTTGTTTGTTTTTCTAGTACATGTTAAAATCACAACTATTAGAATAAAAATTAATGCTCAGCCAGAGACCATGTAAATCATATGATACAGGTCCATGTCAGGCCTGACTCCCAGTGTTATAAGTGGAGAAACTGAGGCAGAGGGGCCGCTGGCGGGAGCAGAGTGAGGCCTGAGAAGTGTGCCGGAGGGTCGCAGAAGGAGCACTGGCCAGGGAGTCGGGGACCCTGGCTCTCGCTCCAGACCTCAGAGCAGAAACCTCTCTGCTGCTCCCTGGGCCTTCTCCAACCACGAAGGGAAAGAGGGGTGCTACTTTGGGTCTTCGCGTGGGGGTCTAGGAAGAGGGCTAGGGATGAACTTGAACTCCTTGGATTTTCTTTTAATTGAGGTAAGATTCTCATAACATGAAATTAACCATTTTCAAGCAAACACGTCAGTGGCATGTAATACATTCACAATCTTGTGCAACCATCATCTCTCTCTAGTTCCAAACCATTGTCGTCACCCCAAAAAGGAACCCCCGTGCCCGGTAAGCGGTTGGGCCCCATTCTCTGCCCCGAGGCCCTGGCAACCACCCATCAGCTTTCTCTCTCCGGATTGTCCCGTCCTGGTCACTTACTGTGCGTCAGACACGGTGTGGCCTTTCGTGTCTGGCTTCGTCCGCGGAGCATCATGTTTGCGGGGTCGTCCGCGTTACGGCACGGTCGGTCCTGTGGTCCTCGCTGGGTGACAGTCCTTGTATGGCTGGGCCAGGCCTTGTTTATCCCTTTAGCCGCTGATGGACATTTGGGCTGTTTCCACCCTGCGGCTGTTGTGAGGGGTGCGCTGTGAGCATTCCTGCACGAGGTTTGATGTGGACATAGCTGTTCATTTCTCTTGGGGGTTCAGCTTGGAATAGAGCTGGGGACCCTGTGGTAACCCATTTGTCTTTATGAGGAACAGTCCCTGGGAACGCTGTGTGTGTGTCTGAGCGTGTGCACAGAAGAGATGGTCCTGTCCTTTTCTAGTTTATTTTAGTGAGGTTCTCAAGAAAAGAGGAAGCAGCGTAGAAATGGGTGACCCCTTGGTCCCTCTCTGATCCCTTCCGGAGTTAGGGCCCTCTGCCTCTGGTCTCTGAGCTCAGTGGCTGTGCACTGGGAAGGCCTGTCTTTCTTCCTATCTTGTTTATCTTGCTTTCGCCAGCTGCTCTGTGCCCAGCAGTGGGCTGGGCACAAGGGAGGCAACGGGAAGGGCTTCTTTGACAGCTGGGGGAGGAGATGGGGATGGGGCACAGGATGGAGAAGCAGGCCAGGAAGGCTTCCTGGAGAAGGAGTCACTGAAGGTTGCTGAGAGCCATGCAGGCCCAGAGGTGGGAGGGGTTTCTGAGTGAGGAGATGGCGCTTCCCAGTCCCCTTGGCGGGGACATGCTGGCTGCCACGGCCTTTCCTTCCCCGCGGCTCACGGGGCTGGGAGCCGCCGTCCTGGCTCCTGAGCATGGTGGATGCGGCCATGGCTTTGATTGCTGCAGAAGGCGGTGGCCGGGGCCCAGGGCACGTCCGAGGATCACTCAGGCCCTGGGAAAGAGGGTCTGCTCCCACACCCTCAGAGGCAGGTGTTCCGAGAGCTTCCCACGCAGGCCTGCCAAAACCAGCCTCCCGCGGGCAGCACACACTCCCGCAGGCCTGCCTTCACCTGCCTCTCCGAGCAGCTGGCAGGCCCCCAGGGCATTGGGGGCACCCGATGGGCCGGGGCCTGAGGGTGCTTGCTGACCTGCAGCCCCCAGGCCCCACGCTGTCCTCCTGCTTGCGTGCCTGGGTCGTAGGCTTCTGGGTACCTTTCGCCTCTGCGAGGCCGGGGGTCCGGTTTCACAGGGACAAAGCCACGCAGCCTGCCCTGGATCCTGGCCCTGCGACGGAACAGCCGTGTCGTTAACGTGTTATTTATGGCATCCTCCTGACTCCCGTCTCATGTTAGGCTTCTTGGTGGGGCACGGTGCCTTCCCCAATCAATCAACCAACTGGCCGTGCGGCTGACTGACCAGAGTGGACCAGCTAGTGTCAGCTCTCTCCCAAGGCCCCACGCCTGTGTCTTTTTGGGTAGCTTGTGTGTGTGTGTGTGTGTGTGTGTGTGTGTGGCTGTGTGTTGCTTTATTAGAATAACTCTTCAGGTGGGATCTTTGTTACTGTGGATCCTTTAAATTTTTTAAATTGCGTTAAAAATATACAAAAGCATATACAAAATTTATCATTTTTTTCTTTGAAAAAAAATTTCTATTGATTTCAGGGAGGAAGGGAGAGGGAGAGTTGGAAACATCAGTAATGAGAGAGAATCATTGTGCCCTGATTGGGAATTGAACCGTGACCTCCTGGTTTATAGGTTGATGCTCAACCACTGAGCTATATTGGCTGGCACCATCTTATTTTCAAGTGTAAGGTTTGGTAGTGTCAAGTATCTAGGTGAATATACTTAGCACTACCAAACAGAAAACTCCAGGCCTCCTTTCATCTCGCAAAACTGAAACTCTGGACCCATTAAACAACTTCGTGTTCCTGCCTCCCCCAGGCCCTGTCAATCACCATTCTACTTCCTGTCTCTATGAACTTGACTCCTGGGTGCCTCACATGGTAGAGTCATAGAGTGTTTGCCCTTTTGTGACCGGCTTATTTCACTTAACAAATGTCCTCGGGGCTCATCCAGGCTGCATAAGTGATGGGCTTTCCTTCTGTTTATTTTATTTTTATTTATTTTTAAAATATATTTTATTGATTTTTCACAGAGAGGAAGGAAGAGGGATAGAGAACAAGAAACATCCACGAGAAAGAAACAACGATCAGCTGCCTCCTGCACACCCACTACTGGGGATGTGCCCACAACCGGGGTATGTGTCCTTGACTGGAATTGAACCTGGGACCCTTCAGTTCACAGACCAAAGCTCCATCCACTGAGCCAAATTGGTCAGGGCCTTTCCTTCTGTTTAAAGGCCGCGTAATGTTCCATGTGTGCCTGTGCGCGTTGTGCTCGTCCGTTTTCCATGACGAGGCATTTGGGTTGCTTTCACCTCTTGGCTATTGTGAATAGTGTTGTGTCATAAACGTGCAGATGGAAATAGTGGATTCTTTTTTTTAAATAGAAAATTTAGCTACACAATGAATAAAATTAATGACATTTTGTTATTTAGATTGAGGCATAACTGACATGCAACATGGTATTAGCTTCAGGTGTACAGCGTAATGATTTGATATTTGAATGTATTATAAAATTTAGTAACATCCCTGTAAACAATGAAATCTCTACAGATAAGACCAAAGCCACTTTAGCCCCTTCCTCCAACCCCACACCAATGATAAATTGTTATCAATTTAGACTCTATCTACCCACACATATACACACATGCATAAATGTGTGTGTATATATAAACGTGGGGGGGGCAAATATAGATTTATGGTTGTTAGTATGGAAAAATATATAATACAAATATAAACCGTTTCACATACTCACATCTGTAAACCTACTTTTACCAAACCCTGTATATTTAGAGAAAAAAAAGTGTGTACTCCCCATTCTTCTATCACGTGACATTTACACTTCTAAAACCACTGCTATGCAAAAATCACACAGGACTAGCAGGACTTCTGGGAAAGTTAGGGCTAAGGGGCGGTCCTGGAAAACGCGGTCAGGGGCCTGAGAGGAATGGCAGCACCATTGGACACACGTGAAGCCTTAGGAAATGCACACGCACTCTGAGGAATAAGGAATGTGGCTTGGGAAAAGTCCTGAGCTTTGCTGACGGCCTCAGCGTCCAAGGCGTTGCAGCTCACGACTTCTTGTGAGTGGTGGCCAGGTGGTGTGGAATCGGGCTGAGAAGGCAGGCGAGGTTGGGCGCGGCTGCCAGCACGCACGAGGCCGCCACCAGATGTTTTCGGGGGTGTGTGTTTTGGGTGTTCCTGTGGGGCCACTTTGGCTGGGTGCAATATGTGATGAGGACCCCGTTTTTCTGGGTCAGACACAAAATTCGATTCTGTTTAGATTGTTTCCAAATATCCCAATCACGTTGGAACAAATTTATGTTTTCCAAACAAGCGGAACTGACTACACACACAAACACATACACAAAAGCAGAAAATAACGGTATTTGTGTGTGTGTGTGTTAGATTCATACTGCATCTGTAAGCCTGTAGCCAATTTTATTTTGTTGCTTAACTATGTTCCTAAGAGGCTTTCCTGTATTACCATATAGACGTGTTGTGTCCTATTGTGTAGATACACCCCACTTCTCTCGTGGGTGTCTCTAGCTGTTTAGGATCACATCTGAGAGTGGATTCCTTGGGAATGTACATTTTATACTTTCCCCCCTTTGGATATCTTTAATGAATTAAGTATAGTCTGGTAAAATATACATAACACAATTGACCATTGTAACTGTTTTGAAGGGGACAATTCAGGGGCATCAAGTACATTCACATTTTTATGCAACCACCGCCTTCATCCATCTCTGGAACCTTTTCATCATCTCAACCTGTACCCATTGAGCAAGAGCTTTTCAAGTTCCAGTCTTGGCCTACCACCTCTTGCTGTGTGACTTTGGGTGATTTCTATGCCTGTCTGAGCCTCAGTTCCCTCCTCTGTAAATTGAAAATCAGAGTACGTTTCCTAGATTTGGGCTGAGGTCGTAGGAGGTGACACAGTGAAGGAGCACACTGTAGCTTTTTGATAAACAGCCTTTATTATTGTGTGAAATGGACCCAGTGCCCCATTGTGCTCTGCTCTGGTTATCTGACGGCCGGATCCTGGGAAGGGGGTGTTACATAGTGTGACTTGCTGGGACCCAGAGCAGAGGGATGGTAGAGAGCCTGTCACGCTTCCTAGCGGACCAGACCTTCCTCCCTGCTTCCTTACAGCTAGTATCTTAGATCGAAAGTTTCAAGTCTCTCTCTGCTCACCCCAAGCTCCAGTCCAGGCCCAGACCAGCCCTTAGGGCTCTTGGGAATGACCCACATTCAGCTGCGGCCCATGCCAGCCTGCCTGCCGGGGCTGCGTTACCATGTGCACGGCAACAAATGGATTGAGGTCACGGCGCAGATGGCAGGGACTTTCGGTTGAGATCTGCTGGCTGCGTTGGAACCAATGACCCGGAGGGAAATGCATGCGCATCGCCCCTTCCATTCCTCACATGGGGACCTCACATCTTTCCAACGCCTCACCCTGGGGGGCCCAGTGTCCTTTGAGACTTCTTGGGCTCCTGTGAGCAGAGAGGAAAGCCACATTGTCACAGGCAGCGGCCACATGTCAGCCCCTTAGCTCCTGGCCCCACCTTTGTTCAGGGAGCTCAGCGCCTTGATCTCTTTGTCTCATGAACCTGATGCTGTCCCTGGGAGGGGTGTGTGTGTGTGACCATTATCCCATTCTTCAGATGGAGAAATAGGAGAGTGGAGGATGGTGCTCAGGGACCCACAATGCCTGGGGGTCACAAGGAATTTGTGGGGCCACGTGTAACCATTCTGGCGAGCGGATGGGAACACAAGATCCGTTAGCTGGATTAAATCAGGTAGAAAACAGCAACAGAACGCCACTACTTTACAAACATGCTCCCAGATGTGGAAGTGTTTTTCACCTGGTCATGCCACAGCCCTGCAGAGTTGGGGTTCACAGAGCTCCTGAGGAATCTGAAGGAACTAGGGACCCGCTGACTACAGACAGACAGATAGGTCTTATTCCTTTTTTTATCCTGAATGGAACTTATCGGGTGACCTTGGTTAATAACATCATATAGGTTTCAGGTGTACTATTCTGTAATCCTGTAGAGGGATGATAGAGAGCCTGCCATGCTTCCTAGTGGACCAGACCTTCCCCCTTCTTCCTTAGAGCTGTAGCTGTGTCTTATTCTTGAGTTTATCTCTAGGGCCTAGAGCAGAACTGGGCACATTGTAAGTGCTCAAAAAGTATTTATTGAATGAAGAATGAATGAATATCAATGAATGGCCGCATCTGCCATGCTCATGAATTGCCAAAGCAGTTGCAATTACCAAGGGGGAATTAAAAGAGAAAAGTATTTTCTCATGCTCTTGATCTTAAGGAACTGTGTGCTGTTCCCATTCCACAGATGGGAACACTGAGTTATGGTTCTCAAGATGTGAGTGGTCTCACATAAAATCTCACATGGCATGACTCTTAATGTAGAATGTTCCCCACAACCTGGCAGCCTGGGACAAGGGAGAGATTGATTTGTAGTTGAGGACAACCATAGCTGGAAGAAAATCCCGATATTTCTTGAATTTGTACAAAGACTCGTCTTGCTTGCTTCTCCCGCACATGCTCTAAAGCTCTGTCTCTCTGAGGACTGCTAAAACCCTGCCACGCTGTGTCCACAGCTGGTGGAAACTAGAATCTTCTTGGAGAAACAGAGGCGATGAATCCATTCGAGAGGGCAGGAGGGAAAGAAAGAACATACAAGGCAGGTGACCTCATCTACTTCCCAAGAATGTTCCCTCGTCCAGAGACAGTGTGTAAGGAAAGGCCCAGAAGGGGCAGAAGCTGGTGGAAGGCCTTCAGACCTGACATCAGAACCCTGGCTGTCATGCCTCGGCCACTGCTTGATCACCAGTGTCTCAGTTCCTTGACTCATTGGTCAAGAAGGGGACAGCAGTCCTGAACCTTCAGGGCTGTTATGACAGAGTCTGTGCGATACCATATGGAGGAGGGTGTGGCATGCAGTAGGAGTGCAACTCCTGCTGGTGCAGAGGAGCCTGAATGGTGGACGGGTTGGGGCATTTTATGAGCCTGAAGTTTTCTCCAGATTACGGTGGAGGGGGCTTTTATGAGCCGTCCTCCTGGGGAAGGCCCAGCAAGCTGGTAATGGGAGGACTAATGACAGTGCTGATTAATCACAGCTTGCCTGTGCAGCGACACTTTCATGTAGAGGGACCCCCAGGCCTTCTCCAGCCGCTGCCTGCAGCGGGGACCTGACCCACCTCCACCCTAATAGCTCAATTCCTTTTATAGACTCCCTTTCATCCTGGCATCAGGCAGGGCTTAATGACCGTGATCTCTGGCCCCAGCTCCACTCCGGCCTGTGGACTAGCAGCCACATTATTAACCTCGACGTGTTCTGCCTCGGGGAGGAACTGTGGCACCAGACGAGCCAAGGGACTCCCCAAGGTTCTGCCATGAGCCAAACCAAGAGCCCCCAAATAGCTCCTGTGATGTCCAGACTGGTACTTAGGCCTGTGGATGCCTCCATTTTTGTAGGTTTTATGAACGACCCAGTATCATGAATATTTCCAGTCTCAACTGGAGTTGTTTGGAACCGGGAATCCTGATTGTTCTGTAAACCCATCCTTATCCATCCATCATCCATCATCCATCCATCCATCCATCCATCCAAAACATCTGTCCATCTAACATCTATCTACCCATCCAAATATCCACTCTAGACAAGCTTCTGACTCAGCTGCTTTATGCATATTTCCTCTCTCTGAAACACTCCACCTTATGCATCCCTCTGTTTTCTCCCGACCCTCCCTCCAAGTTCCCATCCATTTATCCATTCAAATATCCATCCCCCATCATCCATCCATTCACCCAAAACATTCATACATCTAACATCCATCTATTCATTCAAACATCCATCCATCCAAACATCCATCTATCCATCTATCCATCTATCCACTGCTTGCCCATCCATTCCTTTAACATAACAGACACTGAACCAGGCACCAAACATATGCAAAGGTGAATCAATCAACAGGGGCAGGAAACAGCAACAAACAGACACCATATTCAAATCTGGGAATTTGAGGAGGTTTTCATGAACAATTAACAAAAGTGTAGCTTGTGTTTAGGAATAAGAATTGTATGGTGCCCCAGTATTGGGCATAATACCACCCTTAGGGATGAGGGGATAAAGAGATGAGGGATAAAGGGATAAGGGGATAAGGTGGTGAAGGGATAAGGGGATGAAGGGATGAGGGGATGAGGGAAGGGAGCAGTTTTTGGAATCTGGAGTGTGAAGAGATTCTCCTGACAGCAGCTGTGGCCTTGGGTAGAGGGACACAGTCAACCTGTGGTGACCTGGCAGAGAAGGGACAGGAAGATAAATATCTTGTCAACACACTCTTCCTTCCCTCTGATCTCCTGCCAGAGAAGAAAAACATTGAATTAGCCCATACAGGTCAGCCTCCTGGCCATAGAGCGGGTGGAGAGGGTGGAGAGAGAACTGAGGGCTAAATGGAAGACATGCAGCTCAACATTGTTGGGGAGATCATGTCACTCCTCTGCTCAAATCTTTCTGGTAGATTCTATGAACTATCTTGTGTCCCAAACATTTATTTTTTTGCCTCAATTGGGGTTAGCTGTTTGCAACCAAGGATCTTGACTGCTCTGGCAAACACATCCATCCATTTATTTCAACATCCACCTGTCTGTCCACTCATTCAAAATATTCATCCATCCAGTCCCCGCCCCCCCCCCAGTGGGTTTGTACTGCCCTCAGACAAAAGCTAAGTATTAATGACCTATCTGGCTTTTCCCAGCTTGTGACTCCCCTCCCTCATTACCAACCCGTCCTCCTCGCCTTCTACTGTTCTTTTAGTTTCCTCTGCTCTAGCCACACGGGTATCCATGTCCCACTCTGGACAAGCTCCCGACTCAGCTGCTTTAATTCATTAGGCTCCCTCTCCCTGGAACACCCCATCCTTACGTATCCCTCTGTATCACCCCCCCTTGCTCCCCCCCAAGTTTTTACTCAAATGTCATCTTCCCAGCCCATCTCTCATTAAATGGCAAGTTCTCCCTCCCACTCTCTTATCTTCCTTCGTAGCACTTTCATCATCTCACACGTGATATATATTATTTATCTCTCTTTTTTCTTTTTCTTGATTTGGTGCCGTGACTTGGGACTTGTCCTTCTTACTTACTGTGTACCTTCACCCTGCCACCTCCGAGTGGAATAGCAAGTCTAGAACGAAGGGATTTTTGATGCTTTGTTTATTGTATTCCCAGTGCCTGAAAGAATCCTGGGCATATAGGTGTGTGATGAATATTTGTGCAATAAATGAATGAAAATATAGAAGCAGCTCTGTGCAACTTTTTGACCTGCTGTTGGAGGGGAAGCCAGCCAACGTGAGGGTTTCTGCAAATTTATTGTGTCCCCTGCTGCGCAGGCTGGCACTTGAATGAGAGTTAGTATTTGCCTTAGGAAACGTCCTGAGCTTTCCATGCGAGCTGTGGAGTTGGCACTGGTTTTCCTGCTTAGGAAAACCTGAGGGCAAGGAAGGGAAATAAACACTTTACACATCTCATCCTCGAGGCACTCAGTATGAGGTGTACCAGTTAATAATGCGGATTTTGTAATCGAAGAACACACGATAATTTCAAGAGAAACATCAAAAGTGCTTTATTCCAAGTAATGTTCATCGCTAGCTACACATTTCCCCCATCTTTCAGGTAATTTGTGGGTACCATCCCAATAGAACTTCTCTTGTTTTGAGGCAAACCATTCAGAGACCAAAATTTCCACTTCTTTGTATGTTTTGATGTGCTGCTCAGACAGTGCGTGTGCCACAGATCGGAACAAGTGGTCATCTGAAGGAGCAAGGTCTGGTAAATTCAGGAGGTGGGTTAATACTTCCCAGGCAAGATCTTTTAACCTGTCTTTAATTGGTTTTGAAACTGGTGTGATGGTGCGTTCTCATGAAGCAAAATTACTTTGTTATCTTCTGGCACATTCTAGTCATTTTACAATTAAAGCTTGATTCAAATTGATTATTTGTTGTCGGTATCGATCACTATTAACAGTTTCATCTGGTTTTAGAAGCTCATAACACACCACACCTTCCTGATTCCACCAAATGCAGAACATTGTCTTCTTTCCAAAGCAAATTGGCCTTGCACTTGATGTTCATGGTTGACCTGGATCAAACCATGATTTTGTGAATTTGGGATTCTCCAAATCAATCCACTTTTTATCGCCAGTCACAATGCAATGCAAAGAAGACTTTCTTTCGTGCTGTTGAAGCAACATTTTACTGATGACTTTTTGGTTTTCCATTTGTCTTTCGTTAATGTGGCACTCATTTTTCTTCCTTTAGAATCTTTCCCATGGCTTGTAAATGATTGGAAATAGTTTGCTGAGCAATGTTTGATCTTTCTGCAAACTATTTTTGAGTTTGACACGCATCTTCATCCAATAATGCTGGTAAGTGTTGGTCTTCAAACTTTTTCGGTTGACCTGGACATTCTTTGTCTTTCACATCGGAATCATCACTTTTAAAGCATTTAAATCAGCGTTCACAAGTATCTTGAGATGGAGCATGTTCACCCTAAGCTTTCTGAAGTATACGATAACTTTTTCTTCAAAATAATGAAATGTTCTTTTTTTTGGCACGAAATTCTACATTTTTAAGTGTAAAAATATTTATGATATTAGCACCTTCAGCAAATTTGACATGAAATTTTGAAACCTGCTGTCAATACAACAAAGTAGCATACATATCAAATAGCATACATATCAACGTATGTGTAACTCCATCTATTGAAAAAAAAAAAGCGTATTATTAACTGGCATACCTGGTAAAATGCTCAAGTAATGAATTCCCCGGCTCTCTGGAAGGAGGCTGGTACAGTCTCTGTTCTGGCAGTAGGAAAGTGAGAGTGTCGGGGAGCCCTGGCTTTTCCCCAGGACCACAGAGCACTCTGTGTTTGGTACCGGAAGGCGTGGGCACCCTCTGAATTTCTAGCTGGGAGGCCTCCAAACCCCTGCTGGTGGGCAGAGGAGCAGGAGCAGATGGAAGTGGTATGGACAGTCTGTGAGGATGACTTCCTCTCAGTATCAGAGTTTTGGGGTGCTGGGCACCAGGAAGGTCACAAAGAAATGGGAACCCTCCTGGGCCCATCTTACGTTTAGTGTTTCCCCTCTAAGTTGAGGCTTAAGTGTAAACCTGACAAAGTCCAAGGCAATGAACTCTTTCCCAATGAGGGCTGTACTGAAACAGGAAGTAGTGCAAGGACTGACTTTGCTATTGGCCCATCAGAGTCCCTCTGTAGTCCTAACTCCTATGCTCCTTTCTCTCTTCTCCAGCAAAATTTATCTCTGATTTCCCATTGCATCAACATTCTACTTTCATGAAAAAAGGCCACCAAAGCAGTTAACTACTTTCTATTAGTAATATTTCTGGATGCTTGAGGGAATTAAAATTCTTACAGGCCAGTGTTTTTCTGTAGGCTTCGGACTAAAAGTTGGGAGACCAGAGTTTGAAGTTTCGCCACTAGCTTGCCATGTATCGGATTGGGTCTTGGTTTCCCATCTCTTGAATAAATAACAACAGTGAAAACACTCATACAAATAGCATGCATTAGAGAATGCTCTGTGTGCTTTCAATGTATGGTCCTGCTTCACCCTCGAAATTGGGCCACAGACAGCTTTGAGTTCAGATCCTGTTAAGTCCTGCCCCCGCCACTGCTCGATCATCAGCCTCTTCTGCTGTAAGCAGGTTTGATCATGGCACCTACTTCACAGTGTCATTGGAGGACTAATGGAACCACTGCCTTCAGACCACAAGACGCAGGGTCTGAAACACAGTGGGGCCTCCCAACCAGCGATACTTGACCCAGGAACCGTCAGTCCTATGGAGCTGGCAGCTGGGCTCTGCTCATGCAGTGAACACTTCTTCCCACCCAGTGGACCATTCACCAAGCACCTGATCTGCTGAAGGCAGCATCTAAGATAGCGAGGACCACAAAACAGATACAATTCTTGAAACCCGTGGGTCTTGCCATCAAATGAACCTTAAGAACCGGTGACTGAGGCCTCAGAGTATTTTCCTTCGATGCCCCCTGGAGTGGCGGAAGAGTCTGTGGCCCGTCCTCAGGGAGTGACATGCACAGGGGTGGCACCACTCAGTGGCTTTCACATGGCTTGTCCTCAGGATGTTCCTCCACTGTTGGGTCAGGCCAGTGGGAGCCGAGTGTCCCCATCTTCTTCATCAAGGGTGCGAGTGGTAGCTCTTTCAGAGTCCGGAAGAGGGGGCATCATCTCCTGAAAAGCTCTGCGTTGTCACCGGAGATAGTGTCAACTCATCCCTTTCCCCACCTGTGCCACACCCATTTCAGCTGCTTGTGCTGTGGCCACTGTGTTACCCTCCACTTTCCAGGTGAAACGTAGAGATGGAAGAAGCAGGACCTCATGTTTCCCAAAGCTCCTGGCAAGTTCACCTGGCAAACAGAGAGCTTGGCAATGTCCTCAGAGCAGGCTGAGCAAGAGCCCAGGGTGTCTGGTTGCTTAGAAGCGTCACAGTAGAGAGGGCAAGAGGTGGAATGGTAGAATGGCACGTGGAAAGTTAAGCTACTGAACTGTGTCCGTTTACCTACAAACTGGCTGAGTGTCGTAGCCTTGTGGTAAGAAACAACGAGGACAAATGTGAAGTGTCTAGCACAGGGCAGAGCATGTTTTTGTTACTGGCCTGTTTCACACATTCGGGGGACCTGGAAACCCCTTCCTCGGGAAGGACTCCCTGCCCCCCAAGTGCTCATACCAGAACATGAGTTCATTCCAGCCGCCTGGGGACTTGACGCAAACCCACCACTTTCTTGTGGACAGAAAATGCTCACACAGTGTTTTGGCCCCGAGAGCTGGTTCTGTCAAGTGTAGTGAAATGGTTGTGGTTAAGCCCTGGAGTTGTTCTGGGGAACTGAGAGGACTTGGGGGGAGCCCACAGGAAGTGGCCGGGCAGCCCTTCGACAGCAGTAATGGGAAAGCTATGCCAGCAATTTGTAGGATTCCGCTGAGTCAGGGTGCGCTGGGCTTCTGGGGAATCTGGACGCTAGGGTCAGGAGGGGGGGTCCATCGCCATATTCCCTTTGGGGCGGGGTCAGCCTCAGTGCTTTCAATCAGGTCGGGAAGTTAGGCTGGGTGTGGCAGAGGTGGCCAGTGACCAACAAAAATGTGTGACCTCTCACCGTTTCCTTAGGGAGGAGTGGTCCCTTGGAAGTGACTGTCACCTGGAGGCAGGGACAGTAGTTCCTGGCTCCCTTGCCCCAAGCCCCTTGCAACCTGGTAAGGCCTCATGATGGGTTCTGACCCATTCAGTGTGAGCAGATATGTGGCATTCCTGAATTAAAAAGTAGTGGGGCCTTTTTTAGGCCTGTTTTTCCTGTATAGTGATTGGCTGCCAAGGACTCCAAGTTCCTGAGAGGTGGTAAATACACAGAATGGGACGTGCCTGGGTTCCTGAGTCATGAGTAGCAGAATTTCCACACTGGTCCTTTACCTGAACACACACAAAAATAGATTTCCATTGTGCAAAGGCACTAAATTTTTTATTTTTAGTTTATTTGTTACTAGTGGCCTGGTGCACAAATTTGTGCACAATGGAAGGAAATTAATTAGAAAAAATATTTTAATATCACTATTTGCCCTTTCTTTATAACAGAAGTGTCAACCAAATTCATGATTGACAATAACAGATCAAAACGCGTGTGATTTGGCACTAGTGAGAGCTTTATATGTATCATGCATACATGAGTCAACTTAGCCTTTTATAGATATAGAACAAACTTGCTTAATTAGACCTACTTTTTGATGTAGCTAAATTTTTTCCAGCCCAGTGAAGCAACCCAACTTCCATTTCTGGTAATTGTCAGCAACACAGTAGTAAATATCAACACAAAGCAGATGATTATTATAGATCACACAGGGAGAACAAAGGGTAAAATATTTAACTGAAGCAATGTTTGACTATCTTCTGCACAGTGAGAAAACCTGAAGTCATTTTTAAGGTCCACCATTTCTTCTTCTCAAGCAGGTCAAATTTCTAAGCTTTCTAAATCTTCATTTTTCAGCTAATGAAAAAAAATAGGATTCCACCAAGTCTCCTTTCTACCTACTCCAGGACTTCTGTGAGGATCAAATGAGATGAGGCATGGGAAAACGCTTCACAGACATTTGGTTAAAGTGTAAAATGTTTCCACCTGGCTATAAAGCAAGTCTTGTTCCTGGGCTGAAGAAACTGCAAGGTGGCTAGTTGTCTCTAGGGAGAGGAAGCTGAGTGTCACTATGTGATGTCATTACCCAGACAGAGGAAACACCTAGCATAGTAGCCTTTTATATATATATATATATATATATATATATAGATAGATAGATAGATAGATAGCAACTAGTGTTGTCCTAATACCCAAGCTAGGTTTCCCAAACTCACCTGGCCCCTCACTCTCCTGCTCACTGTGGCTCTGGGCCTTGGGGATGGCAGTGCTGGTGCCTGCACTCCACAGCTGTGTCTTCACTCTTCACTTACCGCACCGGGTGCTGGTGAAGAGATGGAGGAACTGGAGTTCTCCAGCACTGCTGGGGGTTCGGGTGGTGGAAAAGGGTCCAATTACTTTGAAAAACAGGTTGGCAGTTTCTTAATGAGTTAAAGGTACCCCTACCTTATGATTCAGTCATTCTACTCCTAGATATATGCCCAAGAGAGATGAAAGCATATGCTCAAACAGAAGTTTGTCCACATGTGTTCATAGCAGCTTTATTTTGCTAACTCAAAACTGAACACTGACTCCTCAGAGTTCCTAGTTTCCATGATGTCAAAGGAGCTCCTCCCTTTAGGCCTCCATTCTACATTGACTCCTTTAGAAAATCTCGAGTCATCGTTGTGTTTAATTAATGTTGTAGAGCAACTGCTTCTTGTTCTCCCTCCTCGGGCTCACAGCAGGATGCTTTCCGGGTCCCGTAAAGTGGCCATGTGACTTGCACTGGCCGTTGAAAAGCAAGGGGATATGATGTGTATTATTCTGGGTACGAGCTTTAAGAGTTGGCATGTATGATGGCTCTCTATTCCCCTTTGCAATAGTGACCCATGGTGGTTTTAGTACTGACCTCTTCCTTCTACTTCTTGTCTCTGCCTGGATCCCTGAATATGAATGATGCCAAGTAGCTTCCAGCTGATTCCAAAATAAAATACAGATAAAGCAAGAAATAAACCTCATTGATCCAATCCACAGATATTTTCAGATTGTTTGTTTCTGCAGCATAACCTGGCTCATTCTGACTTATATCAAACTTTCTTATACAAGCAGCTCTGATCTGCTCTTTACCCTAGAACAGACCAAATGCTGCTGCTCACATGAGAAACAGCTTGATTAAAGAATTCATACTTGTCTTTGTGAGTATGGGTTCGCTTTGTTCCTGGTATCTTAACATGTATGACAGGTTACACCGCCTTTCTGTGTTCACGATTTTTATTATTCCGAAGAATGACTTTCTACCTCTTTAAGATCTATTTTCTCTTTCCCCTACCACCCTCCCAAAGTAAGCTTCAGGCATCCTCACAATGGTCACATTAACCCTCTTGCTTCCAGCCCCAGAGCCTGCTCCTGGACAATGGCATATGACAAACATTACATTTCCACACGTAAGACAGTTCCCAAGGACAGCCTGACCCACCTAATGGCATTTCCCAGACAGACATCACCCAGTATGTGAAGACCATCCCAGACATGTCACCTTTTTTCAGGTCAAGCTCCAGCTCCCCAACACATGGAACATGACATTGTTTAAACAGAGCAATGGGCTGGGAGAGCAGGCCCTGCAGACCGCAGTGAACCCCCATCGTCCTTTATCTGGATCAGGAGAAGCTGTAGGCAAAGGTGCACAACAGCGACTGATTTTGTTGTGCTGGCAACTTCCTAGCCCAGTGGTTGGCAAACTGTGGCTCACGAGCCACATGAGGCTCTTTGGCCCTTGGAGTGTGGCTCTTGCACAAAATACCACGGCCTGCGTCTATTTTGAACAAGTGGTGTTAGAAGTTAAGTTTAAAAAATGTGGCTCTCAAAAGAAATTCCAATCGTTGTGCTGTTGATATTTGGCTCTGTTGACTAATGAGTTTGCCGACCACTGTCCTAGCCC
Source organism: Antrozous pallidus (assembly GCA_027563665.1). NCBI lineage: Eukaryota > Metazoa > Chordata > Mammalia > Chiroptera > Vespertilionidae > Antrozous > Antrozous pallidus. The sequence goes on from CM050528.1 coordinate 21,658,105, forward strand.
AACCCATTCTCCTGCTCCCTCTCCTCGAGCTATTCCCTGTCCTAATGAAGTCACGTGAACCAACCAGCTCGCTTACAAAATGCAGTTTTCTAAGACCTGGCTTTCAGTCAAGTCAAAGCTTCTCCTTAGAAGGGGCTGGAGCCTGGCGGGTGTGGCTCAGTGGTTGAGCATCAATCAATGAACCAGGAGGTGACAGTTCAATTCCTGGTCAGGGCACATGCCCTGGTTGCTGGCTCGATCCCCAGTGAGGGGCGTACAGGAGGCAACTGATTAGTGATTGCCTCTCATCATTGATGTTTCTGTCTCTCCCTCTGCCTTCCTCTCTGAAATCAATGAAAAATATTAATTTTTTTTAAAAGAAGGGGCTGGAATTAGCAGGCCCCACCAGCCTGACCTTTCAGAAGATACTAGAACTAGCTGGGATTTGGTCCTGTTGAATTTGCAGACAAGCCTGGTGGAGACAGGCGATTGGGGGGGAGGGGGAGAAGGAGGGGGTGGGGGTGTGGATGAGTATCCGTCACCCGGCATTTGGCCTCAGTCTGGATACAGCATCCCCAGAGTATTCCAAACGCTCATCATGGGGGCTGGACTTGGGGGAATGTGGCCCTTTCTTACTGTGGCCTTGGTGATTAATATACCAGGTTCATAAATACGCATATGCGTTATCCACACATCCATTTTTATATCAATGGAAAATGCTTTCCAGATGTGTGTTCTGGGGGTGGGGGTGAGGGGTGGGAGGGGGAGTGGCTTGTGCTGCTGACTTTTTATTTTCTGTTAGGTCTCAGCCCGGCACACAGCCCATTGTTTTTATATCAAAAAGACAGTCGTACCTGCTTAATAAGCCTGAGGAATTCGCAGCAACCCGGGGGAACTGCGGGAATGCGGCTTTCAGATCCGATTAGAGAGAAGCGCCTGTCCCCAGGGTTCTCAGGTTCAGCTGCCTTAAGCTACAATGTCATCTATTGTCTCCCAGGCCGTGCGGTAAATAATTCAGGTTTCTGCACCCCCTCTTCCGTAGCCTGTGCGCACAGCCCCAGAGCACCAACCCTAGAGGGGAGTTGACGGCTAGGCTTTCTCTGTTGGCGCTCTGGTCTTCTGCAAATGTTCTTCGCGGTGGCTTTGGTGGGGGCCCGGGGAAGGAAGCCAGGGATTTGGGTCCCTCCAAGGGAAGTCCAAATCCTCCCACAACGTGAAGAATCTTTGCTCTTTGACACGTGGGTGGTAGAGATCCCCAGAGCATGCGCTTCACGATCAGAATCCTGGTGTGGCCGTTTACCGCTGTGTGACCTGGGGCAAGCCCCTTACCCTCTCTGAGCCTGGGATGGCTCCTCTGTAACTGTAGATCTTAACACTTTGTGTCTCTCAGGTTATTGTGAAGATGAAATCAGAGGATATGTGGAAAGCTTTCAGCACAGAGCCTGGCACACAGCAAACCTTTCCTAAATAGTAGCTAAAACTATTATCATTATTATCGTTATTGTCTTAATTTCACCACAGCCCAGACCCATCGGTAGGTCATTGGTTTAGAAGTGGGTGTGGACTGCCTGGTTGGCGTGGCTCAGTGGTTGAGCATTGACCTATGAACCACGAAGTCACGGTTCGATTCCTGGTCGGGGCACATGCCCAGGTTGCAGGCTTGATCCAGTGAGGGGTGTAGCAAGAGGCAGCCAATTGACGATTCTCTCTCATCATTGGTGCTTCTCTCTCTCTCTCCCTCTCCCTTCCTCTCGGAAGTCAATAAAAAAATATTTTTTCAAAGAAAGAAGTGGGCGTGGACAAAATGGCCCTGGGCACGCTCCCTGGCCCTCCCTCAATGTTCCTCTCGAAACACCCCAGTTTGGGCACATCTCCCAGTTCCCTGGAAATAAACAGTGTCCTAATGTTCTGGAGACACATTACCGACTTTGAACTCTAGGTAAGTATTTTTTTTTTCCTTTTCTTTTTGGAAGGGCCTGTGCTGACTTAGGACAGCCCGGAGAGAGGTGGAGAGAGAGCTGGCTGGCTGGCTGCACTCTCCCCTCTGCCCGCTGCTCCCCCCTCTGCCTGGGCAGACCCAGCGGACACAGACGGGGCATCAGCCTGTGCTGAGTGAGTGGATGCAGAGAGGGGCTTGGTGGCTAGCCATCCCCGACCTCAGAAGTCGTGATTTGATGATCATAATCAGGACGTAAGAGCAATCATTTTCTGGGCACTGAGATGCCAGGCAGTGGGCGGGCAGACATGGGTGTTTTTTGTTTGCTTTTAAAAATATTTTAAATTGATTTTTAGAGAGAAAGGAAGGGAGAGGGAGACACACACACACACACACACACACACACACACACACACACACAGAAACATCGATGTGAGAGGGAAACATTGATTGGTTGCCTCCTGCACGTCCCCCCACCAGGGATCAGGCCCACAGCCCCAGCACATGCCCGGCCGGGAATCAGACCAGTACGGGATGCTGCTCAGCTGCTGAGCCCCACTGCCCAGGGTTGGACGGAGGCTTTACATTTATTTATTCCCGAAGGAAACTCTGAGAGGGAGATACGAATGAAACCCCTTTAAGAGAGGAGGACATTGAGATTTAGCTTGAGACTCCGTGACGGTGAAGGGGAGAGCCTGCTGCGGGAGGGAGTCTGGTCAGAAAGCTCTCCCACTGCCCCCCAGGTCGGGGCCGCCTGCCTCAGTCGCCCAGATGTTCAGGCTCTGACTTGGCCTCATGCTCAGCCTCCCAAGAAGCCACCCCGCTTTCAGTTTGGGGTGACGCCGAGGGAAGCATAAAGCTGGGACAGGGACATGGCAGTCCTCTCTTGTTAAGAGAAGTACAAGATTAAGTAGATCCTAGCTGTCAGACTTACAAAATCCGTGCGGTTAAGGAATTCCCTGAGACCTTTAAAAAGGATGGAATAACTAGACCTGGACAACATCCTCCCATGATTTTTTCATCCTCAAGCTCTCATATTCGTTATGTATCGTGCATATTTCTGTCTACACAGAAAAATAAGAGCCGTGAGCGTGTAGTTAAGAGATGGTTCCATTTTCTGCATATATCTTAGTTTTAAAAACTAGACTTCTATGGAGCAGTTTCACTTACATTTTTTTTTCAATGAAAACGTAAGTCAGAAGGTATGAAAGGCTAGCCGGCGGAGCGCCCTCCTTCCCTGCTTCTCCCAAGGACAAGCAAGGCTTCCAGTTCCTGTGTGTCATGTTAGAAAGAGTCGGGTCAGGGACTTCGATTCAGAGGAAGAGAGTTTCCTTTCGCTGCATATCTGGTTTGTATCTGTTACTTGAGGTTTTGACAAAGGCCCGGGTAAAGACAATGGAAGGTAATTAAAAAGAACCATTAAAGGATGCACAAACTCCTATAGACCATGTCTGACTGTCCAGGCCTCAGAAGCAGATCACCTCTCCTCCAACTGGGACAACTAGCTGTGTTCTCAGGGTCCTTGGGAGCGGCCACAGGTGACCCTTCAACTCCACCAGAGGAGAAAATCGTGGGGAGGCCTTTGATCTCTGGTCTCATCGCTTTGATTGGTCTCCATGGAAACCATCATGCCCCTAGTGGTGGAGAATGAGCCCATTGTTCCACCCTCCCCACCTTCATTCCATCTTAATTACCTGTGCCCATTTGAGCTGGGTCCGTCCCGGCTTCCGTTTGCTTTGATGAGCCAGGAAGACATGCATGTAGATCAAGGAAGCCACTTCCTCCCTCGCCTCCTCAGCTCCTTTCTTCGCTGCCCTTTCTGGCTACAAGATGCCTTTGTTGTTCTCACCGGCCTGCGTTCAAATCTCAGTTACCTGTGAACCCCATACAGGGACTCGCTTTGCACCTTAGAGCCTCAGTTTCCTCATCTGGACAATGGGGAGAAAAAGGGGTACCCACATCTTAGGGCTGAAAACATTTTCAAAGCACAGTGGCTGGCACATTGGTCAAGATGATGTGTTTGGGTGACTTCCCTAGATTTGGTTATTGGGATTGACCTCTCAATGGTGATTGAACTTATATTGTCAATCCCTATCTATCTGTGATCTGTCATCTATCTACCATGTATCTGTCATCTGTCTCATCTATCTATCTATCATTTACCTATCTATCTATATTCTGAGTTTTAGCTTAATGATGACTTTTCTCAGAGACACATCCCTTCTTGGCCATCTGTCTCCAGTGGCCCCATTCTATCCTACTCTTCCTCACCTCTAATCCTTTGCATGTGCTGTTCCCACGGCCTTGAGTGTCCTTCCCTGTCCCTGCTTCCCCTGGTTCACTCTGGTTTGCCTTCGGGTCTTAGCTGAGATGTCACTCACTCTCTCCAGGGTTCTTACTTGCTTCACCAAGACGTCCACCTCAGCAGCTCCCGTATCTCAGTATGTGTCACCTTGTATCGCCGTTTCTCCCCTGTGACCCCCCTCTCTGCCTGTGAGCACCGGAGAGCTGGCTGTGTTCTTCCCCGTGTTTCACCCTCTAGCAGGACGTCGGAATCTTGAAAGTTCTCAGTAGGCATTTGGGTCTATTAAACAAATATTTACTGAGCAGCTACCATGTGAAAGGCTCTGTCATGAACTCCAGGGGGACCCCCCCTTCTGGGAGTTTGTGTTTAATGTGTGTGGACGATGCACATGGACTGGAACTTCGGCCATCAGCACCACGGAGCTTCCAGAGCGGTCTGGGCTCACTTGGGGTTCCCATCTCTCTGCCTTTGCATGTGCGATCCCGATCCCACCTCCAGGAGCACCCCTGCCCCGCCTCCCCTCCCACCAGAGCGGGGATAAATCACGGTGGTCAGTCACGGTCTGAGACGCCTTGCCCTTGGAAAATCCAGTCGAAGCGGGGCTTTGAGTGTGTGGGTGCCGACTGGAACATGGGTCCCCAGAGAACGGGGACTCTCCCACGCCACCCCAGCGGCCCGGGACCCAGGCCAGGGCTTGGAGGGAGAAGGCCCTTGGCACACGTGCGCTCAAGAATGAGTGAAGCCAGGCGCTCGCTCTTCCTGCTTCTGGCCGGCAAGGCCTTCTTTCCAAGGGGCCTTTGCACCACGCTGACCTCGTCCGCTGCTGCCGGGCGGCTAATGAGCTCGCCAAGGTGAGGCGAGGCTGGCCAGGAGGATCCAGAAACACGTTGCTATGGAAGCGCCAGTGACCCGCTGAGACTTGTAGGCCCCAGTGATGCCAAATAACATGCACATTGTTTATTCACAACATTGATTGATTTTTCTGTTAAAAGACGCATTTCTTCCCTGCATAGAGAGTGTTTCAGTTAAGTGATGTCGAGAAACATTTATGCCGTAGGCGCACAACTGCAAATTTTTCGGGGGGAACGGGGGGTTTATCCAAAGCTTATGAGGAGGCGGGGATGGGTGTTGAACAGGGGAACGGAACGGAAAGAGAGAAATCCGGGCAGGCCGCCTTCCTCCCCAGACGGGGCTGTGGAAGCCCGGCTGCGGCCACAGAACTTGGCAGGAACGCGTTTGATGCGGGCCGGGCTGGCTGCGACGCTCCCTGCTGCTGCTCAGAGACTGTTTCCGACAGGGGCCGTTCTGCCCAGAGCCCAGGAGTCCTGACTCGATCCCAGTGCTCTTTCCTGTCCCCCAGGCCGTCTTTCAACCCCAGGGCGTGAGCCTAGACGTGGCCAGGTCACAGATGGTCCTGCCAGTTCCAGGGGAGGAAGAACAAGTGTCCTGAGAGCCACAGAGAGGCTTCTCGAGTCGTCTGGCACCATGTGTACAATGCACGCTGAGCCTGCAGGAGCAAACACGGACTCTTCCAGGGCCGCAGGCAGCGCTCAGGAAGGGAGCGATCAGAGATGCTTTCATCGGGTGGGAGCCTGGCAGGGCACAGGTGGTGCTCCCACCGGGCCATGTGATGGGAGGTTACTCAGGGGACTGCCCCACGGTGTCTGGGAAGGATGGAGGGGGACCTGTGGGAAGCCAGGAAGACAGTGTGGTACCCTGGTCACAGGTGGGAGCACGACCTTCTTCCCTGAGCTGAAGGAGAGGACACTGAAGGGGTCAGGTCCACGTAGAGGCCCCGGACGGGGGCTGTGACCTGGACAGAGGGACTCAGCCAACCTGCTGAGACTCAGCGAGCCCACAGAGGGGGGTGGGGAGTACGAACCCCGGCTTCACTCCACTCCCACTTCCTTCCCCTGTCTCCTATGGGCCACGTCCAACTTGAAGTCCAAGAAGACACCCACCCCTGCACATCCCTAAGGCTCCATCTCAGTGGCGGGGAGCAGGGGCTGGGGAAGGGAGGAGAGAGGACCTGCAGAGACACATGGACGATGCTTAACATGGCATAGAAGGCGGGTTTATTGCCCCAAGCAGGTTGTCCCACTTGTAAAACACGGCTTTCTTTGTTTACCTTCCTTTCTCCACGTCTCAGTTTCCCATTCTCTAAGATGGGAAAACTACAACAACAAAAATAAAACAGCTCCCACTAACCAATCTTAGTTTTGGGGGGCAATTCATTGAATTAATTCATGGCCCCAAGTAAGTTTTATGCTTTTATTTTGTTGTTAAAACACCATGATCCTTTGTGTCTCCACTTTGGAAAGGGACATGAGTGTGAGACCTATTTTACTAGGTCCATTAATTCTTCTGTAGTCAGAGCAGCAGTGGGAGCTCAACAGTGAAGACATGTCAGGACAATAGGGAGTGGTGGGGACTGTGGCAAAATGCAGAGTCCCATCTCCAGGGACCACCCACCGCTCAGCTCTCGCTGATCGTGACCGTGTGGGAATGTAGGCTGAGTGTTGCCAGGTCTTTCAAGTTTTCAAGAAAAGCTGAAAAACTGGAAATTTTTAAATGTGAAAACTTCTGGTTTTTTCAATGTTGGCAAATGATGCAAATTTTAAAAAACATATCGTCTGAGCCAACGCTCCGCGAGCCAAGCACAGCCTGTCCGGGGGCTGGTTCCAGCTCCCACGTAGCCAGTTGTGGTCTGTGGACCAGAGGAAGCTGCTGGCTTCTCAAGGGAGAAAACATGACCTTGGTGCTGGCAGAGGCCCCTTTGGTGAGGCCCGAGATGAAAGACTGGAGATAAGATAAAGCATCCTTGACCTGAGACTTAGCATGCCTTCATCGGCCCTGAGGGCAGGGGGAGGAGGGTGGCCTTTCTCATTAACGGGGACGCGGGGAGAGGTTACTGGAGGCCAGGACAGTTCTGATACCCCATTCATCAGCAGAGGTGGCCAGGATCGCGGTTCCATCTGGAGGACTCTCTGAAGTGAATCTCACTTTGTCCAAAGATTTTTTAAAAACATTCTTTTGGGGGAAAGGAGAGAGAAAACCCGACCGGCTGTTATATAAGTCTCCTGTTCCCTGCGGGGAAGCGGGCTGCGGGCAGAGCGGCTCCCTCCGGCTGTCTCACGCATCCCCGCCCTGCAGTGGCTCAGGCTCCCTTCCCCAGGAAAAACCTGAGGACGCCTTCCGACAGCCCAGCGCACCCTGGAAAGCCTCTCCCCACATCTGTTAGACACATTGCCCCTGTCCGCTGCTTGTTCAACACCGAGCAGAATGGTTTCCTCATTACGCCCCATGTCCCTGCAAAACCGCACTTGGAAAGATGCAACCGCCAAGGGGGCGAGGCCAATCTAACCGGGCCCCAAACACAGGCCTGGGGGCGGCGGGCAGGGGGGCACTGATGCGCTGGTGAGGGCTAGGGAGGGGGCGGGCAGGGCTGTGGTGTAAGGGGCTCCATGGCTTCCTGTGTGCCTTGCTGTGTGTGTCTGTGTATGTGAGTCTGTGCATGTGGGTCTGTGCATGCATCTGTACAAACATTTGTGTGTCTGTCTTTCCGTCTCTATCTATTTGATTGTATGTAGCGATGTGAGTGCTGTGTGTCATTTCATTTGATGATTGTCTTTCAGCTTTATGGAGGTATGGGCATGTCACACATAGTTGAAGGTGTGCACCGGGGTGACCTGATAAATGATTACTACAATAAGGCTAGGCAGCACCTCCACCCTTGCACAATTGCCTTTGTGTATGTAGGGTGAGAACATTTAGGATCTACTCTCTTACATGTACAGTATGATATTGTAATTACAGTCACTGTGCTACAGGTTAGATCCCATACTGTACCGATCTTACAGCTGGGAGTTTGAACCCTTTGACCAACATCTCCCCATCTCCCCCACCCACCCTGGCATGCACCCTCTGCTCTCTGCTTTTTGAGATTCCACACGTAAGACCAGACAGTACTTACCTTTCTCTGATTTAGTTCACTTAGCATAATGCCCCCAAGGTCTGTCTGTTGTTACAAGGACGGGATTTCCTTCCCTTTTCATGGCTGAATAATACTCCACTATGTTCCACACTGCATTTCCTTTCCTTTAGTCCACCCACGGTGGGCCTCTGTTTTAAGTAGAACCCACTTACCAAACAGCACCCCTGCTACACACTTCTGCCAACGCACATGCTCCCATTGACTCTTTATAGTAACCATGCGACAGAGACCGTGACCTTCATGTAACCATGACTGACCCTAAGGCTTGTTCATCCACTGGTCCGTTCACCTAAATACCTACCAAGCTCCTCCTGTGTGTCCCAGGCTCGGTCCCTCGCACGGGGAAATGGCAGTGAAGGAGACAGCAAACTCCCACGGGCCGGAAACTCTGGTCTCAGCGGGGAGAAGCTCGTTATAAACCAGTCAACGGAGACATTACTTCAGAGCAATAGGTAGGCAGAGCTATAGTGCGCTTGGCACATGCGCTGAGGAAGGGCTGTGAGCTTGGACCGGGCTGCAGTTCCGTGGACCGGCAGGGGCCGTGGTTCTCCGGACCCTCTGCCCAGGGACATCTGTGCCAGGAGAAAGGAGGCCCAGAACTGAATGCTCCGATGGGCAGCTGCCCCGTCGTTTGCTTCAGAGTTTGAATCTTGCAAAAACGACACCCAAGCAGCTAGGGAGACTCAACTAGGGGTGACCCCTTGCGTGCGCTGCAGGTGGTTGTGCGCCTTTTCTTTGGTGCCGGAGGAGGCCCGGGAGGCCCGGGGCCAGCCATCACGGGTTGCACTGGAGCCCTGGCTCAGCCCCTTGTGGGATGGGTGCCCTAGGAGAGCAGCCAAGAGCGGGGCTGGGGTTGGGGGCACTCGGGCTGGACAGGGAGGCCTGGAGGGACCTGAATGGAGCTCTCAGTCCTCCCGGGGCTGGTTCACGCCAGACTCCTCCCGCAGCAGCAACACGGTGCAACGTTCCCACGGCAGGCAGCTGCCATTCATTGAGCCTGGTGCATGCTGGGACGGGGCCCTCAGTCCTTCACAGGTGCGACACCCTCCTGAGGGATAAGCCCATTTTATAAATGCAGAAACTGAGGGTGAGAATGCTCAAGATGCTTGTCCAATGCCACACAGCTGGTAAGCCACAGTGTGGGGATCAGACACGGGTCTCTGGCTTCAAGGACAATACCTGTCACCACCACAGCTTGTCGTAGCTAGCACACGGGGACGCAGGGGGCGGAGGGGGCAGGGTGCGTGTGGAAGTGAAGTAGGATAGGCTGGAAATTAGGGCTGTGGCCCTGGGAGAGGTCCAGTTGGAGTTCTGGAAGGTTCAGAGAAGCAGAAAGACACTCAGGGGCCATTGAGAGGAGACCAAGGGAGGGGAGGGTGCAGAGGCTGCCTGGAGACTTCCAGAGACTCTGCAGATTCTTCTCCTTCCTGCCAGTGCAACCCACAGCACACGCAGTTGGGCCGGCTCTTGAATTGGTGATTGTGGAGCTGGGAGAGGGTTGACGCGAGCTGCAGGGAGCTTCAGTGAGTTCTGGTATCAGTTTGTGTCTCCAGGGAACACGCCAAGCAGAGGATTCACTTCGGTGAACAGCTCCGTAGTTCCTGTGAGTCACCAGAAATGAGGCGTCAATTTTTAGCTTGGGCTAAAGGTGAAGAAAGGGGAGCCTGCCCCTAAGAACCACTCAGAGAAGTTGGGGTGGCGAGCCTCCAGTCCCCAGAGGCACGTACGACTGAGCAGAGGCTGCACTGTTCCCTGGCAGGGAGTCTTCTCTGGGGTAAGAGGTTGAACTAGATCAGTGGTCGGCAAACTCATTAGTCAATAGAGCCGCAGTTTGCTGACCACTGAACTGGATAATCTCAGGTGTTCTTTTCGATGCCCAATTCCCAGTTTCCATGACATGAAGGAGAGTTGGTTATATTCCGGGCAAATCAACAGAGATACATACAGCAGCCGCCACTTCCTCTGAGGCTTACCCCTTCAAGAATCATTTGGCAAGGGTCCTCCCCACTCTTGCGTCTCACTAATCCTCTCCCCCCCTCCTCTAAACTCAGGCACGAAAGTTGGCATATTCAAATGAGGAGGTATTTGAGCCATAGAAATAGCACAATAGAGCGGTTCTGAGCCAGGGTTCAAACCCTTCTGCATCACTCAGGAGCTGAGTGACCTTGAACAAGAGACTAAATCTCTCTGATCCTCCGTTTTCCCATCTGTAAAATGGGGCTAATAACAGAACCCACCTCATGTAAACCCACCATCATCATGGTCCTGACACAGAGTGGGCGCTTCATAAGTATGAGCCCTTATGATGACTTATTTAACAAATCCGGGGATCATGAGGCATGTGCAGAAAGAAGGAAAGACCTTCGGGCCGATACAAAAATCTCAAATCTCCCAACTCCAAGAGGCATCGATAGAGACAGAGGAAATGCAAGGCAACAACCCTCCTCTCGGTTTTCAAAAAGTCTTCCCACGAGGTCACATTTGGATGAAATCCAAGGCTTGGGTGATGGTCGGGCCTTGATTTTATCAGAATCGGCTTTTCCCAAGCAGACTGCACATGCTATTGATATATAATCTCTTGTTATTTACGACTTGCTGAATACCCACAGTCTGTTCGGCCCTTTACAAGAGATAAAGAAGATAAGCCCGGGCCCCCAGGGGTTGGTGATGTAAGTTATTCAGACTCCAAGCGCACCAGCTGAGCAAGGGTTCGGATGCCCACGGCACGTCGACTCTGAACTCATTTATTTCTTTCATAAAGGAGACCCTGAAATGACAGGCCGAGCTTGGATCTTTGCACAGTTTGTCTCGATCAAGGAAAAAAACAATAACAGCAGATGCTATTAAAAATTAATTAAAAACGAAGAACTCTTTCTCAACCCGAAACCGTGGAGCAATAAGTCATCACAAACCATGAGTCGGAGGGTGTTTTGATTTCCTGTCCTCCTTTATAGTCTCCAGTGTTCAAACTTGACCGTCCAGATTATTTGCCATATGGGGACGAGGGAGGGGGATGGTGGGGCTTTAAAGGCCGAGAAAGAGCCCAGCGGCGTAGCTCAGTGATTGAACGTCGATCTATGAACCAGGAGGTTGTGGTTCAATATTGGTCAAGGCACAGGCCCAGGTTGCAGGCTCGATCCCCAGTGTGGGGCGTGCTGGAGGCAGCCAATCAATAACTCAAATCATTGGTGTTTCTATCTCTCTCTCCCTCTCCCTCCCTCTCTGACATCAATAAACATATATTTTTAAAGGCCAAGAGGAAATAGGGGTGGCAGCCACGTTGCCTGGAAGCTGGGCCTGTCTGGGAACTTGGGCGGCTGCTGGGTCCCATGTCCAGGTCCGGTGACCCCTGGTCTCCCGCTGTGGTCCATGCTCAGGACGCCACGCAGACCCACCCATGGGAGCATGACTTCCCGTCATTCTCCTCCAAGAAGAAGACAGGCCCATGGACAATGGGAGAGGAATCTTGATGCTCGTCAGCAAGATGGGGAACCTGCTCCCAACTTGGTGGGTTCTGTCCACAGTGGCAGGGAAGGTGGACGGGTATGGGGCCTGAGAGGTCTGTCTAGACTGGGGGGTTCCCTCCTGTGGTCAGTCTTCTCCCTCTCCCCAGAGAAACCTGGGAGTCATCCTGGCCCCTAATTTCTGTTTCCCTCCTGTCCATCATGAGGCACTTCTTCAATCCACTCTGCGTGCACTCTCGGCCAGGCCCTGCCCTCTCCTATCTGGAAGATAAGAACCAATTCCTAACAATCTTCTGTTCTTGCTGCTTTACTTCCTATTGGGTTCTGATCCATCCATTCCTCACCCATCCATCCATTCATCCGTCCATCCATACATGTGTGGGTCCATCCGTCCGTCCGTCCGTCCGTCCATCCATCCATCCATCCATCCATCCACCCACCCACCCACCCACCCACTGGGAATGTCCTGTGGTAGTTTTGACATACACACAGCCAAGTGCAGGTACGGTGAAGGGCCCAGCTCCATCACATTTTCACAAAGTGAAACCAGGATGTGGGCAGCCCCCCAAACACCACAGCCCCAGCTCCCCGGGAGCCTCCTCCTTGCCATCTCCATCATCACATATAGGGCAACCCTTACGCTGACTTGTCCATAGACAGGGCTTCAGCTGGTCATGAGTGCATGGGCAATAGGATCACCCACTGTGTCTAGGCATTTCTGCTCGGACACTTGTTTGGAAAATGCATACCTAGCTCTGGCCAGTTTGGCTCAGTGGATAGTGTGTGACGCCCACAAAGGTTTCAGTGTCGTCCCCCTCACCCTGTTGTCTCCCTCACCTGGCCAGTTTGGCTCAGTGGACAGTGTGTGACGCCCACAAAGGTTTCAGTGTCGTCCCCCTCACCCTGTTGTCTCCCTCACCCCGTTGTCCCCCTCATCTCATTGTCCCCGTAAGCCTTGAGGCTTTCATGTGCGTTTTGGCAGAGCAGGGACTTTTAGGCGTGCGTAGATGAGGCCTCGGCAGAACTGACATGCCCCCCCCCCCCCACCCTTCTCTGGCTTTTTTCTTTCAGCACTTCACATGTTTGTGAAATTCATCTTGTTAGTGTATGTAGCGGGCCGATTCTTCTCAATGCTGCATTTTATGACATTGCAGAAGGATAGCGCGATTGATTCAGCCATCCTCCCGTGGCTGGGTGTTTGGATTCTTGCCAATTTCCGGCTATTTTAAACAGGGGGACTGCGGACTTGAGTGTATGCGTCTTTTCGCATTTCTCTTGGGCATATGTCTGGGAGTATGGGCGCTCAGGGCCCGAGTCTTTGTAGAAATTCCCAGCCAGCTTTCTGCAGTGGCGGTACCCACTTCCCTCCCCCTGGAAGTTAATGCGATGTCCTCAGTTGTCTGCTGGCTTGCCAACTGTGTTATAATAAAAAATAAGTATTTGGTCTCCATCCTGATTCCTGACACACAGCTCCTAAAACCTGCGGGGTGTCTGCAGTGGCAGTTGTCCTTTGTATGCTAATGAGATGACTGGAGGGCTAGGGCCCCCTAGGCAGCTGCAGGATGGGGGCTGGTCACCGGAAAGACCAAGGCATGATGGGAGGGTTGGAATTGTCACCCCATCCACCCACTGCCACTTCTGGGGAGGGAAGAGGGGCTGCAGATTGAGTGAGTGGCCGATGATTTCATTAATGGTGTGTTTGTAAGGAACCTGCATCGACACCCCTAAGCAGTAGGGTTTGGAGTTTCAGGGATGGTGAACAGAGAGGTGCTGGGAGGGTGCTGAAATCTCCCTGCACCCCAGCCTCACCCCAAACCTTGCCTTAGGCATCTCTTCCACTTGGTCGCTCTTGAGTTGTGTCCTTTATAATAAACCAACACTAACTTAACACACTGCGGACCAGTAGCTCTATTGCCAGCTTTCCCCAGTGGCCAGATTAGTTTCTACTGAATGAGTACAAAAACATTTCACATAAATGTTAAAGACACGCTTTAAAATTAAATACCCATTGCATTTTGAAGCTATTTAGTGCATGTTCTTACAAGCTAATATATTTTGGAAGTGTGATTGGCCACAAGCCTTAGAACAGAAAACACGAGGATTCTTGTGATCCATGGCAATGGGTTAAATGAACTGAGTTCTCTGAGCCATTTTAGAAAACCGTTGACCTGGGGAAGGGAGAGTTGTGAGAAGCCCCACTTTGTAGCCAGGCTGGACAGAAGTGTGGGTACCCCGGGATCCGTTCTTTGTGACTCAAGTGTGGGCTCTCACGGGGGACTGAGCCCTTAAACCTGTGGGGTCTGGCACTAACTCCAAGTAGTTAGCGTTGGAGTTGAATTGAATCATAGGACACCCAGTTGGTTTGCAGATATTTGGAGAGGTGGTTGGTGTGAGGGAAAATAGATGATTTTCTTTTTCATTTTGGCCATTCTCCATCCAACAGCCAGAAGAGTCTTAAACTACTCAGCTCTAATCACAGCACGGTTATTAAAAGCCCCCAGTCACTGCCTGCTGCCCTGATCTCAGAGCACAGGCCCCACGGGGAAGCCCTGCCTTTGGCCATGACTCCTCTTGTTGGTTGCATTCCAACTGAAAGATGAAACAGAAGGAGCAGAGAGAGAGAGAGAGAGAGAGAGAGAGAGAGAGAGAGAGAGCAGGTACCAGGACACAGACTTTATTGAGGAGACCCTTCCAAGGGAGAAAGAGCTCACATGCGGGGTAAAGGCAGAGAAACCAGGGAAGGGGAGAAGGGACCCAGCCGGACCGCCTCCCGGACTGCCTGGGAGAACAGTCCGGGAGAAAAGGTGCCACGTGGCGCACCGAGACACCCTTTTTAAGGCAGGGGTTGGGCCCAGGGCGGAATGGGAAGGGTTGGGACACAGAGCACTCTGGTATGTGATTGATTGGTGGCTCAATGTCTCTGAGGCAGATGTCAATTACATCATAACTCTGCCCACCAGTTGGGAGAGGGATACCTATCATTCCAGGCTTCTGGTAATATTTAAAAAAATAATTGAGAGTCCAGGCAAGGTCTAGGGGCCGAAGGTCCATCTTCTGTAGCTACTTCCAGCTGAGAGGGGGCGTCGTTAGGGGCGTCTACCTGGAGTCACAAGGATTCTGGTGTTGGGTTCTGAATTCAGTGGCAGATCTATCTTCTGGTTGGTGAACATCTGCATTCTGTTCTGCAAGAAACTAGTGAAACAAGGCATGAGGCATGGGCCAAAGAGCAAGATTAAAGGAAGATACCAGTGTGCCTAATGAGAGGAGCCAGGGAGTAAGTGGGTGAAAAACAGGAGGTGTTTTCCATGCTTAACAAGGGTGTAGCACCATGGTTTCCCCAAGGGACTGGTTGGTGAAGTCTCAAGTACGATCCAGTTGAGTCACTTGGAGGTAAAAGCTGGTCCTGAGGCTGTCACAGCATCACTTGTCTGGTTTTGCTGCTTTTCTGGGCCTGGAGCTGAAATACAACTTGAGAGAGAGTAAGGTTCTTTAGGAGGACGAGTCCTCCCGGCTGGAGGGCTGGTCCTGGGAGCCGTGGTCGGCTGGTCCTGGCCTGGGTAGAAACCTGTCAGCGTGTTCCCGGAGCAGTTGTCTAAAAAGGGCTTAAGAAGGTGAGGCTCCTGAAAAGGGTTTGCAGGAGGTGGGGCTCCTTGGTGTAGCCTGGATTCCGGTCAAGCCCATGGGCAGGGGGTCTGGCCAGAAGCTGTGAATTTCTAGAGAGAGGGCCTCTGACAACCTGGGGCAGGAGTGCGTTGCCACAGGTTGGGTGGAGGAGAGTGGCTGGGTTCAGGAGATATCAGGATTCTCGAGGAACAGGAGATGGACTTCCTACATGTAATGGGGAGGGGAGGAGCACAGAAGGTCCTGTAGTCTATGGGTGGAAAAGACCTGTAAGGGTTGCTGGAGGGAGCTTCTGGAGGAAGGTTGTCATCCTCAAACCGTGGGATCAAGCTGTCTGGACAGATGGGCTACGGGGGTGAAGGCTGGCCCTAGGGGCTGGGTGAGGACCCCCATAGCTATTCCTTGTTTATCATTAGTAAAATAGTTGGAAAGGTTTAGAGATGTCTGGGAAAGAGGGAGAGAGATGCCAGGAGGGTTTCCTGGAGTTAGAAAAAGCCTGGCGAACATGGAAGCGTGAGGAGGCCTACTGGTGTTTCTTTAGTGGGCTGGTATAGTGGGTCCTTTTACATTCTTGCCCCTTCCATTAAATAATTGATAAGCTTGCGCCAGCAAGAAAGTTGTTCCCTAGGAAGGGTGGGGCAGGGGAGAGGGCAGGGTGAGGAGGCGCTGAAGCCAGAGCAGTTTTCAGAGCGGAAGGGTGATTTGCCATCAGTACCCAGGACTGAGATCACGAAGGAAAAGTGGCCCAGCAAAGGAAGGCAGGACAGAGAAGGTAGCACCCGTGTCGACCAGAAAGGAGACCTGCTCACCCGATACCTGGAGCATTAACCTGGGCTCGGCATGGGTGATGGGGGTTGTCGAGTCTGGGCATCTGCAGTCTTCAGCCATTTCCAGCATGGCCATCGGCTGGTCAGGACCTGGAAGGATGACCCCTCTGTGCTGAGACACAGAGGGCCCGTCACTCTCCCAGGGGCAGTCACTTTTCTTGGTTGGAGGCCGGGGCCGGAGGCACGGCTTTTTCAAGTCGGTGGCCTTGTTTTTGCATGTGAAGCATTCTCCAGGCGATGCTTGTCCTCTTGTTGCACCCCACCACACACAGTCCGTGGGCCTCAGATCTGCTTCAAGGCTTGGGTTTGCAGGGTCACCTTCTAAGGCGGGCCTATTCTGCCTGCTTCCCAAGGGGAATTAAGAGTTAAATGCCATGTTCGGATCTCGGACCTGGGTTTGAGGCATAAAGAGAGGGGAGGGGAGGCGGGGTGGAGCAGGCAGCAGGCCAAGGGAGGAGCTTGGTGTGGGCGGCCACACCAGGTGGGGTCCAGAGGGGGCGGGACTTGCCAAGCCAATATGGCGGCCCCCAGGGGGATGAAGAGCCACGTGGTCAGAGTCAAAAGAGCAAGGCAAAACAGAAATTCAGAAATTCCCTTAGCTGTTTGGGGTGGCAGGTGGTTCTCGCGCTTCGCAGCAGCCTCTGGTCTCGTGGAGTTGGTTCCCACAGAGGCCTGGCGGCAGCGGCGGAAGAAGCAGGGGAGGGGCAGCCGCAGTGTGGCGAAGGAGGAGGGAGAGGAGATAACGGCTGGGTCGGAAGAGTAAAGAGAGCGACAGAGGGGCAGTTTGAGGGGGTTTCCCATGGGCTAGGAAAACCTGGGGTGTGGAAGGAGCAGAGAGAGGGGTAGGAGTGGAGGAAAGACAGGATGCACGTAGGGAATCTCTGGAAGCTTTTCCCGTCCGGTGGCAGAAATCATCTGTGCTTAACAAGGGCGCGAAAGCGGGAGTGTTTTCGAAAAGGCACCTAAAGGTGCGTAGGAGGTTCCCTTGACCAGAGGAAAAAGGCCACTGGAAAGTTGGAAAAGGAATAAGAAGCGTCCTTCTTTTCCTAGGCCAACCTGTAGAAAGAGGGACGGGAAAGATCTATGGGTCGTCACCCAGAAATCTTTTCCGTGGAGTAGAACAGAGTTTCCCGACCAGGTACCTGGGCTTTCATAGAATGTAGGACGTAGACCGTGTAACGTAGCCGAGTAGACAGGAAACTCTGAGGCCCTTCCAGGTCAAAGGAACCAGGGAGAGGGGAGGGAGTACCCTGAAGCCTACCGGTTAGGAGGAAGCGACGAGATTCCCACATGTCCTGGTACAGCAGCGTTTGAGAAGTGTTCTGAGCGGGCCAATCAACTCACAACCATGCCACCGAGCAGAGCCAGAGCAGGAGTCAGAAGCTGGGGGCTAGGTTTGAGGATCGTCCACGTTCACCCGGTTTCGGCACCGTATGAAAGATGAAACAGAAGGAGCAGAGAGAGAGAGAGAGAGCAGGGTACCAGGACACAGACTTTATTGAGGAGACCCTTCCCAAGAGAGAAAGAGCTCACGTGCGGGGTAAAGGCAGAGAGACCAAGGGAGGGGAAGAGGGGACCCAGCCGGACCGCCTCCCGGACTGCCTGGGAGAACAGTCCGGGAGAAAAGGTGCCACGTGGAGCACCGAGACACCCTTTTTAAGGCAGGGGTTGGGCTCAGGGCAGAATGGGAAGGGGTGGGACACAGGGCACTCTGGTATGTGATTGATTGGTGGCTCAATGTCTCTGAGGCAGATGTCAATTACATCATAACTCCGCCCACCAGTTGGGAGAGGGATACCTATCACCAACCTACTTGGATTCCCTCACCTCCTGGGCCATGCTCTGCTCTGTCTGGCAGCCTGACCTTTGAAATGATGGACCCTTGTCTGGAACCCCCTATGTCAGCCCTGCTCCTTTCTTCATAACAAACTTCCAGTCACTTTCCTCACTCATCTTAACTAAGCATCCCCTCAGTAGGATCTCAATTGACCTCACACATGAGCTTACATCAGAGTCACCAAACTGAGACCACTGGGTCAAGTTCGGCCCACTGGCTGCTTTTGTAAATAAAGTTTTATTGGAAAACAGCCATACCCTTCGATTGACACGTTCCCTATGACTGTTTTTGTGCTATAAGGGCAGAATAATTGAGACAGAGACCACATGGCATAGAAAACTTAAAAAAAATTACCATCTGGCCCTTTGAAGACAAAGTGCGTCACCCCCTGGGTTAGACCACCCAGTTTATATGATCCAACAGCACCGCATTCTTTAGAAACATTCCTTACACCAGTGGTCGGCAAACTGCGGTTCACGAGCCACATTTTGCCATTCTGTTGACTGATGAGTTTGTTGACCACTGCCTTACATGGTCCTGTTTAGCATCTCCCTTCTCTCCTGGGACTTAAGCTTCGTGAGAACAGGGACTTGCCTTGCTCTCCTCTAACCCCTGTCCAGCAAGCGTGGAAACCATATAATACATGTCTATGGATCAATGAACTAATAAACACTATCACTTGGTAAGGAAGATATGACTAGTTGCCTTTACAGTATCTTTTCTACTCCTTAGGATTAAACCCCAATTTTATGTCGGAAGCCACATGCCAATCAACAAGCTATCTTTCTGAGCTCCCCTTGCAGCTAAATATGTTCACATGACTAAACTTTGACCATTTGTAAGAAAGTGAAATGTGCTAATGCCCTGGTAAGACTGATGAAGAGAGCTGGCTGGTTGCTAAGGCACGCTTTTGTCCTCCCCGCTCATTGCCGCACCTGCAGCCTGGAATGCTGATGTAATGGCTGGAGCTCCAGCAGCTCCCTTCAACTAGGATGTAGCTAGCAGATGAGCAAAAAAGATGGAGGTGGCCTGCCCGTACATCCCTGAAAACTTGATGGAGTTGCCATAGTGCCCCTGTGTGCCCATGGTAGGGATTCTTTTATGGAAGAAAAAGTGAAATAGTAAGTGTCTAAGCCTCTGTAGTTGGGCATAAATAATCATTATAATTTGGGGTCTTATTTCTCTTGATTTATCTCTCTTTCTTCTCCTCTTGGTAAGATCAATCCAAACACATCCTTCCTTTTGTGAAAAATTTGCAGCCTCTCACTTCCGTTTTCTTTTTTTAACTTGTTTATTGAATTTAGTAGGGTGAGCTGACTAATAAAATTACATATATTTCAAGTGTACAATATTTTAAAAAAGGTATTTGTTTTTTCAAATTTTATTGAATTTATTACAATGATATTGGTGAAGAGATTAAGCAAAAAAAAAAAAAAAGGAATAAAACTCATAGACACAGAGCCTTCATTTCCTGAGCCTCACTTATGCCCTTCATTGTCCGCACCTGGAACACTTACTGCTTGGAGAAAGGCATGTTGCCAGTGTTCTCGGGATGGGAACAAACTCTCTCTCCTTTGACCTTTTTTGTTCATTTACCTGAGAGAAGCCTTTAACCTCTACTGTGCACCAGGCATTGTGCTCAGCACAGCCCTGGGGGTTTACATGCTAATATCCCAAATGGACAATGACCAATTTCTTCTGCTTAAAAAATTCTATTTATCTGTCATCTGTCAATCATCAACTTTCTATCTCTTTCTACAGCCGTCTATCTGTGAAGACATTGCAGATTGTAAGAGTTTTCAAAATAGAAATATGTTCGTAACAAAAAAGCAGAAATGGCAAGATGATTTAAGGCAAATGTTGGCAAACTGGGTCCCATGTGCCAAATCCAGTTCATTCCCTGTTTGTAAGACTCAAGAGCGAAGAATGGTTTCTACCTTTCTCAACGCTTGCAAAACAAAACAAACTAAAACAGAGAGCCTACTATTTTATAACACATGACATCTATGTGAAATTCAGCCTCCAGCATCATTAATAAAGTTTTATTGGTACATAATTACAACATTTATTAATGACTGCTTTGCATAACAGTGGCAGAGTTGAGTAGTTAGGATAGAGGCCACAGGGCCCACAAAGCCTAAAATATTCACTCTCTGCCCACCAAGGAAAACTTTGCTGGCCCCCATTTAATGGTCCCTCTCCCTCCAAGCCCCACATGAAGTGGGAACATAGTTACAGGGTTGGACAAACATTGAGATGGTGAGTCGGTGTTTCCCTCATCCTTAGATTTTCCACTTTGAATTTCAAACCTATGAAGAACTAATTCAATGAGATCTTCATTCTTCGAACCTTCACCTGGAAAACAGGGATTCCCAGGGGGCTGTACAGTTCTCTCAGGAGGAGAAGAAATGGCCCTGGGAAAGACGACTATTTTCTTTTCTCCTTTTCAACTCACCAGGTTGATGAGTTCAAGAACAAAGGGACTAACTACCTCATTGCTCAACTCAGGGCTCCTGGGGGCCTTGAGGCCAAGTGTTGCAAGCACAGCAGGTGTTTGTAAAGCCAAAGTCCCCAATCCAGCCTTGTTCCAGGGGAACTCGGTGTTTTCCACTCTATTGAAGGCGATTGTTTCATATTTACCCTGTGAGGTCAGGGGGGCTCGAGTCTAACCTCCATCCATCTGCTCCTTGTCTGGGCGCCTCCGCGCCCTCCTCCACGGCGAACATGGTCCCCGGTGTCTCCCTCTCCCTCTCATCCCCATTTTGCTCCTGTCATTGGGCCAACCTTCACGAAGCTCTGAAACCCTTGGTGGTTGTGCCTGCGTGAAGTCAGCCAATGTCTTTTACTTGTATGGCCCTCAAAATTGTGGTCATTATTTTAGAAGCATCACGTGCTGGTGGAACCTCACTTTTAAAGAATGTTTGCCTCCAGTCTGCTTAAATAAACGAAGAGGCTGGGCCCATCTCGGCGAATTAATTTGCTTGGAGCACTAAGTACATATGTCAGAGGAGGAGAGATTTCAACAGGGTGGTGGAGTGAGAAGCATGTTATTATTTATAAAAATGGTGGTTCTGGGATAAAGCACTTGCACAATGTAGGAATACATTCTAAAGATTTATTTATACTTTAAAAAATATATATTTTATTGATTTTCTACAGAGAAGAAGAGAGGGGGATAGTTAGAAACATCGATCAGCTGCCTCCCCACACCTCCTACTGGGGATGTGCTCGCAACCAAGGTACATGCCCTTGACCGGAATTGAACCTGGGACCATTCAGTCTGCAGGCCAATGCTCTATCCACTGAGCCAAACTGGTTAGGGTTCATTCTAAAGATTTAAATGCTACAGGAGAAGCTGAGTGACTGATGCAGAGGTCCCCCTCAGGCCCACCCCTGCCTCCTCTTCTGCCTGCACAAGGTATGACGTCAGCAGCCGGGCATCCGTCTTTGAGCCCCTGTTTTTGTGATGGGTGACTTCCGTGGGCTGCGACTTATTTTTGGCCGCCATGATAAACCACACTGCTATGGACAGATTAGTAAGTACGCACATCGATTGGCAGGATGAATTTCTAGAGGTGAGAATTTAGTTTGCTTTCCTGAAAGACATTCCTAATTTAAACACCAACAGGAGTGCATGGAAGCCATTGTTGCCTGCACCTTCACTGACATTGGATGTCATCCCTTTAAAAAATTTGTATCCCTTAAACAAAGGATAGCTCATTATTATTATTTCTTAACGTTGCTTGCGGAAATGTAACGAATATGTGGTAAAATTTGCCCCTGTTAAGATGCAGTTTGATGAATCACATGGATCCATCACTGTGACCAAGAAACGGCACTTTCCTCACCCAGATGTTCCCGTGCCTCTTGGTAATCAGTTCCTTCTCCCACCTCAGCTCCTAGGAACCTCTGATCCGCCTTCTGTTCCCTTAGATGGAACTTTCCCAGGTTGTCACCTAAGTGGAAATCATCTGTGTCTTGGTGTCTGGCTTCTATCACTTAGTACCATGGTTGGCAAACTGCGGCTTTGAGAACCACATGCGACTCTTTGGCCCCTTGAGTGTGGCTCTTCCATAAAATACCATGGCCTGTGCGAGTCTATTTTGAAGAATTGGCGTTAGAAGAAGTTCACGTTTAAAAAATTTGGCTCTCGAAAGAAATTTCAATCGTTGTACTGTTGCTATTTGGCTCTGTTGATAATGAGTTTGCTGACCACTGGCTCAGTAGAAGGAATGCTTTTGAGAGTCATCCACATTTTTGCATGTGCCAATCCCTTACTCCTTTTCATTGCTGTGTAGTGTTCCACGGTGTGGACATGCCACAGTTTGCTTCTTCTTTCCTCAGTGGATAGACATTTGGGTTGTTTCAGTAGTTTGGGCTATTGTAAATAATTATAAATACTCATTTTTAGGTCTTGGTGTGAATATGTTTTAATTTCTCTTGGTAAATACCCGGAAATCAGATTTCTGTGTTATATCGTTAGTATGAGATTAACTTTGTAATAAATGGCACGCTTTTTTTTTCTCTTTTCTTTCTTTCTTTTTTAAAATATATTTTATTGATTTTTCACAGAGAGGAAGGGAGAGGGACAGAAAGTCAGAAACATCGATCAGCTGCCTCCTGCACACCTCCAACTGGGGATGTGCCCGCAGCCAAGGTACATGCCCTTGACCGGAATCAAACCTGGGACCTTTCAGTCCGCAGGCTGAGCTCTATCCACTGAGCCAAACCGGTTCGGCGGCACGCTCTTTTCTAAAGCGACTACCATCTTGCATTCCCAGTATACTCATATGCCAGGGCTGCCATAACAGAGAACAAAGATGGGGGTGGGTGGATGGTCTAAACAACAAAGCTGTCTCACAATTCTGGAGGCTGGTGGTCCAAGACCAAGTTGTTGGCAGGGGGTGTCTCCTGTGGCCTCTCTGTGTGTCTTGTAGATGCCGTCTTCTCCCTGTGGCTGTACACGTTCTTCCCTCCGTGCACGTCTTTGTCCTAATCTCCTTCTCACACAGGTACGGGCCCTCGTGGGTCAGGGCCACCTCCAGTGACTCATTTCGCCTCATTAAAGAACGCATCTCCAAACAGCCACATTCTGAGTTGCCAGATTTGACTTTCATAAATTTTGAGGAACACACATTTTGGGGGACATATATCCATCAGTGAGGTATAAGGGTTTCAGTCATCCCAACACTTAGTACCATCAATCTTTTTCATTTTTGTCATTCTGCTAGTACGTAGAGCTCATTGTTGCTTTACTGTGCCCATTTTTTTCTTTTTAATTTTAAAAATATTTTTATTGATTTTAGAGAGGAAGGGAGAAGGAAAGACAGAAACATCAATGATGAGAGAGAACCACTGATCAGCCGCCTCCTGCATGCTCCCCATTGGGGACCTGAGCCCACAACCCGAGCATGTGCCCTGACCAGGGAATCCAACTGTGACCTCCTGGTTCATAGGTCAATGCTCAACCACTGAGCCACACAGACTGGACTTTTTTTTTCTTTTTAAACAAAGAAGGGCACTGGTCTCTGTGAATTAGCCCAACTCTGTTGCTAAGAAGGTCAGGGTCATCATTGCATCCCCACAGTGAGCCATAACTGTGCCAGCCATGCCCAAACACTGTGCCGTTGTTTGGGGTCCAAGAAAGTACAGATGGTTCAGTGCAAACTTTCACCACTCCATCTGACTGATGTTGGGAGGGCTTCACACATTGTTGGAATTAAAGAGAAATTGTCAGAGCACGTGAAGTCAGATGCAGCCAACACTTGGCGGAGGCTGATGGTTTCAGCTTTCTCAAGATAACACTAAAAAGGCAATCTGGCCGGTGGGAGATTCTAGAAAATAGAATTGAACAAAATGAAGGCAGTATTTACGACACCAGGGGCGCTGCTCCCTGGTGGGGGAGGGCAGGGTGACTCAGCCACTTATTGGATTGATTATGGTCAAGGTTGCTTAACCTGACAAAAGTGTCATTCAAGACAATTGGACATTATCCTGGGACATGGGGCTTGGAGCAAGTGGAATTAATTGATAAGTGGCATGCCTCTTAATAATTACCCTCCCAGCTGGTGGGGTATACAGGTACAGATTATCTATCTATCTATCTATCTATCTATCTATCTATCATCTATGTATGTATGTATGTATGTATGTATGTATGTATCTACCTATCTATCATCTATTTACCTTTGTATTAGAAGACACATACCTTTTACAATGCAATCCATTCTTTTCTATCTGTGTAGATGCTTCCATTTCTGATTCAATGCACAGGAATTTTCAGCAACTCCTCCACCTTCCCACTTGCCTCTCCCACCCGCCCCCAGGCCCAAGCCCACAAAAGCGACTCTGATAGACGCAGAGTGATATTGCGATCGATTGGCCTGCCACTGATGGTGCGTACGTGTCTTGTCGTTAGTGGGGAGGCTGAAAGGGGGCCGGGTAATAGAATGACTTGGCCTACAAGACAGCTCCTCCTTGATGAACAATCAGACACAAATGTCAATAACAATTAGATTGTCTGCAAGCTACAGTCACTTAGGGCTCCCGGAGCCTGTCCACAGGGCCTGGATGGAAACCCTCAGCCTTGTGAACTCCAAATCAGGTTTGGCATCGGGAATGAAAAGCCATCAGCAGTAATAGTATTACGCGGCTGTTGGTCGAAGAAGTCCAAAGGGCTCTGCGTCATGCTGGGGCTCTCTAAGGTCGCAGGGCAAAGGAGGACTGCAGGAGGCAAGGAGATAGGAGGGACTGCAGGACAGGGCTGGGACGCTGACGGGCACGTGGCCATGGTAAAGGAGCAATACTGCTCATGAGCATGGAGTTATGGAGTCCCAGGTTTGGGTCTTGGCGCTGCCTGCCATTTCTAAGTTGTGTGGCCTTGGACTAAGGCTGTCAGAGCCTCAGTTTCCCCATCTTGAAGGGGAGATGCCACAAGACCTAGGAGGAGGTACATTATCTTCCAGGGAGGTGATGCTAAGTGATCATCAGTGAGTGAGTTTTATGGCTGAGCAGCAGGCGGTCAGTAGAGCTCGCTTGCGTCTGCCACCATGTGCCAAAGCTTATGTCATCTCCCCCATGGCCCGCTTTGAAGGGCAGCAGATGGAATCGTGTATGCCAAGCCCTGAGCTCGGTGCCTGGCATTTCCTAAGTCCTGATCATCTTTCCAGAACATCTCCCTGGGGTGAGGCAGGGACACTGGGAAAATGGAAAACCAGGAAGCCATCTTTCCTCAATCCCTTCACCTGCTGAAGAGTCTCATCTCTCAGGTAGGAGGGAGGGAGAGAGGATATACCATGGGAAGATGTTCTGCTCTAGCATCAGCTTCTGCAGCATCTCCTCTGGGGGAACCAGGCTCTTGGTGGTTGAAGGAGAAAAGCTAGGCTCGGAGGAAGATGGAGGGACCAGAATGTCAAAGACAAGGCCTCTTCCCTGGTAAGGGAAGAGGTGGGAAGGGGAAGAGAGCCCTCAGGCCCTCTGCCTGGGTGTGGGGTACTGAGCAATGGGCTCCCCTATGGCATCTGCCTAGTTGGGGCACCCATGGCTGATCAGGTAATGAGTTGGCTTTGTCTGATGTTAAGGCTGACAGCAAGTCTTCTTGTTACTTCTGGCTTCCCCTGCTTATTCCCTAAGCTCAATCCTTTGGCCGTCTCTTCCATTGCTTCCCCCCATTCTTCCCCAGCTCAGACTCTGAGCCTTCAAGGTTGACCAGTTGACCATCTCCTCAACAGCAGCAGCAACAACAACAACAACAACAACAACAACAAAACAGATTCAGAGGTTGGACAGACTTTGGTCAAATTCTCCCCGAGTGCTTATTATCTGGGTGGTGTGGGACAGAGCATTCGCTTCACCAGCCTGGATTTCCTCATCTGTGTGGGGCAGGGGTGGAGGGTGCTCATACCTTTCCATAGGGCTGTGGAGCATCCCTGGGCGTGACAATCCACCCGAATCTCCATGGTTACACAACAAGTTACATTGATTTTGCTCATGAACTTTTAGCGTGGGTGGGGCCAAAGGGGGACAACCTCGATGCTCCACTTGGGGACAGCCGGAGTCATCACCTAGTTGGAGGGCTTGTCCACTCTGGTGTCTGGTGGTTGGTGAAGTCTAAGTTGGATTTGACGGCAGGACACCTCCATGTGTCACCTCCACGTGGCTACTTGGCTTCCTTACAAGATGGTGGCTGGATTCCAAAGCTGAGCCTCCCAGGAGAGCGAAAGCAGGAGGAGAAATATTTCATTGCCTTTTGTGACCTCACCTGAAGGTCACAGAGGGTC
The DNA here is from genome assembly GCA_027563665.1 of Antrozous pallidus. Classification (NCBI taxonomy): domain Eukaryota; kingdom Metazoa; phylum Chordata; class Mammalia; order Chiroptera; family Vespertilionidae; genus Antrozous; species Antrozous pallidus. The sequence goes on from CM050528.1 coordinate 21,684,347, forward strand.
ACTTCTGCTGCTTTCTGCTCATCAAGGAATCCACGAACTTCTGCCAGTTTCAGCGGGAGCAGATGGACTCCTGGTTGACAGGGGAAGGCACAGTCCCATGGGTGCAGGGGACTGGCTTTATGCTGTGGCCATTGGTTTGAAACTCCAGGGTGTCATAGCTAATATACATACAGCTCTTTGAATAGTAGGTGGCACACAGGATGTTGATGCTATGCCAAGTTCAACTTCTTCCTGCAACAAGAAATGGCAGGGTCCTCAAGGACCGGCGGTCTTTTGTTTCTGTTACTCTGCATTTTGCAGGACCCAGAGGGGCTCCTTGGCAGGCGTTTGTTGAATGACCAACGAGTGATTTTCAACCTAGCGGTTCTCAGAACTGACTGCTGATGCAAGTTACTGAAGAGGTTGGCGACAAATAGCACCAAGTTCTCCTCCTGACCTGCTGACTCAGCACCAAGGCTGGAGTCTGGGCACACATATGTTTTACAACCTCCTCGGGGTGCTCAGGTGTAGCCTGTAAGAGGACCAGCATTGGTTTAAGGCAGGAGAATCCCAGCTTCTCAGGGTGAAAGAGCTGGCCCATCTTACAGATGAGCCAACTGAGGCTCAAGGGACAGTGGGAGTTGTCCAAGGGCATACAGTGACGTAGAGTAACTCCTGGCGCAAGAGCTCCAGGCACGTGGCTAGAGGACCAGGGTACTATTTGGGGACCAGGGGTTTGTTGGTGGTGGGGGTCTTGAAGTCAGCAGTTCTGAAATCTGAGTTCTTCATTTGCTTTCCTCCCTTTGATTCTCTTGTCACATCTGCAGTTCATTCACCTCTCACTTTTCTTTAAATGGACTCACTTTTCCCTCCAAAATAACTTACCCCCCTCTGAAGGAATAACAACACAAAAACAGGCCAGTTGATGTAGACCCACGCTTGTTCTAACATGTAGAGAAATGCGTACGCAACTACTTAAGTTCAGGAAAAAAGGGACTGGGGCTCCTCAAACGATTTCGAGTACAGTGAGTGCGATGTGTCTCGGGCAGGGCTGGCCCCGGCATTTGTGGCCCCGGCCACACCGGGATGGGAAATGGGCAAAGTGAAAAGCACGCCTCTCGCTCAGAAGTTCTTTGGACTTTCAGGGCAGTGACAGCAGAACTCCAGCCTCGCCGGGGCATCACCCATCGCTGAAGTGGGCCCTGGTGCAGACTTGGGTTAAATGCTGACTCATTGGCCAGATCAGCCCAGGTTCCAAAGTACACTGGGGATGTGGCCCTGCCACCCCCACAATCGAGAGGCACCTCGTCATTGAAAAGCTGGGCATGAAGCATGGGGGTGTCCTTCCTGCAGCCAAAAGAACCCTTGGCCTCGCCAGGCACTGGCCCAGGAATCCTGAAACCGGGGTCACCAAGAGCGTGTCCTAGGTTAGGAGTGGGGAACCTTAGTTCTGCCAAGGGCCATTTGGATGTTTATAACGTCATTCGAGGGCCATACACATTATCAGCTTAAAAGCTAGCCTGCTGGATTTGGTCAAACATCTAATTAACTCACCCCTAAAGCCTTGGCAGAGCCACACAAAATGATTTCTCGGGCCTTATAGGGTCCGCGGGCCAGATGTTCCCCACCCCCGTCTTAGAGCAACCCGAAGGCATCCGAGAGGCATGTTCTCCCAAGTGCAGGGAGGGCGATGGGTTTCTGACTGTTTGGTGATGAGCTCTGTGTGATTAATACTCACGTGTGGGGATAAATATTTTTCCTTCTGTTGTCATGGAAGCGGGAGGGATGGAGAACTGAAGGAACCAAAGCGTGTGGGGAAGGCAGGAGAGAAAGGATCATTCTTAATGAAAAAAAAAAGGGGGGACGAGAAATGTTTAATGTGGATTTCTAGAAGCTCAATAGTTTCATTCTTTTGGCCTGGCCGTTGCCGCGTTTTTTTCAGGTGGTTGCCAAAATCGGTGAAAACTCCAGGATCCCAGCCCCTCGGTGTAGTGCTCAGAGTGAAGTGCTGGGGACCCCTGTGTTCTGTGAGTCTGCATCGATGGCAGGTTGAGAAGCGCTGCTCTCAGCCAGATGTGTTCACGCTGGGTTCCAGTGGGGACAGCCGAGCCCCAGGACGCCCCTCCAGGGCCGGCTCTTAGGGTGAGAGCGGCCACGAGACTTCCTGCTGCTGGGGAGGAAACCAGGGCAAACCGTTTGCAGTTCACCAGGGAGATGCCGCAGGAAAATCGTCTTTTCTTGCCACAGCCACTTTCTCTTACAAGAGTCTTTGTCTTGATTTTTGTTTTCTTGCCGACAAAGGAAGTAAACTGCTATTTAACGAAGATCCATGCTAGATACCCCCTGGGAAGGGAGGGGGGCATTTTTATAGAAAGTGTCCTCTAGCCTCGGCCGAGGTCCGGCAGCCATGACATCCCAGCCCCATCCAGCTGCTGTGCGGCATTATTTATTTCCGTTCCCAGCAGCAGGGGGTAGGAATGTCACTTCCCATTGGCACGGGCTGAAACGGGCTGCAGTGGATGAAGGGGCTCGCCCCATGTGCAGACCTGTGGGTGCTGACTCAGAGATGTGAACCTATGCTGCTCAGATTCTCAAGCCCGTAATAAAGCAGGGATTCCACTTGCTTAGTGGCGATGCAATGCTGTCACTCAACATTCCTTCAGCTAATATTTATTGAGCACCTATTTTGTGCTACGCATTGTCTGAGGCACAGTCGTTACAGTTGGGGAGTAAATGCTGTCTTTCATTGCTCTGTGGACGCCCCAGCCTTGCTCTTTCTGCCCCCTCACCTGGACACCACTGCAAAGTTGACTTGGAAACAGATTTGTTCTCTGCTTCCATCTGAGGTAGCAGTCACACACTGGCCTCTGGTCCTGTGTCAACTTGTCTTTCTTCTCCATCAAATGATGAATGCAGAACAAGGGGCTGCATGCATCCAGCCTGAGCCCGGCCTGTGTCCTGAATAACTAATGTTTGGCTTTGCTCAGCACACTCTTGTCTACAAACATCCTTGTGCGCTTCCTTTTGGAAATTGTCCCGCCTCACCTGGCAGGAACAGCCAATCACAATATTCCACTCTTGGCTGCAGTGATTGGTTCAGGCATGTGTCAAATTGCAGCCCTAAGATTCCCCCCCGAGTAGAGCTGATGGGGGAGCATGTTTCTTTGCTGGTCCATTCACTTGGTCTGAGGTCTGACAGGTCTGAGTCCTGGATTCATGGTGTCCCTCAGGCTAGTTTCACGCCTGCTCTAGAGAATTACTATCCCTCCGTCTTTCTTTTTTTTTTATTTTTTTATTTTTTATTTTTATTTTTTTATATTTTTTATCTTTATTGCTCAGTTTATTAATTACATTGTTTCCCCCTTTTTATCCCCCTATAGTTCTCCTCCACCCTGTACCTATCCCACCCTCCACCCTCACCCCCACTCCCCACTGTCCTCTCCCATTGTTGCATGATTTTTGTCCAGTCTCTTGCTGTACTTCCCACAACCCTTTTCTCCCCAAGAATTGTCAGTCCATTCCCTCTTTATGTCCATGTTTCTGTTATATTTACCAGTTTATCCTGTTCATCAGCCTATCAATTCACTTGATTTTTATGTTCATTTGTTGATAGATGTGTATTTGTTGTTCATAATTTATATTTTTACCTTTTTCTTCTTCCTCTTCTTATAGAATATCTTACAGCATTTCATATAATATTGGTTTGGTGGTGATAAACTCCTTTAGCTTTTCTTATCTGCGAAGCACTTTATCTGACCTTCAATTCTGAATGATAGCTTTGCTGGATAGAGTAATCTTGGTTGTAGATTCTTGCTATTCATCACTTTGAATATTTCTTGCCACTTCCGTCTGGCCTGCATCGTTTCTGTTGAGAAATATGCTGACAATTGTATGGGTGCTCCCCTGTAGGTAACCAACTGTTTTTCTCTTGCTGCTTTTAATATTCTCTCTTTATCTTTTGCTCTTGGCATTTTAATTATGATATGTCTTGGTGTGGTCCTCTTTAAGATTCCTATGTTTTGGGGTTCTGTGTACTTCTTGGGCTTTTAAGTCAGTTTCTTTCACCAGGTGTGGGAAGTTTTCGGTCACTATTTCTTCAAGTAGGTTTTCATTAACTTGCTCTCTCTCTTTTTCTGGCACCCCAATAATTCAGATGTTGGCATGCTTGAGGTTGTCCCAGAGGCCCCTTACACTATCTTCAATTATCTGAATTCTTTTTGTTTCTTGCTTTTCCAGCCGAGTGGATTTTGCTTCTTTGTATTTCAAATCTTTGACTTGGTTCTTGTGGCCCTCTGGACTGCTTTTAGGACTTTGTGTAATATTTTTTGTTTCAGTCGGTGTATGCTTGATTTCTAGTTGGTCCTTTTTCATACCCATGAGGGTCTCATTCATATCCTCAGAGGTCTTGTTCATTTCCTTGAGGGTCTCATTCATTTCCTTGTAAGTCTCATTCATTTCCTGGTTGGTCTTGTTTATTTCCTCATAGTTCTCATTAATTTCATCGGCCTTTTCTAGGAGCCTCTTGAAAAGCCTTATAACCGTGGTTTTGAACTATATGTCTAGTCGTCTTTTTTCCTCCATTTCTTTCACACCTGATTTCTTTCCATATCTCTGCATGGTGGCTGCTTTATGTGGTAGATGTCCTCTAAGGGTCAGTGGCACAGCCTCCCCAGTTACTTGAGGTGGGTACTCTTACTGCAATCCTTTATGGGTTGTACAGTATTTTTGAATTTAAACCCAGCTTGTTGTTGTTAGCCCTAGGAGGGTTTGACCTCCAGGCCAATTGGCTGTGAGGGGAGACTGTGTTCAGGTTGGATGGGCGGAGTCTCTGAGCTGCGCAGGCAGCCTCATTGTCAGCTATGTCCTATGTGGCGCTCGCTCGTGCATGTGCGGGTCTCTGTTGGATGGGAATGGTTGCAGGCACCTCCAAGAGAAAGCCGCTAGTTTCTTCCCCTTGCCAGACAACTCTGCCTCTCCCCAAATGAGTCTGCACACCCAAAGTCTCGCCCAGGGTTGTAAAACAGGTGGTTTCCGGGACCAGGAGACAGGTTTCCAGGGAGCAAGTCGCGCGTCTGTGCACACAAACTTCTTTTCCCAGCTATCCGGTTTCTCTGCAGACTAGGAGACCTCTGCCTCACCCAGCTTCCAGGTTGCGTCCCCCGGACCTCAGATCTCGCCTGGCACTGGGGAATCTGTGCAGTGGGATGTCTCCACGTATCCCGGATCTCAGACCTCGCCTGGCGCTGGACGTCTCCGCCCTCCCCGTTGGAGAAATCCGGCTGGGGTTGCTGCTCCAGCCCTACAGCCCGCGCGTTCGACCAGGATGACTCCTAACCTGTTTCCGTCTTCAAGGCTGCGCTCCCGCCGCTCTTCTGAGTCTCAGTGTCCCACCTTTACTTTTATTTGTGGAGTTTTCACTCAGACAGCTTTCTGGTGATTCTGGGTGATGTTTGTTTTGTTGTTATGTTGTAGTTTTTGAATTGTTGGGCAGGGCAGAAAAATAGGTGTTTACCTATGCCGCCATCTTGGTTCTCCCCCCCTCCGTCTTTCTTTTTAATGTATTTTTATTGATTTCTGAGAGAAAGGCAGAGGGAGAGATAGAAACATCAGTGATGACAGAGAATCATTGATCATCTGCCTCCTGCACGCCTCCCTACTGGGGATCGAGCCTGCAACCTGGGCATGTGTCCTTGACCGGAATCCAACCTGGGACCTGTTAGTCTGAAGGCTGATGCTCTATCCATTGAGTCAAACTGGCTAGGGCTCCATTTTTCTTTTTTTTATTAATATCAGTTGAGTCTCTTTTTGTCACCTACGCCAGGAGTCATGTCTAGCACATCCTAGGTAACCCGCATGACAAACTCGTGGAAAAGAACAAAGTAAAGGTGAAGCCATGCTTATCAGCCAGTATGGAAGCTCCAGCGGGTGGGTGAGTGTGTATGGGTGCCAGGAGCGGCAGGGATTGAATATCACGGTAGTTAAATGTCCGGGCTGTTAGGGACTAAAGGTCTTGGACTCAAATCCCAGACTAGCTGTGCAACATTGGGAAAGTTACCTACTCTCTCTGAGCCCATGCCTCTGAATATGGAGAGAAGTGGAAAGAATGCTGCCAGGTGGTACGTTATGAACCAAATTCCTGGAGCTGAACATGTCTAAGAGATCCCTGCCCTCCCATCTCTGCAGGAACTGGCCTCTGTCACCTTTCATATGCCATCCATTCAGCAACCCTGACAGAAGTGTCTCCAGTGGGAGGCGCTGGCGATGCAGGGTCGAACAAGATAGACGTCCTCCCTGCTCATCTGGGGTTTTCGCTCTAGCGCGTGACCCAGAAATGAGTACTTGCCCCTCTGTCCATCACAGGAGATGTGCGGGTGCTGTAGGTGGGCTGTGCGGGCCCGACCCAGGCCTGGTAGCTTCAGAAAGGCTCCCGAGGGAGAGCACAGCTCAGCATGGACATGGACAATGTATGGAAACAGGCCAGGCACAAAGGGAACAGCGGCCTGGCCAGTGTGGCTCAGTGGTTGGGGAGTCGGTCTGCACACCGAAGGGCCGTGGGTTTGATTTCTGGTCAAGGCCACATACTTGGGTGGCAGGTCTGATCCCCGGCCCAGTCTGATCCCCGGTGTGTGTGGGAGGCAACTACTGTTTCTCTCTCTCCCCCACCTTCTCTCTTCCACTCTCTGTACAAAATGAAGGGGAAAGGCACCCTAGGGTGGGGACTAAGAGCAGCGACAAAGGGATTGAGCTGAAGAGGGTCTCCTGGTGGAGACCCGTGGGCAGAGGCTTGGAAGCGTCTGAGCAGCTCCTCCGGACAGGGGGTGCAGGGGCCGGGGCAGGACTGAACCGCTCCCCAGAGCAGCAGGTGGGGAGATGCTGCGGGGCTGGTCTCATGCTGACACATTCGGACGTTATCCTTGGTGCTGGGACTCTGAGCCGAGTATGCCGGACCATCCCAGGTGTCCACTGAGGCTGGAGCCGAGGAGAAATCGGACAAGAATCCTGGATCAAAGATGGAGAATTCCTAGAGACTCCAGCTCCCTATTTCCCAGATGGAAAAACCGAGTGTCTGAGAAGAAAAGTGACTTGCTCAGTGTCCCTCAGCTGGAGACCAAAGAGGCTGGGACCAGAGCCCAGGACTGCAGATCTCAAACCCTTTTTTTTTTTTTTTGCTTATAGAGTCCCCTCCCCCTCCCCAATCTGAGTCCTCCCCCAGGGCCAAGCTGGCCCCTGGCAAGTCTTCTGAATGGGGAGGACGAGGGGGAAAAGCGCCGAGTCCTCACGTACACACAGCCACGCTGTCTCAGGAAGCTCGCAATAAATTCTTTTTTTTCAGGCAACGCCTTGCTCCCATCCCTGCAAAACAATGTATTTATTATTACTAAGCTTTTTCCATCTTTGAGGAGAAAATGCATACCACATGACTCCCCAAAGCCGAGCGGTCCCGGTTTACAAATACAGCACGTTAATAGCTTTGTAAACATTTATTCAGGATGACAGCTGACGGAAACATGTGGCATTAATTAGAAGGCTTGGCAGCGCGGCCTATTAAGAGGGAGGTTAAGTCTGAATTAGTTGGCTTTGCCGAGACAAGGGGCTCTCGGAGCCAAACTGCGCTCTAATACGTTCTGACTCAGTGGACGTGGGGTGTGCTGGGGGCACAGGGGTCTCAGGTCTTCAGGAGGAAGCCCACTTCTTGGCCGATGCTCGCCGAGTTGGGGGGCTGCAGGATCGCCCGGGTTGGTCTCCCCGAAGGCCTCCTCTCTGGGTGCCGTGACCTGTCACAGCTCCGGACGTCAGGGCCATCAGCCACGGGGCGTCGGCAGCTTGCAGGCCATTCGGCTGCAGAGTCCGCTTCCCCGAGGCTGCGGGGCGGCTCTCCGGCTGGGAGCGGCCTCTCTCTCTGGCTTGCTATGGTCTCTCCTCTGTGCTGACCCAGCACAGCGCTCTTCCTCCACACATCCTGCACCCCCTCCGCCTCGTGGTACCCAGGAGTCCCCTCAGGAGCCCCTGGGGCCTGTGAGCCAGGAGCCCGGCTGCTGCTCTGCTTCCTTCTTGTCCAGGAAGGCGTGGCTGAGAGCCCACACTCGAGGTGCCGCTCCTCTCAGCCTCATGCTCAGGAAAGGCTGCAGATGGAGACGTTTGAGGTTATCCCAAATGGTTGCACATCTGCACACGGAAATGTCCCCACAGTGGTGAAAGGAGGTGACACTGGTCACGCAACTTGAATTTACGGCCCGTCCCTGGACCACATCCCTTGCTGAGAGCCAAGCACGCACATCTTGGTGTTTTTTTCATAAATCCTTTCGTTACCTCTTGAGAGGCGCAGTGACATCGCTCTGCTGCTCTGGGCTGGGCGGGTAAACATTGAGCTGCACGCTGGCTGCCTGTGGTCCTGTTTTGACCTTTCTTCTGTGAATATGCTCAAGAGTCTCTAAATACGCAGGGACCTCTGAGAACCTGACCGGCACCCTGTGAGTATATGTTGAGTGGATACATGGAAGGAGTGACCTTGGGAAGCCACGTGCCTTCTCTGGGACTCAGTTTTGCCATCTGTAAAATGGGACGGTGGGCAGGGAAGGAGGGCTGGTTAGGTGAGGGCCGAGGATGTGGTGAGCCGACAGGAAACCAAGGTCTGGTTCCTGCTCTGTCGGCTCTGCCTGTAGGACCCGCCCTCCCTCTGTCCCGAGGCCACCCGCCGCCTGGGCCCCCGTCTTCACCACCTGCTGGCTGAGCCGGGCTCCCATCTCCCCGCTCCTCCAAACGAAGGCTTATGTGGCGTGGGGCTCGCACGGATGACCCAGAAACAGATCTGAGCCTCCTCCCTTTTGGCACATCTGAAAACCACCTCCTCCTCCCCCTGCTCTGCTCTTGCTGTGGAAGTTCCAGACATGGCCTCGCTGAGTGGTTTCCAAACACAGCTTTTGCCTCCAAGCAAGCAAAACAGATAATGCAGTGAAACAGGCCAGGCAGGGTGGCCTGCATGCCACAGGAGTCAGAGGCATGTGTCCCTCCCCGCCATGTCCTAGGAGGCTGCAGAGCCAGGCACAAAGCCCCGATGTTGTCCGTGTCCTCACAGGAATGGAGAACCTGGGGTCCAGGAGGGCTGGTGCCTGTCTGGCTGGAAGTGTGGGCGGGGGTATGTGTCCCTCAGTCCAGCCTGCATCCTCTCCAGTCTAGGACCCCTTGAGGGATGTCTGACTGCCCAGGTAGGATCAGGCCTAAATGGGCAGGTGGACATCCTTCTCACAATCCAGGACTGCTGGCTCCCAACTGCTCACCTGCCTGTCTTCCTGATTGCCCCTAACTGCTTCTGCCTGCCAGCCTGATCACCCCCTAACCACTCCCCTGCCAGCCTGATTGATGCCTAACTGCTACCCTGCCAGCCTGTTTGCCCCTAACTGCCCTTCCCTACAGGTCTGCTCACCCCTAACTGCCCTCCCCTGCAGGTCTGGTCACCCCTGATTGATGCCTAACTGCTGCCCTGCCAGCCTGTTTGCCCCTAACTGCCCTCCCCTGCAGGCCTGGTCACCCCCAACTGCCCTCCCCTGTAGGCCTGGTCACCACCAACTATCCTCCCCTGTAGGCCTGGTCACCCCCAACTGCCCTCCCCTGCAGGCCTGCCTGGTCACCCCCAACTATCCTCCCCTGCAGGCCTGGTCACCCCCAACTTCCCTCCCTTGCAGACCTGATCCCTCCCAACTGCTCTCCCCTGCTGGCCTGATCACCGATAACTGCCCTCCCTTGCAGACCTGGTCCTTCCAAACTGCCCTCCTCTGCTGGCCATATTGTGGCGGCCATCTGTGTCCACATGGGGGCAGCCATCTTGTGTGTTGGAGTGATAATCAATTTGCATATCACTCTTTTATTAGATAGGATTGTAATTTGGGCTCCTGGGGGTTTCACTTGCAAGAGAGTGGAGAGACAAACATGGGAAGGGGTCTTGGTTCAGAGATGGTAGGGATGGGTGAAGTGTGGTTACTGGTCACTCAGGCCAGGTTCATAGCTGGGTTCATTGTCAGGTTCATGGCCAAGTTCATGGCCACGTTTTAAAGTTGGCTTCCAAATCCCCTACTTCAAAAAAAAAAACAAACAAAAAGAAGAAGAAGAAGAAGAAGAAATCATTATTGGTGCTGCCAAAGCAATATTAAAACCAGTGGCTTATAACGGGCTGGCAGTCGGTGCTGGAATCTTTTGACACCTCTTAATTTTGCAGCGAGAAGGAAGCATGTCATCTGGGGCAGGACTTTCAGAAACACCCAGACCAGGGATGGGAGTTTCTCCTGTCCTCTGGTCTCCTGTCTTTCTTTTTCTGTTAATCCTCACTAGCAGTTATTTTCCATTGATTTTTAGAGAGAATGGAAGGGAGGAGGAAAGAAACACTGATGTGAGAGGGACACACTGATTGGTTGCCTCTTGCATGGTTTGATCAGGGCCCGGGATCAAGCCTACAACAGAGGTATGTAACCTTGATTGGATTCGAACCCAGGACCCTTCAGCATATGAACAGGCACGCTAACCATGGGAAACACCAACTGGGGCTATTGTATGTTTCTTTTTTAAAGATAATTCTTTGTTGTTGAAAGTATTACCTGTGTCCCCCCTCCCCCTTTTTTTTAGAAGAGGGAGACCCAAGCACTCTCAAACACTGCTGATTGAGTCTCTTCCAGTCCCCCGTGATAAATCCTGTGGAGGGCAAGTTCCTTAAAAAAGTGCAAACTGTGTGGCTTGGAAATTCCACTTCTGGGAGTTTATTCTGAGGCTGTAATTGGAGCAGTGCTCAGAGGTGTGAGGACAAAGAGGTCACCATAGCCTTGTTTATGGCAGTAAAAACACGGAAAAACGTAAACATTAACAGTAGGAGTTGGTTCAGAAGTTAAGCTGTATTTATGCATCAGAAGATTAAACAGCTGTTAAGAAATTATTTCCTTTTTCTGTTCTCTCTCTCTCTCTCACTCACTCCCTTCTCCTTCCTTCCTTTCCTTTTTGTCTTCCTCTCTATGTCCCTCCCCTTTTCCTTCTTCATTCCCTTCATTCCTTCCTTTTGCAAAGATTTCTTGAGCACCTACTGTGTTCTCTAAGTGGACTGACATAGGAAGATGTTTGTGCTGCATTAGTAATGAGTACACAATAAAATGAAATAAAGAAGCTAGCTCACAGATGTATTATATGATCCTTCTCTTGTAAATGTATATTTATATAGTTAAATGATAGGATATGAAAAAAAATGTTTAAGAGGATGTGTACCAAAATGTCATTGGTCAGTATTCCCTAGATGTTGGGGTTTTGGCTGACTGTTATTATGTCCTCACATACTTCAGTTTATTTGCATTGTCTGACTTACCTGTGGTGAGGTTGTCTTACTCCCTCTTGGTCATTAACCTCATTTGAAACCTCCCAGGCCAGGCCAGGAGAGTGGGAAAGGAAAAGAAATAATGTCATTTGTAGCCTGTGCCAGCACTCTGCTCCTTTCCACGGCTGAGTGACAGTTCATTGTATGGATATGCCACATTCTGTCTCTCCGCTCATCTGTTGGTGGACACATGGGTTATTTTCACTTCTGGCTATTGTGAATTTTGCTGTTAAGAACACTGATTTACAGTATCTGTTTGGGCACCTGTTTTCACATCTTTGGCTACGTACCTAGGAGTGGAATTGCTGGGTCATATGGTGACTCTGTGCCTAACTTTTTGAGGAACTATCAGATGGCTGTCCACAGTCACTGTACCATTTTACACATTCCTACCAGCAATGTGCAAGGGTTTCAAATTCTCCACCTCCTTTTCTAACTTTCCTTTTCTTGGTTATCACCATCCTCGTGGGCGTGAAATGGCATCTCACTGTGGTTTAATGTGCATCCCTCTAATGACTAATGATGTTGAGTGTCTTTCCATGTGTGTGTTGGCTGTCTGCAGATTCTTTGGAGAAAAGTCTCTTCCAGTCGCCCGTGCAGTTTTTAATTGGCTCGTTTGTCTTGTCATTGGTGTCTGGGCTTTTTGACCTCATCAGCTGTTTGCTGTGGGTCCGTCCGTGAAGGGTCCAGAGGCAGAAACCCGCCCAGGTAGTTTGTGGATAAAACAGAGTCAGGAAATGAAGGAAGGTTGCTCAGCCACTCGACCAAACTTCTTGAATTTGGCCCAACTTGCAAAGAAGTTTGGAAGCCTTCCGTCTATAGAATACCAGAAAGGCTACTGCAATTCTTGCTAAAAAACAAAAAACAAAAAACAAAAAAACCCCACTCCTATTCTAGGACATGAGCTGTTCTCATTACAAGAACATTCCACACCCTTAAGTCCCTTTAATCACTTATAACACTCTCTTTATCTCTCATATGGAAACAATATGTCCTATTTTCCACATGCTGTAATTATCCCCTTTGATAAAACCATGTGTAAAAACATGCACAACATGCCAAGTAGTATTACCCACCTGGCCCATTTATGTACCCTTCGATTCATTTTTTTCTGCTTTAGGTTTTGCTTCATGGATTTCTGCAGCTGTGTTATCCATGTCAGTCAGCAAAATGGAATAGAAAATGTAGCGTGGCTCCAAACGCCCCTCCTCCTTTCTTCTCCACGCTTCCCCCGTGATTCCATTAACCCATTTCCCCAAGAGCACAGCCTTTGGAGTCGAGGGATCTCTCAGCACCTCTGATGGAGGGTGTGGAGCCAGCACACCTTGGCCTGGGAGTCATTGGAAGTCCTGGAGAAACGCCCGTCTTAGCCCCTCCAGCACCTGGCCAGGTGGAAGGCTCCCGCACCCCTCGGCCGGGGACACTGTTTCTAGGCCTGGAGGAAGTCCTCGGGAAAGGAGTGGGTGGACCCATTAGACCTTTGGCTCCGGGGGCATGAGGCTCTTTGCCAACATCATGGGCTTACTCCCGTGCATGTGGGACTGGGCTGAGTCTCTGAGTCATTTCTTGGACTCCATTTCTTTGGCTTTAAAGTGAGGACCTGTGTCCTGGCTGGTGTTGTTTAGTGGTTAGAGCATCAGCCCGTGCCACCAAAGGGTTTGATTTCCCATCAAGAGTAGGTACCTGAGCTGCAGGTGTTTTGTATTAATATATATATATATTTATCGATTTCAGAGAGGAAGGGAGAGGGAGAGACAGAGATAGAAACATCAATGATGAGAGAGAACCATTGATCAGCTGCCTCCTGCACACCCCTTACTGGGGATTGAGCCCGCAACCTGGGAATGTGTCCTTGACCAGAATCAAACCTGAGACCCTTTAGTCTGCAGGCCAATGCTCTATCCACTGAGCCACACCAGCTAGGGCTGGTTTGCAGGTTTGATTCCTGGCCCCAGTTGGGGCATGTGCAGGAGGCAACTAATTGTGTTGTGTTTCTCATATCGATGCTTCTTTCTATTTCTTTCTCTATTTCCTCCTGCCCTCCCTTCTACTCTTTCTAAAAATCAATGGAAAAATATCCTTGGGTGAGGATTAACAAAAATAACAACAACAATAATAATAAAATTAGGACCACAGTGGTGCCCATCCTCAGGGTTTGTGTGCCATAATAATGTCCAGTCTTCACTGAGAACTTAGTATGTGCCCAGCATTTAAAAATGTAACCCTTGCCCTAACCGGTTTGGCTCAGTGGATAGAGCATCAGCCTGTGGACTGAAAGGTCCCAGGTTTGATCCCGGTCAAGGGCATGTACCTTGGTTGCGGGCACATCCCCAGTAGCAGGTGTGCAGGAGGAAGCTGATTGATGTTTCTGTCTCATTGATGTTTCTAACTCTCTCTCTCTCTCCCTTCCTCTCTGTAAAAAATCAGTGAAATATATTTTTAAAAAATGTAACCGTTGCCACAAGTCTGCCTGGAGGCTCCATTCTCCAGATGAGGAAGGGAAGGCTGGGGTGTTACTTTCACCTGGCCAGGTTGACCCGGTCCTTGTGGGAGCTGGGATGGCACCCTGTGTCCTTGGAGTCTCCATCCTCTGCACTCTTGTCTCTCTGTGACTTGTAGTTCGTTCCTGTCCTGGAGGGTCTCAGGGGTGGCAGCTGTGAAGCTCAAGGTTCCAGCACGCAGTGAACCCGCTGTGTTTCCCCCTTCATCCCCTCGTCTCTCAGCATGAACCCTCCGGTGGGGCTCAGAGACCCAAGCTCACAAGGATGGGAGGGTGGGGAGAATGGGGAGGGGACTGAGCCCGAACGGGATTCCATGGCTTGCGAAGGTTCAGGATCCACAGAGCCCTGGAAGAATGTGGCTCTGAGCCATTGTCCCCTGAGTTTCTAAATCCACGGGCAGATTAGGCAAAATGGGATCCGTATGTTTCCGATTCATTTACACTTAACTCATCAGAAATGTTCCCTTTTATGAGCTATTTGATGTCCAGAAAGCCTTTTGAGTCGATTTTATAAGCCTTTTAAAGACTTTTCTCTTAGAAACAGGCGGTTGCGTTTTGCCAAGAATAAACAAACTTGAACCTCAAAAGCGCAGAGCTCGCCAAGGATCTTGATGCCAGAGGGCAAGTTTGCGAAGTCACCTCTTCCTCACTCCCGACGCCTTCTTCCATTTCTTTGCCCCCGGCCCCCAGCCTTGGACCCTCTGGTTTCCTCGAACCACTTTTCTCCCCACTTTCAAGTAGGTGCGCCTCCTTCCCGTGTACTTCCCCCGCGGCCACCGCCCTCCACCGCCCCGCCGTGGCCCATCCTCCGCTGTTGCCCGCCGCCTGGCTCCGGCAGAGCACGTGCGGAGGAGCCCAGTTCTCAGTGCTCTGGGCTCCGTCCTGACTTGTGTCCCCTCACCTGACACTTTCTGAAGAGCTCCCACTGTCCCACATGGTCTTGATAAAACGGGCATGGGGAGCCTTTGTGATTCCGACTTACTTTTTAAATATGTTTTTAATTGATTTTTTTTAGAGAGAGAGGAAGGGAGAAGGATAGAGAGATAGAAACTTCGATGAGAGAAAAACACTGATCAGTTGCCTCCTGCATGCCCCTTTCTTCCCCCGGGATGGAGTCCACGGTTCCGGCATGTGCCCTGACCGGGAATCGAACTGTGATCTCTTGGGTCCCAGCCAGGCTGATTCCCTTTATATTCAAGGAAATGGAGGCTCAGAGGACCTACAGGATTGGCTGAATCAGTCTGACTCAAAGGTGATGAACTCCTGTTTAAGTCCATTCCAGTTGTTTTCACAGAACACCAAAGCCTGGGTGACTTATAAATAGTAGACACTGACTTCGCATGTTCTAGAGGCTGGGAAGTCCCAGATCAGGAAGCTGGCAGAGTCCATGTCTGGAGAGGCCTGCTTCCTGGTTTATAGCTGGATGTCTTCTTGCCGTGCCCTCACAGGATGTGATGGGAGAGGCCGGGGTTCTCTGTGTGCTTTCCTTGATAAGTGCACTAATTCCATTCCTGAGGTCACCATCCTCATGACCCACTCACCTCCCCAAAGGCCCCACCTCCAAATATCCTCATGTTGGGCTTAGGCGCCAACATATGGAATCTAGGGTAGACACAGTCATTCTGGAGCAATTCCATTCTGGAGACTTGCTTTGTTTTGTTTTGCTGTACTACCTTCTACGGGTTCTCAAAAGTCCATCTACAAAGACTATCAAGGAACTTATTTTTCTAGAATGTTCGATCTGAAGAAGAAACTTGGAAGTCAGAGCAAGGTCACCTATGTTATTAACTGCTCACAATAATTTGGAGATTCAGCTTTGGTGTTTCCATTCTATAGATGGGAAAACTGAGGCTCAGAATGGTTACCTCATTTACGTGACCCTACACAGCGAGGCCGATGAAACAAGGCATGGAGACCTAGACTGGCAGACCTAAACAAGGCATGGAGACCTAGACTGGTTCTGTGGTTCTGTGAGCGTGGCCCCTGCAAAATGTGGGTGATTCAAGATCATCCAAGGACATGAAAGTAATTGGCTCCAAATCATACCGTGAGAGTCCCCCCTTGGTGAGCCTCTTTCAGTTCTCACTGGTCCTGTGTGTCCTAAGCACCTGCCAACCAATTCTGTTCTCCACTCTGTAATGTGGAAAGAGCAAGCACCAGGCTTAGACCCTCCCCTAAACAAGTGTATAGCTACAACAAAGAGCTTTGTTTTGCTTTCACTGTATTTCTTTTGGAAGGTTACCTTTATTTATGGATCTAGCACTGTATCCTATATAATAAAGAGGTAATATGCAAATTGACCATTCCAACACACAAGCTGGCCACCCCATGTAGTCAAAGATGGCTGCCCCCATTTGGATACAAGATGGCCACTATAAGATGGTGAGCAGGGGAGGACAGTTAGGGGTGACCAGGCCAGCAGGGGAGCAATTAGGCGTTGATCAGGCTGGCAGGGGAGTGGTTAGGGGGTGATCAGGCTGGTAGGCAGAAGCGGTTAGGGGCAATCAGGCAGGCCAGTGGTTGGGAGCCAGCAGTCCTGGATTGTGAGAGGGGTCCCAGATTGGAGAGGGTGCAGGCTGGGCTGAGGGAATCACCCCCCCTCCCATGCACAAATTTTGTGCACTGAGCCTCTAGTATATATCATAAGGATAAACCATTTCCTTGTGAGAGTGAGAAACTAAAGGATTGATTTAAGAAAAAGAATATGGGAAGTAAATGAGTATACAGATGATGAGTATGGCCAACATATGAAGATGGTGCCCAAAAGACTGATATTTAGGAAACACATCAAGTCCATTTCATAAAAGTGATTGAATCAAGAAATAGTGGGAGGGTCAAGGTCACGTGTTCTGTTCAGCTTTAGTAGTTCAGATCACATCCTGGGTGGTATTTGCTTGGGCATCATTAAAATGCTTAATGGTTTGGTACTAGGCCATGCCTGAGCACCGCAACTACTCAGTTCTGATCAAGGGGTTATGGGTTTGATTCCTGATCAAGGACGTGTACCTGGTTTGCAAGTTCCTTCCTGCACATGCCCCAACCATGTGCCCTGACTGGGAATTGAACTGTGATCTCTTGGGTCCCAGCCAGGCTGATTTCCTTTATATTCAAGGAAATGGAGGCTCAGAGGACCTACGGGATTGGTTGAATCAGTCTGACTTAAAGGTGATGAACTCCTGTTTAAGTCCATTCCAGTTGTTTTCACAGAACACCAAAGCCTGTGTGACTTATAAATAGTAGACATTGACTTTGCATGTTCGCTGGCCATGGATGGAGCATGTGTAGGAACAACCAATAAAAGTGCCAATCAATAATAGATGCTACCTGAGGAAGTGGGTAGGCAAGTCAGTAAATGAACCAATGAATGAATGAAATATTTGATAACCTCCTTCCTAATCCCTGACTTGAAGAAAAGGTATCTGAGAAGGGATCCAGCCAGCCTGGGCTAGATCCTACGTTGATCTTAACTCCTTCAAAATGTAGAGATGCCTTTAATCTTAGACCAATGGTTCTCAACGGTGACTTCGGCACTCCCCCTCCCCTGGGCATTGGCAGTGTTTAGAGGCTGTAGGCTGTCATTGGGGCGAGGGTGTGCTTCCTGTGTCTAGTGGATACAGGCCATGGATACTTCTGAACATTCTACAACACACAGGACAGCCCACCAAGAAGAATCAGCTGGCTCAGAGTGTCAGCCGTGCCCAGGGAGCAACTGGGGTTTAAGTAGAGTTGTGGAGACTTGAAGGCGGGGAGGGTCTGAGGGTATTCTGAAGAGCACAGTCTTGCTGAGCCTGAAAAATATTTGTTTCTTACCGGCTGGCCATCACTCAAGGCTCAAGTGAGCCTCCCCACATTTCAGTTTTGCTGATGGGTGCACAGACACGCAGGCCCATACTTATAAAAAAGGGTATTGATCGACAGGAGTAGTACTTTGTTGACGAGATAAGCTTTGGTCATTGTTGGGATAGTGCAAACGTATGCTTGATTCCTGTCTCCACAATTTATACTTTCACCTTTCCCCAGAAGCCCTGTGGCTGTCTACAAGGTTTTTGTTTTGCTTCATCGTAGAAGGGAGTATATGTGATGAACTGTTTCTAAAACTCTAAAAAAGTTAGTGCTTCAGAGGCTGGTCCGAATCTTACAGACTTCAATACGTGACTAACATCCAAGAACCGAGTGCGGCCACCTGCGCTGGGCTGTTTGCATGCTTACCTGTTGTGCGGCCTGGGTGCTGTGCAGGGACAATGTCATTGTCATTGCTGCAGCCTCAGCACCTAGCCTCACGCCAGCCACTGACACAGGGTTAGTAAATCTTATTTAAATGAATGAGTCTTTTTTCCTAAGCACACATTCTACGCCAATAGTCAGCTAGCAGATTCCCCTTTTATAGATACAAAAACTGACATTCAGACGGGTTAAGTTGCCTAGTCAAGGTCAGATAGCTAGGCGCATGGAGGAAATATTACTAATGGAAGCTGACGGGCCTTTCCGTCCTGTCTGAAAAGAGCGTGTGCCTGGTTAAAGGCCAATGAGAGCATTTATCCACCGTGAGCAGTGAGAGCCTCAACAAGGAGACAAGCCCTGGCTGGTGCGGCTCAGTGGTAGAGCGTCTGCCTGTGGACCAAGGGGTTGTAGGTTCAATTGCTGGTCAAGGACATTTACCTACGTTCCCGGTTCCTTCCCTGGCCCTGGCCAGGCCACGTGTGGTAGGCAACCAATTGATGTCTCTCTTTATCTCTCCATCTCTATATCTCCCTCCTCTTTCCCCGCTCTTTCTTCTTCCCTCTCTTCCACTCTCTCTAAAAATCAATGGGTTAAAAAAATATATATGAGACAAAAGAGAGAGAAACAAGAGTGTTGTCTGCAGCACTGGCTTTGAGGGACCTGAATCCTGGATCATAGTGAGCGTCTTTGGGGTACTTACTCTCTAATGTCTCAGTCTCTTCACCCCCCAGAGGAGCACAACCAGAGTGCTTGCCTCCTATGCTTGGTATGAAGGTCAGTTGCACCAATGTGTGCACCAGCCAGGTCCGGGGAGGCAGTGAGAAAGACACGAGCTATTAGTTGCGTGTGGGTGGCATTTCCCTTTAAAGAAAAAGAACGGGCTTGGCCTCTGTGAGGCCCTGGAGAACAGCAGCGAGTGCGCCAGAGACAGAAAACTGACTCCCCATCCTCCGCACGCTGTGAAAAATTAGCTTTTTTGCTTAAAAGCACACAGATCCTTGATAAAAGTAAGACATAAAACATGAGCAGAGTGCCGGCTCTGGGAAAATGCCATCTTTTTATTGGCGCTGTTCTAGAGGAGACGGACTGTGTAATACCACCGTAAATGCAGCTATTTGTAATGTCAGCGCAACAATGCCAGCCCCGGCGCTTGCCTCTTTCATCCCGCCTCTCGAAAGGCTTCAGAACCAAGCATAAAATCACAAGGAAAATGGGAATAATATGTTCATTCATTAGGGTTTCGCCATGATGATTAGCAATGTTCGCCTGCGTCCTTCAGTATGAAGGTTTTGCCTCTGCAGGAAGAGTCGTTTCTCTTTTTGTCGAAGCAGCAGAGCCTTTTAAAATTTAAAAACATATTTAACAGAATGAGGTGCTGGAGCGCCTGTCTTGACAAACCATCGCATGGCTCCCACATTCCCGCTCTGCTCCTTCCAGTTGGCTTGGGAACCTCCTGTTCTCACCAAGGAAGCAGATCAAGAGGAAATTATAACTGATTGGAGCAAGGGAGGTATCAGCATTGCTTTGAAAAGAAAAAAAAGTACTTATTATTACTCACACACACACACACACACACACACCCCTTCCCCCACTACACAGTATGTTCAGACATCTGGTCTACTCAGCATTTCAAGGACAGAGATTAAGTCCGTGCATCTCAGAACATCTGGTCGACCTGAGAGAAAAACACACACACACACACACACACACACACACACACACCCCACACCATTACCACCAAACAACACATTAGGGGGTAGCTGGGCTCTTAAGAGATGCCAAGTGTTGACCAGGTAATAGTTTCTAAGAAGGGAGACAGCACTCCCCAAATCCTGGGATTAAAGTAACTCGTTAGCCTCCATTTTTCTAAATTTAATATGAGCTTGCCCCCTGTGACTGAGTCTGTTTTAGATTTTATTCTAAAATGGAGCAGATTGTAATTTCTTTTTTCTAATTTCAAGATTTCTTTTATCCTAGGACAGGAGCAAATTAATTTAGCTTGTGGAGGGGAATTGGTTTTTCTTTAAGTTTTTTGTTCAATTGTTTAAGACCAGAAGTAAAAATGTTGTTTTTATGAACAGAGGAGGGGGCTGGGGGATGGTGGCAATTGTATGAGTGTGGGTTGGGGGTGGAGAGTGAATTTGGATGAAGTTAACTTTTAATACTAGAACATTTAAATGTGAAACTAAAAGGAGGCATCTCTTTCTCTCCTTTCTTCCCTTCCTTCCTCACTACCTTCCCTTAACTCTTCCTTCCCTCCCATAATGAAAGGCATGAATGCTGACTCTGTAAAATTTGGAAAATAGGCCAAGTATAAAGAAAAATTATGACTTAATGTAAGTCCAGAGATGACCACTGTTAAACCTTTTGATTTATTTCCCTCAGGTTGAGGTAATGCTGTAGATACAACTTCGAGTTGTTTTTCACGTCCTGTTGTATCATGAGCATTTTCTCCTGTCATTAAATATTCATTGGTCATCATTTAAAATGATTTTGAAATACTTGATTATACTATGATTTTACTTAACCATTTATAATGGATGGATATTTAGCTTAAAAAACCTTTATTATTGTAAACATGGGAGTGATGACCATCTTAATGCATAAATCATTGCCCCTGGGTTGCATTCAAAGACCAAAGAAGCTCAGAGTGGCTGATACAAAGAATGGAAGGGGTATGACAGGAGATAGAGCTAGACAGGTAGACAAGAAATGGGTCTTGCCAGCCCCTGTACTCCATGCTAAGGGTTTTGGACTTTATTCAAATAGCAATAATAGTAATGATGATGATGATGAAGATGATTGTAATATTTGTTGAGTCTTTACTTTTACTAGACACTTTTCCAAACGTTTTTTATTTATGAACTCATTTAATCTCTGTGACAACTCTGAGCCATAGGTATGGATTGTAAAACCCAAGTGCAGAGAAGTTGAGTCATCAGGCCAAGGTCATAAGCGTGGTAGGAACCCAGACTGTAGAGCTGACATAGTTCGCCATTTCGGCCCATTACCTTATAGCAATAGGGAGCCACTGAAGGATTCTGGCTGGGTGATGGGAGGCATTTAAAAGGCTTGCTTTGTCTGCAGTGAGGAGAAGGAATGGAAAGGGCAAGAGTGGAAGCAGTAAGACCAAATCCAAGATCGAGATACAGGTAGTAAGAGCTGCTGGCAGCAAGGATGGGGGAAGTGAATGAACATGAGGAATGTTTGGGAGGGCGGGTTAATAGGGCTTAGGTCTGGAGATAAAGGGGCTGGAACTTCAAGCTTGCCTTACAGATTGGGGCAGCTGGTGGAGGTGGGCCCTTGTGTTGAGATGAAGGTCACCCAGACACCAAATAGAGGAGGTGGGGTTTTGAGCATGGAAGCCAGGAGTCTGGTGTGGAAACAGTCTGGGGAAAGCAAACTGTGCTTGAGCGAGAGTCCCTTCAACAAGTGAGGCGTGGAGAAACAACCAGAATTTGAGGATGGAGTCCAAATGCCCTCTGCTTGGGTCGATCTTGTTAGGAACGTGGTCCCTCACCGAGAGGCGTTAGAATACAGCAAGGGGAGGCCACATGGACAGTCCCCTGCACAGCACGCGGAAACCCTCTTTGTGTGAAGAAGGGCCAGGAGACAGGAAGAGATGGAGGGTAAGAGAGTGTGTCCATTCATTGCCTAACTCTGGGAAGCCCCTCAGACAGGGGCACCTGATTCCATTCAGGGGCCTCCTGAGCGATGTGACTGAGGCAGGGGCAGGGGTGGGGAAGGGGGTGGGGTCTGTGTATTTTGAGGAAAAGGGTCCTAAAGACAGATCAGGCCTTTACATGTAAATCCAGTTGAGGTTTTCTTTTCGGGAGTACTTTGGTCAAATGAAGTTGACAAAGTGGAGAAAAATATGAGTTTTGGAGAGTGGCCATTCTCCAAAACATGTTTGTATATGTTTTTTTCTGGTCTGGTGATAGTGAGAATGCTGGTTTTTCTCCTTGAATAATGTGTTTATTGAACCATAAGATGGGATACTGTGGTTACCAAAATGAAATAATCTATCGATTATCTATCTATCTATCTATCTATCATCATCTAACACCCATGTAGCTCTTTACAATGTACAAAGCACTTTCGATAAATATTGTTGTTAACATCCTTATCACAGCTCTGTCACTCAGGCGTTAGGAACATTCCCATTTAACCAGTGAGGAAGCTGAGTGTGAGAGAGGCTCAGGGAGGAGCCCAGGCTCCAGAGGAGGCACAGTGGGGATCTGGGAGCTTGGATTCCTGGCTCTTTATACGACCTTCCTTTTCGCCTGCAGTCCAGGAGGAAACCCTGACTCCTATGAAAACATGCCCTAGGTTTCCATGACAACAGCCCTCTCTGCCTGGGAGTGGATTGTACCAGCCAGGGGTGCACCTTGGTTCTTTCACTCATGTTGATGATGATCCTGGAGCCCTGAGACGCCAGCATAACCCCACCAAGGATGGAACCTCTCTCCCTTCTCCCCCAGCCCCTCTCTCGGGGCTCTCTCTCGTTCAGCCCCTGAACGACTGAGAGGCTGTCCCTGTGACTGAACAGCAGCCCTTCCCGACCCAGTAGTTGACATTCGAAACCAAAACAGAATCCAGAAAACCGAAGTCAGTACATCCTGAACGATCCAGTTTGTGGATACGACGGAGAGAGGCTAAATAGTTGGTGCCATTGTGGCTTCAGAGCCAAGTCCCAGTGCTGCTCTTCATGGCTGTGTGATTGTGTGCCACAGGCTTAAAGTCTCTGAGCCTCAGTTTCCCCACCCACTGCCCGGAACCTGCAGACTAGCAGAGCTCTTAATCTACTTCCTCCCTCCCTCCTGCTTCCCCAGTGCCGGGAACATAGGACTTGTTCTGAAAATGTTTGCCACGAGAATTGTTGACCGAAGCTGTCAGACAAGTTTGTGACACTTCCCTCCCAGAGGTGTGGGGAGGATATGGCGAGAAGAGCATGCACAGGTGAGGACAGGGTCCACCACGGATGGAAACTGTCCTGTGATTGCTGTCACCTTCTTGGGCAGTGGACTAGCGGTTCCATGATGAAAGCAATGAAGAATGGTCATGTGTGAGTCCTTGAGGCGAGGGAGGCAAGTGTGCCTATTGGGGTACAGCATTCCTGAGGAAGGTCACCCTGTCTCTCCAGCTCTCACCTCCACCCCACGTCCTGGCGAGTTCTGGAAATGTTTTGGAAAAGCACACGGGAAGGGGCGGGACTTGGAGGTGGCTGCAGCTCTGTGCAGTGAGCGGGGAGGCTGCTGCGATGAGGGCAGCAGAGGAGTCGTGGGCATTTGCACTTGATCTCCTGCCAGGTGTCAAGTTCGGTAATGGTGCTTTGATGACCTTGAGGTCTCCCTTGGGATTTCCCAAGACACACTTCTGTCTCTTGTCTCCCGAAAGCACCCCCCCGCTCAGCGCCCCACTACAAAGCTGCCTCAGCATCCAACTCCACAGCACCCCCCAACAAACAGGGCACTGCCCCCATCTTGTCTCCTGAGATAACACCACAGCTCAGCGTGGCACCAGGGTCAAAATAAGACGATGGAAACACAAGGTTACAAACAGCATCCACTCTAATCTCACCCTCAGACCCAGCCACAGCACACCTCAACACAGCGTCTCATTCAAATGCAGGGTCACTGACAAATCACCCTTCAACCCAGCATGGCTCCCCACGACAGCTCTGGCCCAACAAAGCCCCACGCTGTCCGACGCCAATTCCGAGATGCCTAATTGGCCCAGCGCAATGGAAAGAGAACAGCAAATAAAACAACTGTGCTGGAAAACCCAGTCTCTCCTAACCAAACTGTGTGGCCGTGTGTGACCGGGGTTTTCCCAGCTTCGGGGCAGGAGGAAACCAATACCCATGCCCTTGGATGGCCAACAGGCACTATTTCCCGTGACCTTGACTGCTGTCCCCCCTTTGCCTCGTTCCCTCGGCCACCATTAGTCCTGGCTAACCTCGGCCGGATGCCGTGCCAGCCTGGGTCTTGGAGACAGTGCCAGGAGAGTGTGTGGGGGAGGGGGGAGGGGTTTGGAATGGTGGGGAGCCCGTCAGCCTCCCTGGAAAGAGGGCTGTCCCCTGGCTGCGCTGTGTGGTCTCCTTGTCCCTCCAAGACAAACCTCAATCCCAACACGCGCTTTGGCCGACGGGAAAAATAGAACAAAGTTTGCTCCCTTTCTCAAGAAATGGACCCAGGGACCCAGGCTCGGCTCCACTCTTGGTCTTTTTCCTTTTTAAACAAACCGCCTGGCTTTTAAGATCTTCAGAATCCCATTAAAGGCTTTCACCCCTTCACATATTGGAGGCGTCTGATGAAAGGGGGTGGAGGGGAGGGAAGGTAATAGGGCCGCCGAGAACAGAGACCAGGGCCTTAATTCCGCCTGTCTCCTCGGCGGTAATGGTGTTGGATGTAAACAGTGCTCTGGTGCGCGCCGAGCGTGATTACAGGCCGGCCGGGGAGAGGAAGTGTGTGCTAACCGCGGGAGGAATGTCCCCTTTGAAGGAGCTTGGCATTTGTTCTTTGCTCCCTCCTGGTCCCCCACAGCCCCAGCCCCAAGCCTCTCCTCTCGGCTGGCTTCTCTGGGTTCCCCGAACTGTAAACAGTGACAGAAATTAGATGTGGGCAAATCTGTTAAACATTTTAAGTCAAAGTGGGGTTGGCAGTTGTCTCACTCCGCGGGATATGCGAGACAAGGCTAATAACTCCGTAATGGTCTTTTGTTTTTGTCTGGGGACTGGTGGGAGGGAAGTGGGGGGCCAGGGCCCGAGCGCAGGAGGCCATGCCGGCTGGAAACCGGGGCCCGGCTGCTGTTAGGGAACCCGTTCAAGCTTCATGGTCAAGTTCTCGACCCTTCCTGTGCTCAGAAGGGCAGCCAGTGACCAGCACCCGTCGGCACGCCCAGGCCCCTCGTGTTTCCTTCGGCTGCCTCTTCATTTCTTCCATCCGTGAAATTCCCAGTGACGTCAATGGGGTTCCATGTGCGGCACACGTGGGATCGAGGGGCCCTGGGCCGACACCGGGGAGCCGGCCTTGGCTCTGCCTATGTGTTTTGCTGTCTGGAAGGCTCCGCCTGGCATCAAGTTCATGTTCTTAATTCTGGTCAGATGGCCGGGGTGGGTGCTGAGAACCCACAGCAGGGAGCTCCGTGAGCTGATCAGGGAATTAATTCAGTGAATGTGAGGGCACCAAGCAAGCGGGTCGATGGTAAGGAGATGCTGGGGATACGACAGTGTCGGCTTTGCCTTCACGGGAGCTTTGTGTCTGGGTGTTGTGCATCAAAGGCCTAATTTCACAGACGGTTCTTTAGCTACCAGGAAAGGGGAGGCGATACGTGCTTTCACTAGATAATGGGGGGCCACACATCAAACCCAAGCATTTGGCTCCAGAGCCGCTCCCGCTCCTGTGTCCCCTCCACATTCATGTGAACCAAGGATTTCCTGCTAGAATACGTGCTGGAAACGATCACCCTGAGGGTTTAAGTATTGAGGTTATATTGAGTTGTTATTAAGTAGTATTCCCTATTTGAGTATTCTTCCATGTCTATTAAGTATTTTCTGGGCCAATCACAGTGCTGGACATGGGACATAGAGACAAACAGATAATAACTTCAGCGAGGCACAGTGCTAACTGCTTTGCTAAAATACACGCTCTCAATTGATTCTAGCAACAATTCCTGGAGGTCAGCGCTATCACTACCCCATTTTGCAGATGAGGGATCAGGGCCTGGAGAGATAAGGAACCAGCTGGTGGCCCCCCGGGGAGTCTGCCCACAGAGTCACTTCTCTCCCCTGCATGGTGCGTGGTCGTCCCCTGTGACTTTCCGCCCAGCGGAGGTGACAGGCAATGTGGGGACACAAACGCCCTAGAGCAGGCTGCGAAGCGGGATGGAGCAGGAGGGACAGAGGAGACGGCGCCCTTTGCTGGGGTAAGAGTGGAAGCCGGTTCTTAGAGGTGGCAGCTCGGACACTCTGGAGTATTGAGCCGTTGCCAGACACACGAAGGAGAGGGGTCATTCCAGGAGGAGGCGGAGGTGGATGTGGGGTGGGTGCAGCAGTAAGAAGGTGAGGGAAGGGAAAGGAATTGGTGTGGGGGACCCGCTGTAGACGCTTATGGCTGTGGAAATCCTCGACAAGGATCCCATGGAGAGGGTGCTCCACGCCACACCAAGTGCCGTGGCTCCAATGGCAGCACTTCTAGGGGGGTGGGCACCGACCCGTTCTCAGGGGACCGCCCCAGCCTGTGTCCCAGCCAGCCGGCCGGCCCGGCCCCTCCAAACGCCGCCTCTGCAGAAAGCACAGGCCTGTGCAACTCTGAGAAACCTGTCTCGCGCCCACGAACACATCATTTATTTCCTCTAAGTGCCTGTCTCCCTTTTCCTCAAATATGCTCAGGGTTACAACTTTCCCTGCCTCCCGGGGGAGCCGCCCGCTCTGCGCAGCCATCACTCACCCCACAGGCTGTCTCCAGGCCTCTCCGCAGCCTCCCTCCCCTGGCCCTTGCTGAGTGACCAGCTGGGGGGTCAGCTCGCGCCCCTTTGCTGGTGAAAACAGCCGCCATTTTGGATCTCATCTGGACCTGGGTACCCCGGGGGAGCATCCTTCTCTCCGCTGCCTCCTCTCCTTAGTTTGAAGGCCGTGTAATTGATGTAGTGCCTCCCCACTGTTTCTTTTACACATCCAACCGGGAAAATGGAGATTTATTTTTTTATAACTTAATCATAAGATGGATCGCATGGCCAAGTAAGTCTGGTGATGCTGAGATGGGTTAGGGGAGGCGAACATAACTTAGGAAAATTACGAACACAACTTCATTCACCTCCTTGGGTGTCATTCTTCTCACTGGTGAAATGAAGACGTGATTGCTGCTCAGTCCTTCTCTATCACACCCCGCGAGGCGGACAGGACAGACATACAGACACCGTAGGTGCCATAAGGCAAGCTACAGAAATAAGTTCCTGAGAGGCAGAGCTCACTGCCATAACCCAAAGCCTACAGGGGGCCCCAGGAGGGGGTAAAAGGAGAGACTTATTCAGGTGAATTGTTTGCACACTGGAGAAACCTGTCTCCTTATAGAGGGAGACCCACTTATATAGAGAAAGTCCTTGCCCTGGTCCTGTTTGGTTCATTTGTATGCAGATGAGGAATCCAAACTTGCACCATCTGCTTGGTCTAAATAGCACTGTCCTGATCCGTTGAAATCATGCATTCTGAGTGGTTATTGTGGAGCTGCTCTGATTGGTCAGTAAAAATGCAAATGAGGATATAGCTGTGCCGTTCTGGTTGGATGAGGCAGGTCTCATTCCATTGGTTGGAATAGATTCCAGGATCTCCTTTATGAGGATGGGCTCAGGTGGCAGGAAGGCAGTATAGGAGGCTTGGCAGCCCAGTCTGTGGCTTTCTCCTGAAACCCAGCATGCAGGAGAGGTCCCCTCTACACAGTAGCTGCTAGATTCTGAATAGAAATCGGGGCCCAGTTAACCACAAGGAGTTCTTTTTTTACAGGCATATTCCCTCTCAGGGTCAACAGTATCAATAATCATGATGCTGGCAGTAGCAAAATCAGTGAGAATAACTGGTGGTTGGAAATGGAGAAGAATCCTGAGGTTAGAACCAGGTTGCGTGGGTTTGAACTCCGACTCCTCTGTTTAATAGCTGTGTGACCTTGGGCAAGTTGCTTAGCCTCTCTGTGCCTCAGTGTCCTCAACTGTAAGAAGGTGATAGCGGCTCTTCCTCAAAAAGTTGCCATAGGAGTTAAACCAGTGACTACAGGACTGCTCAGAGTGGTGCCTGGCACACTGGAGCACTATACAAATGTTCCTGTTTTTGTTCGTTTGTTTATTGATTAAGGTATTACATATATGTCCTTATTCCCCCATTACCCCCACCTCCCATTCATGCCCCCACCCCCTACAAATGTTTCTTATTGTTGTTGTTACTCTTTATGATTTGTTTCTACATTTAAATGTGGAAATCTTGACTTCCTCTTTGGATAAAAATGTCTCTCCATTTCTGGCTGCTGTGGTTCAGCTGGTTGGGTGTCAGACAGCCCATGCACTGTGGGGTTGTCGGCTCAATTCCCCGTCAGGGCACAAACCTGGGTTGCAGGGGATGCAGGAGGCAGCTGATTAATGTCTCACTCACATCAATGTTCCTCTCTCTCCCTCCCTCCCCCTTCCTTTCTAAGATTTAAAAAAAATTAAAAACATCTCTCCAGTTTCAGAAGCTGATATTCTGTAATTTGTTCTTGTTAAATATAAAACTTAGTAGTGTGAAGAAATTGGTAGTAAACGGACCCCTCAGTCCCCAGCAAAGATGGTTTTCTTTTACTGGAAGGGAGTCTGGCCATCCAGGCTCTTTCGGGTCCCGTGTTGCACAACTTAAAGGGCTCGAGGCAGCGGAAATGGGCGCAGTTCATTCTAATAACAGCTCCCTGACGCGCCCTGGTGCATCCTGGCGGGAGGCCCCTTTGTGGCTGTTGTCCGCGTGTATTTTCCTTCGTTAGAACCTGTGATAAAAGTCTGATACGGTCCAGGCCAGGCCTCCTGATGAACTAAAACGAACACTTCGGGAACTCTGGCCTGGGAGGGGCGGGCATGTTGTGTGTAACCATCACCTTGTCCTCACCCAGGAATGGTAAAACTTAAAAAAAAACAAAAAAAAAAAAAACAGGCAAAATGTATGAAAGAGATTAAGGCCCGGCATGAAAACTATTTTTATAGGCAGTTTGGCCTCAGCTTTGAAGTTCAATGGGGAGTGATGTATGGCGATCAGCTTGGATTTCACACCTAGTCAATTCTGTAGCCAGGTAGTGATGGACAGCGTCCTTGGGGCATAGAGGAATGAGGCGGAATTAAGACAAGCTGGGAAATGGCCCCTTGTTGCTAATTCATCTCCCGGGGAGATTCGGATTGGCCAGAGGATGTTTAAACTTGTTTCCCCCTTAAATTAGAAAGATGGTGTGATGATATTAAAACAACAACAACACATTTCGGAACAAGAGAAAAAACAAAACAGTCACTCCTGACCCTAACACCCTGGGACGAAAACGTTTCATTCGGACAGATTGCTAGTCAGTCTGGTCCACAAGCCGACGTGTGATCCCGGCTGCACATGGGATTTGTTTCCAAAGGAGCTTTCGTTCTGACCTGGGTCTGTCTCACCCTTCCCCCTTGCTCCCCCCACGGGAGGAAACGAAAGAGACATAGCATCCCGACACTGTTTTCTTGCTTTGAACACGAGAATGCCTCGTTGCGCATCTGCTGCAGGGTTTCCCGTCTCAAATGGTACCCAGCACACGGGCTGCCTTCTCTGTTAAAGGCTTTGTTTTATTCATTATGTACTTATTTCAGTGACAGTTCCTGGGGTGGCCTTGGTTAAGACTGCACAGGTTTCCAGGGTACAGTTCTAAGATACGACATCTTTATGTTGCAGTGTGTGCCACCACCCAAAGTCAGACCTTCTTTCGTCACCAGGTCATGGCAAGTGTTGGAGAGGTTGTGGGGAAAAGGAACCCTCATTTGCCGCTGGGATGTAAACTGGCTACGGAAAACATTATGGAGACTCCTCAAAAAGTTAGTGTTTCCATATGACCCAGCAGCCCCGCTTCTGGGTATTGACCCCCTAAATTGGAAAACATTTATTTGCAAAAAATGTATGTGCCCCTGTGTTCATTACAGCATCATTCCCCATGGACAAGGCGTAGAACAGTCCCAGTGTCCTCCAGGAGATCAGATAAAGGTTTTAAAATGAGCGGGCGGCGTGCTGCATTTCCGCAGAGGCGGTGTTCATGGAGACCCTGTGCCCACGCGGCCAGCTGTCATGTCCAAGGTCGGAATTGACTCATTCATTGGCCATTAAGGCCCCCCCCCCCCCCCATCCAGTTCTCAGGACCTCAGGCCCAGCAGAGTACCAGCCTGCTCCTGAGGTCACCATGGGAACGAGGTAGTTGCTGCAAGCACGGGACTCCGGGATTCCTTGGGGCTCCCCTCCCTTCAGCCACACGTCCCTTGGACATGCCAGCCTGTTCTGGTCTTAGGACTTTCGCATCTGCCGTTCCCACCGCCAGAGACCCAGTTCCCAGCTCCTGACCTCCCCTTCCCCGTTCCCCAAACTCGGTTTCTTACATATAGCACTTAGCTCCCCAGGACGCTTACCTGGCTCCAGCAATACTGCATCTCCCCGCCCTCTAGGTGCTCTTTAGGCGGGAACTCCAGCGCCACCTCAGTCCCCTCCTGACCCTGCTTGACTGTCACCACCTATGCTGTCACTGCTCCCCTTTCCCCTGCAGGCCCTGCAACGTCCTTTCTATTCCTCATCCCACATTTGGGGAAACAGAGGCAGGCAGAGGTTATACAACTTCCTCACAGTCACTCATGAGCAGCCCAACCACGAACACAAACCCCGAATCCGTCTGAATCCAAAGCCTCTCTGTTCTCCCAGGGCCTCTGTTAGACCCTCTGTATTGCTAAGCGCCCAGCTACCCCCTCGGGGGCGGAAGGAGCCACTAACTCATTGCGCAACCGGCACCTCTTCTGGTTTATTTCTTCATCTGTAAGATGGGCTTAATCATAGAGGGGTGTTGTGGGCAGATTAATTAACGTTTGGACAGGTTCTCTGAGATTCCCTGGATGAAAGGTGCGAGGGAAGTGCCAAGGTTATTAAGGCAGAGATAGCTGCCAGGCCAATTTCGGGTTCCCCACATTTCCCGCTTGGCAGCCTGCTCGGCGATTGCTGACTCAGGAAGCAGTGACCGGGCTGCGCTGCTCCCCCAGCAGGCCTCGCGTGTGCTGGCAGAGGGTGTGGGTGGTGGTGGCTCTGCGTGGGAATGCTCTCATTCCTTGGTGGTTACTTCTTCCATCGTGGGAGCTGTGGTGCCATCCGTGTGTAGCCTTGGCTGGCCTTAAGGATGTCATTCCAGGATAGCGAGGATCTACGGACTGTGGACTTTGAGAAGGAAGTTGCTCCAAGAGGTGTCTTTGTGGTGAAGTGGGTCCCAAATCACAGCCAGCAGCAGCTACTAAGGGAGGCCTCCCAGGCACCCGATTTCAGCCGCCAGGCTCCTGTCTCTGCCGCCACTTATAAAGGCGTTCCTGGTATTGTATTTTGATCAGTGTGCTGATTCAATCAGAACTGTACAGTTATATCTTCATTTGCATTCATACTGACCAATCAGTGCAGCTCCATAACAATAAGTCAGATTATGTAAAACCGACCAATCAGAATAGTGCTATTTAGACCAATAAGATTGTGCAAATTCAGATTCCTCATTTGCATAAAAATCAACCAATCAGAGCTGGGGCAAGCAATTTCTTTATATAAGCAGGTCTCCTCTTTGTCTCAGGGGAGCCCACTCATGTTTCCTCCAGTCGCTGTGTTTCTTCAGTTTGCAAACTGTTTGCCTGAGTAAAGTTTCTCCTTTCTCTGCATCCCAGAAATGGACTTCTGTTGGCATTAGTTTGGTGGCAGCGGCTTTTTGCTGACAAACTTCTGCCTGTGGGAAAGATGATGACAGTCAGTGCCCAAGCCCCTGGAAACCAAGAAAGTGTGGAAGGGAGAAATTCAATAGCTACCTGTACATGGAGGAGCTGGAGATGAACGCCCACCCAGTCTCAGAAAGGCACGGCCTGTCTGGGATTGTAACCCCATCCTTCTGCTTCTCTTTTTATTAAATTGTTCAGTTGCACCATTGATTATCATTGAATTAAGTTTTTTACTTTAGAATAGTTTCAGATTAATAGGAAAATTAGGAAGATAGAACAGAGAGCCCTCATATATCCCAAACCCAGTTTCTACTATTACTTATTTATCTTTTAAGCTTTTTTTATTGTTTATTTTTGAGGATGGAAAAGAGAAAAAATTAATCAGTTGCCTCCAGTAAGTGTCCTGATTGGGGATGTAACCCATCACCTTTTGGTGTCTGGGATGATGCTCCAACCCACTGAGCCACACCGGCCATGGTTTCCCTTTTTAACATCGCATGTCAGTGTGATCACTTTGCTGCAGCTAATGAACTAACATTGACATGTTATTGTTATTAGAGTCATACTTTATTTTAACTAACTTTTTACCTGATATCCTTTTCCGGTTTTGAATCCCACCTGGGACACCACGTTACATGCAGTTGTCATGTCACCTAGACTCCTCTTGGCTGTGACAGTTCCCCAGACGTTCCTTATTTTGGATGGCCTTGACATTCAACCTTTGATCTGCTGAAGTATACCACTCAGGTATTTTGTAGACTGTTTCTCAGTTGGGGTTTGTTGATGTTTTCTCATTAGACTCAGATGACGGGTGTTGGGGTGAAAGGCACACAAGAGATGGGTCGCCATTCCCATCACAGCTGCAGGGGCACCTATTTATGACCCTGGATGTCAGCTTTTATGGAACGATGTAGGCAGTGACAGCAATTTGTCAGGAGATGACTGTCTTTAAAATTTAATTTTATATCATGAGCCATTGCAAACCTGTAGAAAAGAATATAATTGAGTTGCTCCTTCAATGTGTTTTCAAGCTCCATGAGGACTTGTTCTGGATGTTTCTTTCCAGCTCATAGTTCTGTGCTCACCCATCACCTAAGTGAAAGCAGAAAATAAACCTGTGTTAAAAAAAATCACACTTGATAGGTGGGTGGATGGATGGATGGATGGATGGAGAGAAGGAAGGAAGAAAGGATGGATAGATGGGTGGAAGGAAGGAAGAAAGAAAGGAAGGAAGGAAGGAAGGAAGGAAGGAAGAAAGAAGGAAGGAAGGAAGGAAGGAAGGAAGGAAGGATAGATGGGTGGAAGGAAGGAAGGAAGAAAGGAAGGAAGGAAGGAAGGAAGGAAGGAAGGATAGATGGGTGGAAGGAGGGAAGGAAGAAAGGAAGGAAGGAAGGAAGGAAGGAAGGGTAGGTAGATGGATTGGTGGATGACTAAGAGGAGTAATCAGTGCCCCTCTACAAATGAACCTTCTCTCTGCAGTGCCTTGAGATCAGAGGAAGGCGCTCATCCCACATTTGCCTCCGCCTTACAACTGTTCTGTGGCGTTGAGCCAGCCAACTAACCTTGCCGTTTCCTTGCTCATAAAGGAGCGCTAATGACATTGTCTCGGGGCTGGTGGTGTGGTGGGTGTTCAGAAAACTAATTGAGTGGTTGTGAGCGGCTTTAAGCTCTCCAGATGAAAGGTGCCGTGGAGATGAGCTCTTATTATCCGTGTTCCCTTGGGTTTCCTTTCATTGCCTCTGCCTCCTCCCAGGGGGCTCCCCTCGCCTCCTGGGGGACTGCGGAGCCCCAGAAGCGAGTTGGCTTGGAGCAGAAGCCTGTCTTTCATCGGAACGACTCTTCCCCGGGGCCTTTGACAGAAGGCTTCCAGGTGAGAGGTGTAGCCCTAGGAACGCGCTGCCCTGCCTCATTTCCTTCCAGAAGGTTTGATTTTCCCAGAGACCAGCCCGGCCGTCAGCCCAGGGCAGCCTGGGAACAGCCTCCCTCCCTCCTCCTGGCATGATAAAAGCCGGGGTCCCTCCATGTCCTATTTTTGGAAGCCCCACCTGTTGGCAAGACCTGGGCTTAGAACGAGAGGCCAGGTGTCTGCCATCTGGTGTCCAGAGAGACCTGGATTCACTTACAGCCGCAGCCAGCTCACGGCCGCCCTGCTCCCCATGGGTGGTGCCCCCGGCGGAAGGCGAGGGATATGCGTATCTTTAGTTAGTGCGTTTCTGATAGAAGAACAAAGTCCTGGGCTTCGGCCTGAGGAAGATGGTTCGGATTCACAACTGTGTTCTCTTGGACCAACTGTAGCCGCCTTGCTGTCCACTTTTTTTTTTTTTAATATGTAAAGTGGGGCTACAGGGCCTGCCCCCCTAGGTCGTTGGGAGGATTTAATGAGAGGGTGCAGCTTCCAGTGCCCAGCAATTTGGTCTCTCTCTCCGTTTCCTCTTGTCTGCTTCCGAGGGCCCTTCCACTCGTTCCTACATTCGTTGGCTGAGCTTGTCTGTGTCCTGCCTGGGGCGGGGCCTGCAGCCTCGGTGTATCAGGACGACGCTCTCGCTCTCTCGCTCTCTCGCTCTCACCGCCTGAGCTCCGGACAGGGCTGCAGGCGCGAGAGGTCGCAGCCTCTCGGGCACCTGAGCTGTGGGAACGCGATGGGCTGCGCGGCCGAGGCCCGTGGCTTCCGTCCTGGGCGGGGATGGCCGGGTTCCATTTCGAAAGCTGGTGAATTTCTGAATTCTGGATCACACCCAGCCCCGGGGTTTTGGCTTAGGGATCGGGGCCTGTATTTCTTTTTATGGTGACCTCGTGCTTCTGGCAAGCATTGGCAAGAGTCTAAAGTGAGTTAATTTAGACAAACGCGCACACACACCAGTGAATGCTAATGAGAGGCGTGCCGGGATCTGGCTGGCAGCGCCGAGTGGCTCAGAGTGGCGGGCGGTCAGGGAGCCTGGCCTGGGGGGCATTTTCCATCCCTCTAATGACCCCGCAGCCGCTTTTCTTGTTCTCTGCCTTTGCCCTCTGCGCGGTCACCATGCCACCCTCCTGGTCTCCAGGCCCGCTCACGTCTGCTTGATGGCTCCTTAACAACTGACCCTGTCTTACCCTAAAGCCCTCTGTGGCGCCCAAAACTCAGTCAACACTTTCAGAGACCAACCTGGAGGCCCGAGGGCCCCGCAGGAAGAACAAGATCTTCCCTGGAGAGCGAGGGCGAGGAGGGGCGGGGCAGGAACCCAGCCTCAGAGCGCGGTCCTGGGAGGGCTGGGCGAAGGCCGGCTTCAAGGCCACAGCACCGGGCTGCTTGTTCAGAACCTCTTCCTGTCTAAGCGGTTCTTAAAGCAGCAAACAGCACTCACATCCTCGAATGAGAGGCTTAAACCTGAACCCCGGAACGGCCGAGGGGGCAAGGTGGCCACGGTGCTACGAGAAATGATGTTACTATGTCGAGGGATCTGTTAAAACTGTTACCAACCCAGAGTGCCAGAGAATGGGCCGGGGAGGGACTAGTAGCCAGCCCGCCATTTGATCTCTTTTACGATCCAGTGAGTCACCCCGCCATGCTCGAGAAGGTGAATAATGAAAACCGCAAGCCTGTTGATTTAGAAACAGGCCCAGAATTCCCTGTTCTTTAACCTCAGATGCCCTCTCTGGTGGGACTTGCCCTAAATCAAAGGTGACATCAGATGCCACTGTGCCTCTTCCTCCTCCCAGAGGCAGTGGAAGAGGTGATGGGCGTAGAGGGGGCATGAAATCCCCATCCGGGATGATGGATAGCGGGGGAAGGGTCTGTGGCCGGGGCTCAGAGACACGCCTTTGTTTATACGCGCCCCTTGTCTGCGTCGTTTGAGGCTCCAAAGCTGCCTTTGTCCGAGCCCCTGGCTTCTCGGCGGACCAAGGAAGGGGGGCTCGGGTGGAGGTACACTCTGTCCCAGCAGCCACAGTCTTGTCTCCCCCTTTCCCTCCTATAAAGAGGTTACGAGGAGCAGGACCAGTCAGGCTCCATCCGAACATCAGCCCTCACTGAGCAATCTCTGGCAGTTACTGAAGGGCTCTGAGCCTCAGTTTCCACATCGGTACAATGACAGCCCCGGTCGCGCGCTCACTCCACGCCCAGCACGACGATAACGTGTCTTATCCGCGCCACGAGCCGTCTCATTCACTCCGCACAGCTCCATCCCGGCCTGACCACGTGGCACACGCTCTTCTAAGGACTTTCCCTAAGAACTTGTCCTCTACGGACCCTCACAGCACCTGGATGGGGTCCCGCAAGATCGGGCCCTGCAGGAGCAGAGCCGGAGACACGACTGGATGCAAGTTCATTGGGGAGATCTCTGCAGGCTAAGAAAGGAAGGAGGGAAGGAAGAAGGAAGGAGGGGGGAAGGAAGGAGGGAAGGAAGGAAGGAAGGAAGGAGGGGGGGAGGAGGTGGAGGGAGGGAGGGAGAAAGGAGGGGGAGGGAGGGAGACCGGAAAGGAAGGAAGCTACTCAAACCACAGCCTCGCCCCTAGCAGCATCCCTACTGTGGACAACTGGGGTGAAGTTGCCATGGAGACCTCTAGGAAAAGTGTATGGGCTGCACCCAGTTGTCTAGCAAGAGGAGGGACTAGTAGCCAGCCCGCCATTTGATCAACTAGGCATCAGCTCTAGTCGACGGCAGTGGAAGAGTCTTAACTCCTGGACCCCAACCCGCCCCACGAGCCAGCCCAGGGCACTGGCAACACAAACCCTCCAGCAAAGAATGACACGTGCTTCTGTGTGGAAGCCGCTGGGTTGGCCTGTGTGGAAACGATGCAGAGAGGGTGTGGGCGTGTCCCCACCTCGGCCACTGCTGGGCCACGCTGGGGATTTCAAGACAGAGCCACGGAGGTTTGAAAGTCTTCCCAAAGGTTCCCCAGTGACGAGTGGGGGAGCCAGGACCCACCTCCAGTCCACGCGAGAGCTCGGGGCTCCGCATCAGAGCCCACAGGGGAGGCATCGCTGTCCCGTTTCACCGATAAAGAAGCTGAAGTTAAGGGGCGAGTGACTTTGGCAGGTTAGCCACGGAGCCAGGATGAAACTCGGCTCTCACGGACTTCAAAGCCAGGGTCGGCGCTGGCACACTGCGCTCCTGGGGCTGCCGAGGGACCCCCGGCTGATCCTGCATCAGAACAGTGCCCAGTGTCCCGAACCAGAGGCTCAGGCCACCGGGGCCTTCTGAGCCTCAGTTTCCTCATTTGAAAAGGGGGACCATTGCAATGCGTACCTTCTAGTAAACACTCCCTAGTACTTGGTCCTTAGTGTGACCCTGCTCAGCACTTTCTCCCGTGGGCCACCCCGTTCCTGCTTTTGTTATTGGAGTTGTAAGTTCTACTTCTCGCCCAGAAAGGCTCAGATCTCAGGGTAAAGGTGGGTGCAGGAGAGATGAAGCTGTGTCCCTCCCCACACACTGCCTGCAGCACTGCCTTGACCTTCAGAGGGAGGCGTCAGGACGCGCGCCTTGCTGTCCGCGCAGCGGGGGGAGCAGGGAGGGCGGCACTGCGCACGGGCCTGTGTACTCCTTGCAGATGGCAGGGCGAACGGACTGTGGGAAGGGCGGGAAGGACGCTCGGGGCTAACCTTCACCTTTGTGGTCATCTAAATATCGATTATAACGCATCTGCGACTGATGGGGCTCGGGTGAGGAGCTCGGGGTGTGTTTGAAGGGGGCCCACCCATCCCCTCGAAACTTCATCCTGGAGTCTCAAATCTTGAACAGATCGGCTGATCTCGGCCATCCTCTTTCCAGCTAAGACAGTGTTGAGCAGCTTCTCGTAAGTAACTCTAATATTGGGGAAAACGCTAAGATGCCAGCAGTCTTCTCTATCTCAATTCAATTGGCCAGAGAAGAGTCGTGTCAGATTGAGCTCTTCACAGGTTAGAAAGGGAGGTGATGCTCAGTGGATTTCAGGAAGTGAGGGCTCTGTGGACAGAGATGTTAGGCAGAGAACTTGTTTTAAAAAATGCGAGTTTTTTCAGTGGCAGGACTTTCTGGAGCCTGTTACAGGCTCGTGTGCATGTTGCAAATCCCCTCCCCCCTCCCCCCAACTCCCCCCCTCTGCCCTGATATTGCCCAGTCAGCCTGGCTCAGTGGTTGAGCGTTGACCTATGAGCCAGGAGGTCACGGTTCGACTCCCAGTCAGGACACAAGTCTGGTTGCGGGCTCGATCGCCAGTGTGGGGCGTGTAGGAGGCAGCCGATTGATGATTCTTTCTCATCATTGATGTTTCTGTCTCCCTC
Source organism: Antrozous pallidus (assembly GCA_027563665.1). Lineage (NCBI taxonomy): Eukaryota > Metazoa > Chordata > Mammalia > Chiroptera > Vespertilionidae > Antrozous > Antrozous pallidus. The sequence goes on from CM050528.1 coordinate 21,722,114, forward strand.
TCCCTCTCCCTTCCTCTCTGAAACCAATAAAAATATATTCAAACAACAACCACCACAAATCCGAAATCACATAATAAGGCAAGTCAGGTCTCCAACACAAAGCCCAGGCACCCTTTCTGGAGGGAAGGTGGTGTCTTGGAAAGGTGCTCCCCAGGGTGGCAGGCGGGTGGGACACGCAGTGGCGCTGAGCACACGGTCCCCCTCACAGCCTGGGGCCCGGGGTCTCTGAACGGTCAAACTGAAGCATAGATTAGCAGCCTGGATGTTGCAGGGAGATCTTTTTCTTAGTGAGAGTTAGGTCCTTTCCCACCTGCTCACCACTTCCAGCCTGTGTTTGGCGACCTGTAAAGTGCCTGCTTGGGCAGCCAGATGTGCCTACAAATTTGGAGCCCCATGTGGAAGGCAGCTCCTGTGTCGGGGGACAGCGGGTGCTGGTTGCATGTGCATCTGCAGTTCAGGCTCTGCACCAACCCCGCGCCTGCAGACCCACTTTCCTGCCTTCAGCCCCGGGTCCCCGCCACTTCCGCGACTCCCTGCTCTTGCTCTCTCCTCTTCTCTTTCATAATAAAACAGCCATGTAATCAGACCCTGGAATGTGCCTTGGCCCGAGGAATAAACTCAGGCAGCTTGGTTTATTAGCTGTTTCCATGGGAGAGAACTCTTGGGGCCAAACAGATATTTACAAATATTAAAAGCACGGTGCTAATCCCCAGCAGTGTCAGGGGACCATCTGAAGATGAAGAGCTTCTCAGAGAAGCTGCTGACTTCCTACCCCCTCTCTTCCTCTGGCCCCTCATCCTTCCTGCTCTCAGTTGATCATCTCTACCGAGAAGGCCTCCAGCAGAAATTCTTCACTACCTGTGGGAATTAAGGACCTGAGGGCTTGAGATTTACTACTTTGGGGGACCAGACTGGAAATGGGGTTTTTAGAGTTGACTGTTCTGATATATTCATTGATAGAACCAGCTAAGAGCCTTTACAAACAGATGGAAGGGGTGTTTTTCACCTCACACCTCAGAGTGGATGGAGGACCGAGTTCAGAGTGTTACATTGGCCTCTTCCAAGTATTTTCATTCAACAGAGGTGCACTGAACCCTGGCACATAAAGGCAGCATATTCAGCACTGGAGTTACCAGGTTAATCTGTCCAGGTCTGGACCGGAAGCAGACATCGTCAAAGGTCCTTCAAGCAGAGAGAGTTTAATGCCGGGAATCAAATTCAGGGGAAAGTGAGGCAACTCAGACATCACCAGTAGCAGGAATCACTACCCCTGGGAAAAGGACAAAAAGAGGAGCTTATATTACTAGAGCCCAGGTGCCAGGACCTCCAAGTGGAACCAAAGTCAGAGTAGCTGTAGCTGCTGCCAAAGCCCTATAGGTGAGTGGAGTGAGGAATATCTTGGCTGCTTCCTTTCCCCTCCCTTCAATCTCCCATCAGTGCCTCCCGTTGGCTGAGCCTGACAGGGAAGATGGAAGGCAAAGGAGCTTGGGAAATGTAGTTCCTGTGATTGGGAGCAGTGATTATTGCCTGGCCTTACCCATACCCTTGACACTCACCTTCCAAATCAAAAGTAAATCAAAACAGGTGAGAGATCCCGGTCTTTCAATATTTGTTCCTTCATTTGAAAATTTGGGAACGTTCTAAGGGGAAAAGAAAGCAAGGAAGGAAATGCACAAAGTGGATGAGCAAAGACTGGGATGAATGAGTCCCTGCTGGCATCACTTTAGCTTCAGGTCCCCAAACTGAATTTAGCAACGATGCTTCTTCCAGCCCTGAAAACAACTTCCCCTTTAACAGGAAGACCAGCACTTCCTGATGCTCAGCATGCTGCGCTGAGTGCTTTCCACACATCCTCTGGTTAAGCCTTATGTCGTTAAACTTACAGCAATCCCAGGAGGTATCCACTCCTATTATGTCCAGTTTATAGGTTAGAAATCCAATGTTTAGATATGTTATCACCTATTATTTTCATGTATTACATTACCAGGAAGTGGTTGAGCCAGATTTGGAGGAAGTTCATCTGCTTTCAGAACCCATGTTTTTAGCCACTCCTTGATAGTGCCTCCAAATTATTTGTCTTGCACATGGGAGTTGCATAATAAAGGTATATTTAGTTGTGTGGCAGATGAACTACTAGTGTGTTAGGCAGGGTTTAGTTCAGTGCTAGAGGAGTAACCCCAATAACTGTAGCTTAAATGAGGTAGATCCTTATTCCACTTACGTAGAAGAGATCACGCTGGCTGGTGTGGCCATTCTGAATCTTGGAGTTTTTTTTTGTTTGTTTGTGTTTTTAATTAAAATGATTTATTTTAGTGATTCTTTTTTTCACTCATTTTTTTTATGTCTACAAACATATTTTGCACTTTTTTCATGCAATAAACATTAATATCACAAGAAAAACGATTTTAAATATAATGTTACATGCAATAAACACAAATTACTCAAGAAAAATGATATTAAATATAATATTACATGCAGTAAACATTAATATTTTAAGAAAAAAAGGATTTTAAGTATATATTACCAAAACTGTACTAACATAGTATGATATCACAAAAGTTGTAGGAAATATTAAAAATATACAAATAACAGGATTACTTCTACTATATTCTAAAAATTTTTTCCCCTCTGACTCTATTTTTGTTCATCAGTTTATGTTGTTCATTATATTCTGCAAAATGAGTGAGATCATGTGATATTTATCTTTCTCCAACAGGCTTATTTCACTTAGCATGATGTTCTCTAGGTCCATTCATGCTGTTGCAAATGGTAAAAGTTCCTCCTTTTTTATAGCCGCATAGTTTTCCATTGTGTAGATGTACCACAGCTTTTTTATCCACTCATCGGCTGATGGGCACTTAGGCGGTTTCCAAATCTTAGCTATTGTAAATCGTGCTGCTATCATAACGGTGCATATATCCATTCTTATTGGTGTTTCTGATTTCTTGGGATATATTCCTAGAAGTGGGATTATTGGATCAAATGAGAGTTCCATTTTTAAAGAACCTTGGAGTTTTGTTTTTTTTTTTTAGCATCTTAGGTTTTTTTAAATCTTTATTTATTATCCTTAGTGTGTTTTCTTTACCAACACTTTTCTAGGTATTTCATCATCAAGCCTCGCTGGTGGAAAAAGGAAAATGAAGGCTAGAAATAAAACCCCCTTCATTCTAGGGGCAAGAATTTTCATTCAACAGAGGTGCACTGAACATATTTTTATTGCACATATTTTTATCTGCCCCATTGGCCAGAACATAATCACATATTCCCACCTAGCTGCAAGGGAGGCTGGAAGTAGGCTTCCTAACTGTAATCCAATTATTCTATCAATACAATATCAATATCACTGATATTGAGTGATAATTATCTGGTTCTTCTTTAAAAAGCTTTCCCATGTTGTATCTCAGCTTACATGTAAATCTTCAATTTGGGCTAATTTTATTTTCAATTTACACATGAGACAACCAGGGACAAAAGAGGCAAAACGAGTTGCTCCAGGTCACCAAATAAGTCAGTTATATGAGGAATGAGGTTTGAAGGGGAATTAATTTTATAAATTCACTTATTAATTTTTATATTATAAATTAGTTTTTGTTTTCAGATATAACTTCATTGCTGTGTTAGAACTGGATGACAAATTCTTATGCAATGGAGACCCTGTGCCTATAAACGTCCTTTGTATCATGTGCCAGCTGCTCAGCTACAGTCATGGCCATTGACTGTAGAGGTGAAGGTGGTTCTGAGAAATGCATTGCTGGGTGATTTTGTTATGTGAACATCACATGTTACACCTACACAACCTGGGTGATGTAACTACCTCAGATCTGGGCTACACGGTATCCCATCACTATATATGCGATCCATCATCGACAAAAACATCTCTGGATACATGACTATACTAGGAATATTACTGAGAATATTACCAAACCCATTTTTTGACATTTGTACAATTCTAGCAAGTCTGAACTAAGTCATTCATCTGAGAGCTCACGTGTCTGGAGGGCTTAGTAAAGGAATACTTGTTTCTGAGGACGGAAACTCACTGAGTCGAGCTCAAGCCCAGAGGATGAACGGGAACACAGATGATGTCCTGGGCACCAGGACAGGACCCAAATGCAGGAGATCCCACTCATTGGGAATTCATGGTCTACACCCATGTGATGAAGAGTTGTGTAGACAAGCAAACATTGTCATGACATGAAAACAATGATCCCAAAACTCATCTCTCAGACACACGTTCCCTCCCCCAGACATCTCGCCCCACCCACTTTACAAAAGCATAACCAGCCACCAGGGCCGAACACCTCTGTCGAACACTGCCCCTCAGGGTGCCAGGTGCTTTAGGTGTCCGACCACACGAGGCAAACACCATGCAAAGGGATTGCTGCGTAGAATTGCAAATGTGCAAAAGATGCAGGATTCCATGCAGTGGACGGGAAGCCTGCGGAGAGCGGCTCTCATGACAAGCAAAGCATTTGATGGATGAGAGCGCAGTCACAGAAGGCCAGTCGACACGTCAGGTGCTTCAAAGAGAATGATTTGTGAATCAAAGGATTAGGAGGGGCCCGAGGAGCGCTGATGAAGCCCTCCAGTGATTCTGGGGGAAAATACCCTCTCTATGATCCTGCTGCAAGATGTCAAATGTGAAGGGAATATGTCATGTCATGGTCCCCCAGTATCTACCTATCTGCCTACCTGTCGATAGGGATCGTCTCCGAGGACTTGCCAAAACTTGATCGGAGCTTTGTTCATGCAAAGACTGAGACCCTGGTTGACATGAGCGCTGGACTGCTGCGAGACAGTGACAAGAGCCTGCTTTTATGATTTTCAGTTGGAAGAGTTTCCACACCCCTGGGGTGCCTTCACTGTTTTATTAGGTTGTAAGGTTGATTGACTGTTTCTCCTTCCAAGGTGGGGATGCAGATCTGGACTTGCCTGTTGGACTTTTATTTATTTATTTTTATTATTATTTTTCTAATCCTCACCCGAGGATATTTGTCCATTGATTTTTAGGGAGGTTAGAAGAGAGAGGGAAAGACAAGAGAAGAACATGAGTGTGAGTTAAATAATGGATAGCTTGTCTCCTGCATGCGCCCTGACCAGTGCCTGGGCTGGGGAGGAGCCTGCAAGTCAGGTACACGCCCTTGATCAGAATTGAACCCTGGACCGTTTGGTCTGCAGGCTAACACTCTGCCACGGAACCAAACTGGGTAGGTAGCCTGTTGGACTTTGAGCTTCAGATGGAAGGTTTTGCTGTGCAAGGGAGGCTATGATGGGAGACGATCAATTCTTGGCAGCCTTTGTGGCCACCGGAGTTATAAGGATGATGCTCTTAATGATTAAAAAACAACAACAGTAACAACAAACATTACCTGGGCTTTCAGTATGTGCCAGGCACTACACTAAACACTGTGCCTGAGTTATGTCATTCAGTCCTCAGAAGACCCTGCAAGCTCATTGTATTTTATTCCTGTTTAACAGCTGAAGGTATAAGGGTTTAGCAAAGTCAAATATTTTGTGATGGGGTACAACATTGATTCCTTTGGGAGAAGAAATCCCTCTTTTAAATCTGTGGAAGGTATGTTTAGCACGACGCATCACACATTTTGAAGTGTATAGTGTGGTACTGTCCACTCCAGTTGTGATACTGTACAGGGAGCTCTAGTACAGTGTGGTACTGTCCACTCCACAGTGATACTGTACAGGGAGCTCTAGTACAGTGTGGTACTGTCCACTCCACAGGGATATTCTACAGGGAGCTCTAGTACAGTGTGGTAGTGTCCACTCCACAGTGATACTGTACAGGGAGCTCTAGTACAGTGTGGTACTGTCCACTCCACAGGGATATTCTACAGGGAGCTCTAGTACAGTGTGGTACTGTCCACTCCACAGTGATACTGTACAGGGAGCTCTAGTACAGTGTGGTACTGTCCACTCCACAGTGATACTGTACAGGGAGCTCTAGTACAGTGTGGTACTGTCCACTCCACAGTGATATTGTACAGGGAGCTCTAGTACAGTGTGGTACTGTCCACTCCAGGTGTGATACTGTACAGGGAGCTCTAGTACAGTGTGGTACTGTCCACTCCACAGTGATATTGTACAGGGAGCTCTAGTACAGTGTGGTACTGTCCACTCCACAGTGACACTGTACAGGGAGCTCTAGTACAGTGTGGTACTGTCCACTCCAGTTGTGATACTGTACAGGGAGCTCTAGTACAGTGTGGTACCGTCCACTCCACAGTGATACTGTACAGGGAGCTCTAGTACAGTGTGGTACTGTCCACTCCACAGGGATATTCTACAGGGAGCTCTAGTACAGTGTGGTACTGTCCACTCCACAGTGATACTGTACAGGGAGCTCTAGTACAGTGTGGTACTGTCCACTCCACAGTGATATTGTACAGGGAGCTCTAGTACAGTGTGGTACTGTCCACTCCACAGTGATATTGTACAGGGAGCTCTAGTACAGTGTGGTACTGTCCACTCCAGGTGTGATACTGTACAGGGAGCTCTAGTACAGTGTGGTACTGTCCACTCCACAGGGATATTCTACAGGGAGCTCTAGTACAGTGTGGTACTGTCCACTCCACAGTGATATTGTACAGGGGAGCTCTAGTACAGTGTGGTACTGTCCACTCCACAGTGATATTGTACAGGGAGCTCTAGTACAGTGTGGTACTGTCCACTCCACAGTGATATTGTACAGGGAGTTCTAGTACAGTGTGGTACTGTCCACTCCAGGTGTGATACTGTACAGGGAGGTCTAGTACAGTGTGGTACTGTCCACTCCAGGTGTGATACTGTACAGGGAGCTCTAGTACAGTGTGGTACTGTCCACTCCACAGTGATATTCTACAGGGAGCTCTAGTACAGTGTGGTACTGTCCACTCCACAGTGATACTGTACAGGGAGCTCTAGTACAGTGTGGTACTGTCCACTCCACAGTGATACTGTACAGGGAGCTCTAGTACAGTGTGGTACTGTCCACTCCACAGTGATACTGTACAGGGAGCTCTAGTACAGTGTGGTACTGTCCACTCCACAGTGATATTGTACAGGGAGCTCTAGTACAGTGTGGTACTGTCCACTCCACAGTGATACTGTACAGGGAGCTCTAGTACAGTGTGGTACTGTCCACTCCAGGTGTGATACTGTACAGGGAGCTCTAGTACAGTGTGGTACTGTCCACTCCACAGTGATACTGTACAGGGAGCTCTAGTACAGTGTGGTACTGTCCACTCCACAGTGATATTGTACAGGGAGCTCTAGTACAGTGTGGTACTGTCCACTCCACAGTGATACTGTACAGGGAGCTCTAGTACAGTGTGGTACTGTCCACTCCACAGTGATACTGTACAGGGAGCTCTAGTACAGTGTGGTACTGTCCACTCCACAGTGACACTGTACAGGGAGCTCTAGTACAGTGTGGTACTGTCCACTCCAGGTGTGATACTGTACAGGGAGCTCTAGTACAGTGTGGTACTGTCCACTCCACAGTGATACTGTACAGGAAGCTCTAGTACAGTGTGGTACTGTCCACTCCAGGTGTGATACTGTACAGGGAGCTCTAGTACAGTGTGGTACTGTCCACTCCACAGTGATATTGTACAGGGAGCTCTAGAAACGTGGTCTTCTTAAGAACGGAAACTTCATACACATCTAGCGATAATTGCTCCCGCCCCTGGCAACCACCATTGGACTCCGCTTCGGTGACTGTGGCTACTTTAGAGTTCTCCTGTCTGTGGACTCAGACTTTGTCCTTCTGTGACTGTCCTTTCACTGAGTGTGATGTCGGCAGGCCCAGTCAGTCGTGCTGCCACAACGCAGGGATTTCCTCCTCTCTTGTTTAAGGCAGAGTAGTAGTCCACCTCAGTAAATGCCACATGTTCTTTATGCTCAATCCCCTCGCAGTTCTTTCCAGTTGACCAAACATAGAAAGGAACTGAGAGACACGGTCACTTGGATTTGGGGTCCGAATCAATCGGTATTCACGTCTTAGCTTGGTACTTCCTGGCTAGAACTCTTGGGAAAGTGACTTACTTATATCCCATAATCACCATTCCACTTTTGTGTTGGGGACATTTAAGATCTACACCCTTAGTAATTTTCAAGTATCCAGTACAATGTTATTAACTATAGTCAGCATGCTGTGCATTGCACCCCTAGAACTCACTTGTCGGATAACTGGAAGTCTGTGCGCTTGGTCAGAATAACTGATGTTCTTTTCCTCACAGCCTCATAACCAAATCCAGCCAACTCTCCCACCTCTCACCACCACTCCCAAGGTTTGCTCCCAATAGTAACACAACATATGTACTGCACTTTGCAAAAGACAAAGGATTTAAACATTATTCTCCAGCCTCAGACCTACAATGGCGGAATTCATCCCATTTGCAGATACGGAAAGTGAGGCTCAGAAAGGTTCCACGACTGGCCTCAGGCTGCACAGCAAGGAAACATTCTCCCTCATGGCACTCATGTTACTCCTGACCGAAACTACGCGTCCGGCTGGCCTCCCGTCCGCTCAGCGTACACCTGCCGATGCCTGTCTGACAGCCGGCTGGTGGAGGGACCACTGGTTTTTCCTGTCAATTTCCCTGTCAGTTTAGAACTCAGCATTGCGCGTCAGGTGGGCACTGCGTCGGTTTTCCCCGGGAGAGCACCCTTAGGTCACTCAGATGCCAGCTGTCGGGCAGGCCAGCCCATCTCTGTGCACGCGACAATCCGGCTGCTGACGGCTTCCTTATGTATCGCCCAGGCAGGCAAATGCAGTTACCCAGTGACATCTGTGCCCAAACCCGGACTTATTTGCCGTAACTACACCTGCTTCTCCAGCAGGAGCGCCTGCGTAATTGAGTGGACCGGGCAGGAATTAGATCTGGGCCCATGATGTATACAGCCTGCCATGGCTTAGTCTGTCAATTACTCCCGCTGATGGCTGTTTGGACCACGCGGCTGGGGAAGGCCAGCGGCCGGGCAGCGCGGATACGCTCCCGGAGGCTCATGGGAACGGCAGGCCTCGTCAGCCCTCCGCCTGGAGCAGCACGCGGTGGGCCGGGTTGTTTCGCTCGTCAATTCCCAGCGCCCACATCCTGAGCCTCTTTTCCGAGGCGCTGTGCCTGCCCTCCGGCGCTGTCCCCCTGTGCCGAGGTGGCTGCTTTGTCCGGCTCCTGACAGGAGTGTCCGGGACACAGCATTGTGTCTTGTTTATCTCTGGGTCATGGGCGTGGCGCTCATGCTTGGCGTATGGCGGACACAGAGGCTCCGAAACTTAAACGGGAAGTAACGGAGGAGGAAGGGGCAGAAGGCTGTCCCCCTTCCTCCAATGCCATGCCCGCCCACCCTCTGCCACGGGCTGCCTTCTCTTTCTGACTAGCGCCAGCCTAGGAGGCCGCCTGGTTTGTCGCAAATAATGAACTTGGCCTGCCAGCACAGAGAGGGGATGCGAAGGGCTCTGAGAAATCCTGTGATGACAATAAAAAGCCCCACCTAGAACCATGTACTTTAACTCACAGTTATTTTGACCACAGGAGTATTTACTTTATGTCCCCCTTAAAAAGTCCCGCTGAAAGTATTAGCTCGCACCCTCCCATGTTGTGACGGAGGCGTGTGCCGGGCCGGGGTGGGGGCTGGTCTCCTGATCTCTGTTGTTCTCCCGGTAAGAACGTGGTTTCCACTCACCCCTGGGTTCCTTCATTCAAGGGCTCTCACACTTTTGCCCCCTTGGCCAGTGACAGAAACACAGTTTGGGGGTGGGAGGGAGGAGAACAAAAAGTAATTTATTGGCTCATCTAACAGTGAGGTTCAGAGATGGGTCTGGTTTCAGGACTGAAAAGAGTCAAACAGTTCTTCTCCCTTCCTCCCGCCCTCTCTGTCCTTCCCTCTCTCTCTACCCCTAGCCTGTTTCTCTTTCCACATCGGAATGGTTTTCTCCTACAGCAAACGAGCTCTCTCCGTCAGTGAGGGAGTGGGGAACGAGAGGGTCATGGTCACAGGCAGTTTCAAGTTTATATTATCGTAATTTAGTAACTCCAAAATAAAAAGCTACTTTTCCTCTAGTACCTTTGTGCAAATTCCAGGCAAGGAATGTGATTGGCTGGTTTGTGTTAACCCCTCCCCCTTCCTCATGCCACTCATTCTGACCACTGGGATGAGATTCTGTAACCCCCAGTTTGGGTGGCATGTCTACACCCCTGTCCAGGAGGCTGGGAAAACTTGTGATTTCAGCCCATTCAAACCTCATGGAATGGTTTCCCAAAGAAGAGAGGGTTGCTTCTAGAAGACAGGTCAGGCATGGGATGCTCTGCAGCCAAAAGTAACAGGTCCCGTCATCCCGACGTAGGTAGGGGCCATTCAGAAGCTGACGTTATGCAGAGTGACGGAAACAGTCATTGGGCGAAGCCGGGCATGCTCAGTCAGCTCGTCCAGAGCATTTCTTCTGGGGCCTGAAGGAGCCACTACTGCTCGTAGCAGAAGGCCTAGCCGTCGCCTAGAGTTAGGCTCCATTTGGAGAAGAACAAAAGTGTGTCGCCTGGGTGGCTGAAGACTTCTCATTTCACCAGGCTCCCCAGGTTCTGTCAAAGGCAGGAGATCTTTTTCCTCTTTATGGAAACGGCTCACTGGTTTAGCTACCTTGAGGGTACCCGGTATTGGTCTCTCAGACAGGGAGAGAGTCCTATTTTAGCTTGTTGGAACCCTTAACCATGCTTCTCAATTGGACTGTTCAGGATAAATATCTGAAAGACGTGTCCAAATGTGAAGATGATGATGATGATGATGAGGAGGAGGAGGAGGAGGAGGATGTCAATGGCGATAGCAATGATAATGATGACAACATTCCTAACATTCATATTGCATGTCTCCCATTTGACCCGAGTTGAGGCAATACATTGGCCACTACTCAAGAAATCCTTCTTAATTATTATATAATGGTATGAGGTGGAATTTATTACGCCCCTTTCAGAGCCATGGAGCTGAGACTCAGAGATTAAGAAACTTGCCAACGACCAGGAAGTTAGTGTCACGGGTGGAACGTGAATGTGCGCTCAGCATGGGCCTGGTGGGAGGAGCAGCTGGACCCCCTCAGAGCAGGCCTGGAGTTTGGGGTCCTCATCCGGAGGGTCTCCGTCTCACTTTTCTAATGTTTACCCCTGTGAAGACTTTGCTATCAGAAATGATGGTCTGTCTTTTTCTTCCTTCTTTGTAGAAGGAACTCAATATGTTTATGTCTATATCTATGGCCAGGTCCACATCCATACCTGTTTCTGTGGTTAAATTCTACCAATACCTACACCTCCATCTATACTACCTATATCATTATATCTATATATCTACATATCTTTATATCTATATATTTATATATCCATATCTATATATCCGTATCTATATCTATATCTATATCTATATCTATATCTATATCTCCGTATCCATATCCATATATCTATATCTACATCTATATCTATATATCTATATCATCTATATCTATATCTATCTATATCTGGCTATATCATCTACATTTACATCTGTATCTATATCTGTGTCTACATCTACCCCTATATCTACACCAATATCTATAAATATATTTTAACTTATTCTAACCCAGGGTTCTCACCTTTATTACTATTGACATCTGGATACTTCTTTGTTGTTAGGGGCTGTCCTGGGATTATAGGATGTTCAACAGCATCCCTGGCTGTACCCTTTAGATGCCAAATAGTAACCCCCACCAGCTGTGCAAAACCCAACGTCTCTAGACATTGCCATCTGCCCCCCCAGAGAGAAAACCGCCTCCCCTGCTGGGAGCCACCAGGCTGGAGCACAAGGACACAGTGGACGCTGGCTCAGGTTGGCTGTGGCTGAGCCCACACCCCTCCAAGGACCTCCACATTTCGAAGCAGCGTGCCGCTTCTGCCGGGCAAGGCCCCCAGAGGAAGGAGCTCAAACCGATGCCGTCCCCATGGCCTCAGCCAGAGAGGCCACTCAAGGAAGACACGCCCAGTGCCGCTGCGCCCCGTGTCGCCAGGTCCCGACTTCTTCCCTGACGGCCTTTCCAGTCGCTCTTGGCCTGTTCAGGAAGGGATGGCAGCATCCATGGTCCACCATTTATCATCTCAGTCATTTTGTTTTTCACTCCACAAGCTGCCCTGTCCCTATCTAATCAGGGGGTTGCTTCCTGTGTTTGTTCACTGCCATTCGTGTTGCTGGAGCGATTTTTATCATCAAACAGTATGAAAATAGAATGTTGGGAATCGGCACCCCCTCTCCCGTCTCGAGGCCACGGGGCCGGCCAGTTGGCTGGGGCAGAAGATACGGAAACATGAGCCCCAGGCGTGTATTGTCTGCAGGACAAATACGAAAGCGAGCCTCCTGTTCCCTTCGCATGGACGCCCCTCCAAGGATAACAGTAATGATGCAGTTTGTTTAAACCTCAGGACATGTATTTACAAGCACTTCATGGCCACGCTTCCTGGGGAACAGGGGTCCCGCGGCTGATGAATGAGTTCCTCTGCCCTCTGGGATGTGCACAGAGGTGGGCATTCCCATCAGGGTGGCTCTGGCCGCCTCCCGGGCCAGCGTCTCTGCCTGGAAGGAGCCTGGCTCTGGGGGTGAGGGGGAATGGCAGTGTGGGGGGAGCTCACCAACTTCAGTTTTGGGGGGCAAAAGGACAAGTCAGGGCCTCGAGTGCCTCAGGGGCTCAGCAGTGGTGCTGGTGCACGACCTGGGCTCCTCATGCTCTCCTGGTGGAGAAGAGGTGGCAGTGGCCCGTCTGCTTTGATGTCACGTGTCCCTCTGTGTGTGGGGTCAGAGCTCCCGTGATGAGCGCCTGCTGGGGGCCGGGCACCGGGAGAGCAGCCTCGGGGGAGAGCCAGAGCTGGCCACCAAGAAGAGGCATCGTCTCTGCATAGCAGTCAGTGACTTCGTCTCCAGACTCCCCACACCTCCCTTTCCCTGACAGCTTCACCGGAGACCCTGCCTCCATCTCTTCGTCATCAGAACAAAGTGACCTTGAGTTCAACACGTCAGTGACCCAATCGCGATGTCCTTCTCAGAACATTCCAAAATCCAGGCTCTGTCGCCTTGTCTTCACTGGCGCATCCACCCAGTGCGAGGCAGAGCCGACCGGTTGAATCAGTTTGCACCCACGTGCAAACACCCCTTAACCTTCCTGGCTTCAGTGTTGGGAGATAAAATATGGATGTCCGTGAAGTTAGAACCTCACACAAATAACTAGGAGTTTTGGGAAAAGTGTGCCCCAAATATGGCTTGGGACATGCTAACACTAAAAAAGTATCCATTGTTCATCTGAAATTCAAATTGAACAGGAATTTCTGTCGATTTACTTGTGAAATCTGGCCCCGCCACCAAACATAAACAGACCTCTGGGGCAGTGGCCTAGTAACCCCAGTGCTGTCATTTCGGGCCTGGGTAACAAAGAGGTGAGACTATTACTGGTAGATCTCGGGAGGGGTTGTAAGGAGAAGAGCGCCTTTCTTTGTCTTAAAATGACACCCCGTCTTCCTGCTCAGCCGTAAGACAAGCAGCTGGCACTGAGTGAGACGTCGGGGTCCCAGAGCTCCCGGGTTGGGGATGAGTCGCCTCCGAGCACTGCGTGGGCGGCTCCCGTTCCCCCACTTGTCTTTGTGGGTGTGAAGCTCTGCTCGGGGCACAGAAGCCCCCGGGACCAGAGACAGCCCCCGGGACCGGCACGGCTGAGACGCTGCAGCCGGAAGCAGGCTGTCTGCCGGCGTTGGGGGTCTGCGCGGCCTTTCCAGGGGGAGCTGTCTCCCCGGCCGGTGGGCGCGGCCCCCGGGACATTCCCAGCAGCACACGGGCTGCGGGTGGCACACGCCCCGCACGACGGGAAATATTCCGTGCACCGTCCCTGCTTAAACGTGTGCAGGGGCGAGTGGGCACGGATCTTTGAAGCCAGTTGTCTGCCCCGCCGGCGGTTCCCACACGTTCCTGCACACGAGTCACATGAGACGTGGTGGGGTCGGATGCGAATGTGCAGGGGGCGCCTGGTGAGGTGTTTTGGTCTCTAGGTGTTTCCACGTGCGGCCGGCCGCGTCCTGCGTTTCCTCTGCTGCAGAAACGCATCCCAGGGATGTGCGGGCTGGGGGAGGCGAGGGGTCCCCTCGGGATAGAGTGGCATTGTTCCATATCAGTTTCTGGCGTTCTGGCGCGAGGGGCTGGCGGAACAAAGAGGGCTTCATGCAGGACAAAAGCGCACTGTCTCTCCTAATGAGGAGCAGTTGAGAGGCCTGGAGACAGCGCTGTCAGCGAGGGACGGCGGCCGGCCTGGCGGCCCCTAATGAAGACCAGTTGAGAGGTGCCGGCCAGACACCAGCCTTGCCTTTCTTTGTGGCCCCGACACCACCCCCTCCCGGCTCTCCGTCTCAAGAGGCTTGGCCCGGCTTCCAGAGAGAGAGAGAGAGAGAGACTCGCCACGATTCATCTGTCACAGTGACGGGTCCCGACCCCGTGACCTCTTGAGCTGTGCCCTCTGGCCTCTGGATTTGACCTTTCCAAAGAGCCCCCAGCCCCTGACCAGAAGGTCCCTATTGACTACCTGCTCGCGGCCACCTGCTGCACCAGCCCTGAGAAATGAGAGCCGGCCAATGGCTCACCAGGGTCCGTGGCCTTGCGGGGGGGAAGCGGGGGTGCCGTGTCCGCTGGGAGCCACTCTCTCTGATTGTCTGCAAGGCGACTCCACTTCTCCGGGGGACTCAGAGCTTCGCGGAACTTGGGGCCTTGCAAAAGCAGCACCCTGAGAATAAGGGTTGTTGGGAGGCCTCTGCAGGCCCCCTGCTTGCCTGCATACCTGGCTGAGGAGAGGTGAGCTGGGAGCGTTCCCTTCCCTGGAAGCTAGCTTCCCGAGATGCAGCCACCTTTGTGGATGGCCCCCCTTTTGGGGAGTTAGGATGGAGGGGCCCTCTGTGAGGAGTTAGAATGGAGCCCCCTCTGTGGGGAGTTAGAATGGAGCCCCCTCTGTGGGGAGTTAGGAGGGAGGGCCCCCCTGTGGGGAGTTAGGATGGAGGGCCCCCTGTGGGGAATTAGGATGGAGAGCCCCCTGTGGGGAGTTAGAATGGAGGCCCCCCCTGTGGGGAGTTAGGATGGAAGCCCTCCTATGGGGAATTAGGATGGAGAGCCCCCTGTGGGGAATTAGGATGGAGAGCCTGTGGGGCATTAAGATGAAGGCACCCCTGTGGGGAGTTAGGAGGGAGGACCCCTATGTCCATCGAATGCGATGACTGTGCTTTTGGACCTGGCCCTGTGTCACCGACGACCAGCTCTCTGGAAACGGCTCTGAGCGGGGCCCAGCGGGCAGGGCCTTTCCCAGGAGAGCCCGGTCAGCCCTGCGGGAGGGCAAGGTCAGGACGAGGCGGAGGTCCGGGCAGCTGAGATGGTCCTGCCTGGTGCCCCACGCCGGGCACTGGGCGAGGAGGCTGGTCTCACCCGCACGCCGCCAGCCACTGCGTGTGGCCTCATGCGTCTTGGTCCCCCCCATCTGGGGAATCTCAGACGCCGTGGCCTGAGACCCACTGTCAGCAGCAGCCCGCACGGCGGGGAGAGGCCTTCACGGGAGGGTCCGGGGGGCACAGGGCAGCCCCCTGGCAGCGTCTCTGTTCGGGGAAGCGGAGCCCGGGCACAGACAGACTCGGCGTGCACACAGACACGTGTGCGTGGCACCTGCCCCGGAACCGGCAGTGCCGGGCGGATGGAGAACACCTGCGGCCGGAGGACGCCCTGCAAGCTCAGAGGAGGGAGACAGACAGCTGAGCGCCTGTAGGAATTGCTGTCCTCGGAACGGGCCCCATTCTCTGCGTTAAACCCTCTGCTCCTACCCGCGCACAGATGCCCGGCCGGCCGGCGGAGTCCCTATGAGCGCAGGCCCAGCGCCGCACACTGCACTGCACCCACATGCAGACACAGCCCATTTGCACACACACTAGCCACACACGCGCATGCACATACAACATGCCTGTGCCCATTCACATACAACACAGTCGCAGACACCCAGCCTGTCCTCATGTACACACACACACACACACACACACACACACACAGAGGCAATGGAGATGGCCCAAAGCCAGTGAGGAAATCTCTGAAGAAGGAAGTTGTTTGTGAAAATCAGTTGCATCAACACCTCAGGAGGGACACGCGGGCTCTGGGCCTGTTCTGGAAGGCCGGGCACGTGGTGCTGCATGGCTGTTCCTGGTGGAGGGTGTTTGCTGAAGAGAGCGGTGGGCAGAGTCCTGCTTGGGTTTTTACTTTGTTTCCTTTGTCTCGCTGTCCTCAATAGTTGAATAGTGTCAGATAAACAGAGGTGTGATGTTTCTGCACAATCTCATGTTACACATACACACACACACGTGTACACACATGTGTACACACATGTGTACACACACACACACACACACACACACACACACACTGACAATGGGAGAGAATCCCAGTAAAGATGGAAAGCCAAGAATTCCTGCCTCTCCTCCCCGGCATCTCTCTGTCCGAGCCCCAAGTCACCGAATGTGTGGAGAAGAGCTCACAGCACGGAGCGAAGGCCATGGACACGCCGCCCTCACCCCCCACAGGCGCCGTCTGCAGGCCTCGCTGTCAGGAGGCGAGGGTGTGGAGGGAGAGGGCCAGGCCGCTGTGTTCCAGGAGGCTGGTGTTCCGGGAGCAGATGCTTTGTAAGCCCCTTCAGGGGCCACATCAGATCTGAAAAGGCTGTCCGCCCGTCCCCAGCCCACTTCCTGCCCATGCCTGGAGCTGCAACTTCTCTCTGCTTTCTGTTCTCTTTCTTTAGCCATGTACCCGCCCCGCCCCGCCCTGCCCTGCCACCTCCCCACGGCTAAGGACATCACCCTGCCCCCCCCTCCATGATCACCCCTCTTCTCCCCGAAGATCCGTCCTGAGGCAGCTGCCCATCGTGAGCTCACCCTTCATTTTTCACCGGGGCTCCCTTCTGCCCCAGGTCCCACTCCCCGCTCGCCGCCTGCTTCCTGCAGCCCATAACTCTCGGGCCAGGGGATTAACATGGGGATTTAGCTGCAAAATTCCTCGAGTGAAGGATGAGGAGGGAGGAAAGCCCAGGGAGACCCTTGTCCCCGAATATCGAGTGGGTAGTCTGTCCATTTAGCAAATGATAAAACCAGCTTGGGGGTCGGGGTGATGGGGGCGGGGCAGGAGCGCTGGATGGGCTGGTTCAGTTGGTGTCATTCTGGAAAGAAGCAGCATTTCCTCTCCACCCTCTAACCCTCTGACTGCCCCCCGCATCCATTTTTGAGGTGGTCGTCAGCAATCTTCCGTATTTTCTGGCGTATAAGACGATTCTTTAACCCAGGAAAATCTTCTCAAAAGTCAGGGGTCGTCTTATACGCCGGGTGTAAAATACCGTAGCTTGCAATTATGATGGGCGTTGCTAACTCGCCAGAGACTTGCCCGGCACTTGCTCTCTCTCTATTGTTTGTTATCTTCCTCCTATCATCATCAGTTCCGGTAACTCTCAGATGTATCCAGTCCTCTGTCAGCTCGTCTGCCTTCTTACATGACCCTGTCACTCACGACCTGCTGGCCCTTTAGTCATAAGCAGCGGGACTGGGAACAGCTGTGGGCAAAAGCCACATACAGTCTTCCTGAGGCCCCAGACAGGACACAGGTGAGGAAGGAAACAGCCGGAGGGGATGGGGAGAGCCGTTGGGGTTCTCCTCAGCCGGGCTTTGGCCTTGAGCAGTGGTTGGCAAACTGTGGCTCTCAAGCCACGGTTTGCTGCTCTGTTGACTAATGAGTTTGCCAACCACTGTCATACACTACCCTTTACCTCTTTGCACGCAATATGCCACAATAGCCTAATCCTCATAGCTTCCAACTACATGGCAACATTTAGTCTAGTCCAATGGTCGGCAAACTCATTAGTCAAAACAGCCAAATATCAACAGTACAAGGATTGAAATTTCTTTAGAGAGCCAAATTTCTTAAACTTAAACTTTTTCTAACGCCACTTCCTCAAAATAGACTCGCCCAGGCCGTGGTATTTTGTGGAAGAGCCACACTCAAGGGGCCAAAGAGCCGCATGTGGCTCGAGAGCCACGGTTTGCCGACCACTGCCATAGGAGAACTACTTATCAGTTCCTTCTCTTGTTGGGGCCTTTCCTGGGAAAAGGACGCTCCAGTCCTCCCTCACGCCCTCCCCTGATGGCTGGGTGCCCCTGCCCCCTCCTGCACGCCGACCTGACCCCCATGTACAGTGTGGCTGGAACATGGGGGGCCCAGCACGCTTCCTCGCGCCTCTCCAGCCCCCGCTCCTAAGGCACTTTGGAGACTCGAGAGTGGGGAGGCAGCAATGCCCGTTGAAGAGGGGACAGTGTGGAGGGGATGCCTGGAGGGGTGCCCCTGACTAAACTGTGTGGTCCCTTGTCTCAGTCGGGATACTAGTTAGGGACGTATGCACCCAGCATGCAGGGGAAGGTGAAGTGCATCCTGGGGGAGGACCGAGGACCTGTCCGGGGCGCTGTGGGAACTGTGTGGCTGTGTTATGGCTGTTGGTCCAGCCAGAAGCCGGAGGCCGAGATAACAGAGTAAAAATAAACATGCTGCCGGAGAAATCGGGAGGCGGACGGACACGCCCTCCCTGCCCCCCGCATCTCCCTCACGTCAGCTGCTGGCACAGAGGGCTCCGGGGGGACCTAAACCCGTCTCAGAGTTCATCCAGGGGTCCTCGCCCCAATTTTCCAGCCTCCCGTGGTCAAGCCCTCCCCGCTTGGAGCTCCCCAATGCCCTTTCTTGCCTCTGTTTCCAGGGTGTCACCCACCATGGGAGATCAATACGCATTAGCCCATCTGTTTTCACTTCGAGGGGCCACAGGCAGCGTCTGTGCTGCCCTCCCTGATGGATCGCTGTCAGGGCGGCGGGTGATCCTGATGGGAGTTTTCTCCCTTATCTGCCGTCACACGGTGACATGTAACCCCGCTTCCCACAGCTGCTCCGGCAGCATTGCCTCTTCCCTGTCCCGCCACACCGGGCGCGGGCAGCCTGCTCAGTCCCGCAGGACCAGCCAGAAACGCTCTCTCTGGCCGGGCTCCTCCTTTTGGGGCCCCTGGCTCCCCAAAGCCCAGCCCAGTTCCAGCCTGTTTGTCACCGGGCTCCACAGCCCTGCTCTGACCTCCAGCCAGCGCCGACGCGTGCAGTTGGAACCAGAACCGGATTAATCGGGGAGCACTAAGTCCGCTACTGAGGAGGGGGACCCGGGACCGCGTTCTGACCAACGGCATTTTGTAAACCAAACGGGATGGCGTTTTGTAACAGGACCCGTCTGAACGCTCCAGCCGTTAATTCTCGTCTGAGATGTGGGCTCCGATGACTGGGATCTGGGTGTTTCCGTGGCTGAGTTTGTGGATGTGAAAGTACAAATGACTAAAGGCCCGTCCAGGCCACATCCCGAAACCCCCAATTACCCGCGTGCGCTGCGCGGCCTTCAGCTCAGATTCTACAAACAAGAATGCTTGGTGTTCCTGTCCGGTTTTGGATGAGGGGCTACGATGGCTGCTTTTTACATCAGATTTTCCATATTCGGTTTTGCCATCATTATTAACTCTACACAAAGCCACGGCATTGCAGGACTGGGAGCAAGGCGGAGCTGGGAAGATTGTGAGTCCCGTGATTTTCAGACTGAGGGGAGCCCTGAGGAGGAGAGAGAGGACACGTGGGGCGGCAGGCCTTCCATTGTAGAGATTGTGAAACTGAGTCCCAAGGAGACCGTGAGAACTTCCAAGCTGGTCAGGGCCCAGACTGCAGCTAGAACGCTGATCATCTGGTTCATAGAAGAAGCAAGTATCTCAAACTCTCAGCTTTGAGGGAATTGTTCCAGAAATGCAGTCTCAAGAGCTGGTGATGGAACTACAAGGGCTGTAAAGAGGTTTGGTCCAGAATCACGCCACATAAATATCGCAAATGCAGAATGCTTAGTAGACGTTTGAGAAATTTCCATCTGTTTTACTTTATTAGGGTCTATCTGCAAATCAGAGATATAAAAATACAGGACAAGTGTGCAAGCCAGACAGCTGTGCAGCAAGTGTGTGTGCATGTGCACGTGTGTGCAGCATATGTGTTTGTGTGTCTGTAGAGGAGGTGTTAGTCTGTGTGCATGTGGTTTCTGGGTGGAGGATGCATGTGGGTGGAATGGGTGTGTGTATGTGGGTGGAATGTGTGTATGGGTGGGGTATGTGTGTAGTATGTATGTCTATAGGGTGTGTATGTTGTGTTTGTGAGTGTGTATATGTGGGATATGGGTATTGAATATATGTATATAGTATGGATGTCTATAGGGGGCATGTGTATCTGCGGGAATGGATGTGTGCCATGTATGTATGTTGTGTATCTGCATAGCACATGGGTTTGTGGACAAATAGTGTTTGCGTGTGAAAAATGGGAGATGCGTGTGTGTGGTTTCTGTGTGTGCATTAATGCTATGTGCATGCATGTTGTGCATCTGTGCATGTGTGTGCATGCATTTGTGTGTCACATAGACTCAGAAGGACTCAAACACATTGAGAGACATGAAAACAATGTCACAGATGGACAGACAGCATGAGAGAGATTGTAATAGGAGGTCCAAAAGGGGGAGAAGAACGCTTGCCGCCAGGGAATGTGAAATCCCAGGATAGGTGCTGGGCTCTGGAGGGAGAGGGATCTGGTGCTTACCCGTCCCGCAGCCTCCAGCATGCGTGTGGGGCGGACATGCCTCCCTCCAGACCCCTCCCCCTTAGGGAAACGCATGAACAGCCCCACCTTCCCTGGGTAGCCAGGATGACGGAGACAATGCCGTGTTCGCAAACGCTCAGCGCCTAGTGTGTAAGAATTATTGTGAGTCCTTCTCTTCCTATGGCTGTGATTTACCGAGTTACACAAACTGACAATGGGCCCTAAGGGAGAAATCCCTATTTCTGTCCTATGTTGTAGCCCCTCTTTTTATTTTTGTTTCCAGAGTTCTGAGTCTTTCTAGAAAGTCTCCAGATAGTTCGGGAGTGGCTCTCCAGCACAGCCGCTTCCCATGACAGGGAGGGCATTCCCGCTGTTGATGGGATTATTACCACGCCGGGAGGGGGCCCGGGGGTCCGGCCTGGGTCCCAGGGCCAGGTCTCCTCCCGCCGCAGCCGCGCGGAGAAGCGCTCTTTCTCTTCACACTTGGCTGTGGGGGAGCGTCCTCACTGAGGGGCTGCCGGAGTTCACAGGGAGACTGCGGATGGGGGGTGGGGGGGCGTCAAGGGGAGGGAGCTAATATGGCCGCGTTTGCATCGGATCCTACACGTGACGGGTTCCATTTCGCCTCCAGAACAACCCAACGGCGTCTGCATTGCCGTCTCCGTGGCACAGATGAGGCAGTTTCTGGCCTAGCATGGCACAACCAGAGAGCCCGAGAGCGTGCCGGCTGCCCTCACACCCCCGCCCCTCGGAGAGAGCAGTAGGACAAATAACAGAGGCCTGGCCAGCCCCTCGGAAAGAGGTGGCCGTGCTGACCGGCGATGGAGGTCAGGGCGAGGCTCCATGCCCCCTCCGGGCGCCGATGCAGAGCCCCCCGCTCACTTTCCTCGTCTTCTCCACAGACCCACCGACCGAGCGCCTTCGGAGATAAAGCTCCAAACGCATCCCCCCAATTTCCCCAGACCAATCCCGTCCCGTTTCCCAGTGTGGCTGGAAGTGTGTGTGTGTGTGTGTATGTGTGATCACCATTTTCTTTTTCATTCGTCTTTTTTATTTTTTCTCCTCACAGGTAGCCCTTGGCACACTTCCTTGTCCCCCAGCTGCCACCACAGAGGGGAGGGGAGATTTCCCCCGGAACCAAACTCCTTGGGTGTGAAACGGGCGTTTCCAGGAGGCGAAGGTGGCGTGGAATGAATGTGCCACTTTTGCTCCTGGCCGGGAGGCACCGTGGCTGGTGTTTCTGTGGGGGGCGAGGAGAAGGGGGAAGGAAGTCATGTCTGTCACTCCGAATGGCGGCTCTGTTGGCCCCTGACCTGTGTGTCCCAATCCTGCCTCCTGTCCACTGGGTGGAGGCTTCTGTGAATACCGCGCTCCGCGACAGAGATTTGGGGTTTGGGGACCCTGGTCGAGAAGCAAGTTCTAGACTCCTCCTTGGTGACACTCACCGATTCGGATTCGGTGTTGCCGACCCCCCGATTTATTGAGCGCCCACTGCATGGCCAGCTGGTGACGGCAGCGATGGCAGAGCGGCCCCGGTACCCCTGGGTGGAGGCCGTGGCAGCGGGCAGGAGGGGCCGGCAGGGTGGGGGTGAGTAGGAGGAGCTTTAAGAGGCTGCTCCACCTCGGGTCAGCCGTGTGAAGCCAGGGGCTCGGACCGTCCGCACCGTGTCCTCCCCCAGCGGGACCCGAGTTCCAATGGGGCTGCCCAGCGAGAGCCCCGTGGTCTCACCCAGGGCCGGGCTGCGGTGGGGAGGCTGCGCCCGGGAGCGCCGGGCCGCCCCTCCTATCTTAATGCTCAGGGGGGACGTCAGATCTTTGATAGCAAATCTTGGAAGTTTGCTTTCCATGGAGACTGACAGCTGGGCCCCGGTCGCCGTCCTGTTTACTGTGAGTGTTTGGGGAGGGAAGAAGGCATGTATCCCGTCCTTTTTATTTTTTTCTCTGTACCTCCAATCTCTGCTGCAAAATGATAACATGACCAAGCCTGCACCCCACCCTCACCGAAATCCCCTGCACCCCACCCTCACCAGGGTCCCCTGCACCCCGCCCTCACCGGGGTCCCCTGCACCCCACCCACACCGAAATCCTCTGCACCCCACCCACACCAGGGTCCCCTGCACCCCACCCTCACCAGGGTCCCCTGCACCCCGCCCTCACCGGGGTCCCCTGCACCCCACCCTCACCGAAATCCTCTGCACCCCACCCTCACCAGGGTCCCCTGCACCCCACCCTCACCGGGATCCCCTGCACCCCACCCTCACTGGGGTCCCCTGGACCCCACCCTCACCGGGGTCCCCTGCACCCCACCCTCACCGGGGTCCCCTGCACCCCACCCTCACCGGGGTCCCCTGCACCCCACCCTCCCTGGGATCTCCTGCACCCCGCCCTCACCGGGATCTCCTGCACCCCGCCCTCACCCGCCTCAGAACTCTGAACCCATCGCGCTTCACTTGTCTTCTCCTGCTCCCTCCCAGCAGCCCTCACAGTCCAGCGGGACAGAGTGGGGAGTCCTCACTGTGCTCCCCACCCCCCGCCCCCGTGTAAGATGGAGGGAGTTTCTGGGCCCCATGAAAGGCCTGGGAGGTGGTGACGAAATGGTGGCTGTGGATCGGTCAGAAGGGAGCTGGGTCCCCTGGGTGTTGCCTTCTCTCCGGGGGGCCTTTCCCCAAGGCCTGCTTGTCCCGCTCCCGGCTCGGTCCTGGGCTGCGGCCCTGTCAGCGTTGGGAGTCGGAAGGGACTGCCTGTACCACCTGCGGAGACAGCGAGGGAACATGACTTCTCCCTCTGGCCCGACCCAGCGTCATCGTCGGGGCTGGCGGGGGATCAAAGCTGCCGTTCCATTTTTAACCTTCCCCGGCCCCCCTCACCCCGAGCACGTGTTCCGCCATTTCATTGTGTGCCAGGGGCGTAAACAAAGCCGCCCTCCTCTAGGAAGGACGCCTTCGGGGAGGGCCACCCCCCTCCCCAGGCAGATAAGTGCTGTGACCACGCAGGGCCGCCCTGAGCGGGCCTTGCCCGGCGAGGCAGATGATGGCGGCATTTTCACGAAGGACAGATCTACAGGGGGCGGCCCGCCCAAGGCAGAAAAACCAACAACAAACCAGTGTGTGCAGAGGTAGGGGTGGCAGTCCTACCTTTGTCTTGCCTCTCTCTGCCTCCGCCCCCTCTTCTCTTCTCTAGAGTCTCCTGTAATGTCACTGATGTCCCCTTCCCTGGCTATTGGGGATATTGACAAGAGACCATTTCATTTTCAAATAATCTGTTCATCGAGATACAGAGGAAGACATGCTTTTGGAGTTTCCAAGCTGTTGAAAATGGGTATGAGGAGGAAAGATGGTGTCTGGTACACAGCAGGACTCAGTAAATCTGTGTGCAAGGAAGACAGCGCCCCCCTACTCTATTTCTCTGGCAACCATTCACCCACACATTTATCCATGTGCACACTGCCTGCACTGCAGGGTCATCCTGTGTTTGTACATAACATAGTCACACTTTCTCGATGGTGCTCTCACCCGAACACCCTCAGAATAATGTTTGACCACGTATCTGGGCGCTTTGTGCCCCCCGCAGTCGACATGAAACTAACCATCAGACCTTCCAGAAGGGTTTAAGCAGAAAAGCACAATCAGTAAGAAGCATATATTAAGGACTTGGTTGCAAAAATTGGGTGCTTGTGGCTGAGGTGCCGGCAGGGCAACCTGGGGTCCGTCGGACAGGTGGTCAGGAGGGCCAGGCTGGGCCCGAAGTCGCTGTAGCCGGGCAGAATTCTGCTTCTTCTGGGCATCTCAGTTCTGCTTGTAAGACCTCGTGTGTGATTCAGTCGGGCTCATCCAGATGACCGAAGATAACCTCCCTGCTTAAAGTCAGCTGATTAGGGACTGTAATCACACCTACAAATCCCCTCACAGCAGGCCCCAGATCAGTGCCTGACTGTGTCCCGGGCACTGCAGCCTGGCCAGGCTGACAGCAGAACTGACAACCTCAGAGGGTGTCTTTCTGAGAAAGGCAGGGAGAGCAGGGCCACATCTGTCTGTCTCCTGGCACTGGCTCCCTCCACTAAAAGGGCATTGGCAGCAGGATATGTATTTTTAATTAGAGAAAGGGACTGTTCACACTGATCTCAGGCCGTAACACAGAATACTCTACTCGACTGACAGGTTGAAAGCCAGAAAGGAGCGATCTCTCTGATTCTGGTGGTTCCGCTCCCTCACTGTGTTCACCTCGAGCTGGGGTTTGTGGTGTGACAGGAAAGGTGGGATTTGAGCGCTCTTGGCTCCGGTTCACCACTGACCAGTGCACAGGCCAGCTGGATTTAGCGCATCATTCTGGTGCAAAGTGTAAGCCAGGCGAGAGGGGTGTCGAGTTCAGGCCTTTTGTTCTCTGTATGGCTGCGGGCAAGGGCTCTCCGGCAAGGCAGTGTGTCCGTCTGTTCACTAGGATGGCTGGGTGGGAAGTTTCCCAGCCCCCTTTCAGCTTGGACATTTGATTCACTTTAAATCAAGATCTATTCCCCGCAGTTTCAGAGCAGCTGCTCAGTGCCTGGGGCACAGTAAGGAACAGGGACGGTCACCCAGCTGGTTTGGCTCAGTGGCTGAGCCACAACCTATGAACCAGGAGGTCACAGTTCCATTCCCGGTCAGGGCACATGCCCAGGTTGTGGACTTGGTCCCCAGTGTGGGGCGTGCAGGAGGCAGCTCTCTCGTTATTGATGTTTCTCTCTCTCTCCCTCTCTCTTCCTCTCTGAAATCAATAAAAATATATTTTAAAAAAGAAAAAGAACAGGAACTGCCATCACACTTGATTCGCAGGTAGATATTGTATACAGCGGTCCCCACTTTATCCGAGGAGGATACGTTACAAGATCCCCAGTGGATGCCTGGAACTGTGGGTAGTCCAGAGCCTATGGACCCCATGTTTTCGTGTGTATACTCCTTTTCTCATAAAGGGAGCCCTTTGTGGCTTCCCCTTGTCATTTCCGAATTGCCAGCGTGGCTACTCTTGCGCTTTGGGACTGGTGTTCAGTACAGTAAGGGTGACATGAACACCAGCACTGTGATGCGTGGCAGTCGGGCTGATAACCAAGACGGCTCCTAATGGCTGATGGGCATGCGGATAAAGGGAGGAGGTGTGTCCTGGATGGGACAGGGAGGGGCAGCGTGAGGCTTCATCATGCTGCTCAGGTTGGTGTGGTTTATAGTTTACAAATTATTTACTTCTGGGATTTTTCATAGGATATACACTGAGTGGCCAGATTATCATGATCTCTGAATGCTTAGTAATCTGGCCACTCAGTGTGTGTGTGTGTGTGTATTAGAGGCCCGGTGCATGAATTTATGCATGGGTGGGGTCCGGCCAGCCTGGCCACAGGGAGAGGACATGGGTGGTTGGCACCCCTGCCTGCTGGTCAAACTCCTGGTGGAGAGGACAATTTGCATATTAGCCTTTTATTACATAGGCTATACAGTGAGTGGCCAGATTATTATGCATTCAGAGATTGTAATAATCTGGCCACTCAGTGTATTTGGGCCACTGCTGACGGGGTAACTGAGCCTGTGGAAAGAGTGACTTCGGCAGTGCTCTGTGTCTGGGACACAGAGCTCCTCTTTTGACTCAATTTCTGCTTCATTTACTTTTCAGATCCACCCCTTGCCCCACACACACCCTTAAAAGTGACCCAGGAGGAAAGCAGGCCAGTTCATGGAAGGGTCCAGATGGCTAGAACTTTGCCCAAGGCCTTTTTGTGTCTCACCTGTTGATGAGCAGGTGATGTTTTGATTCACGTGCTTTATCTTGACCCTCCTTTCGCTGTTGATTGGACTCCGCACTGGTCCATGTGCACTTCTCGCGCACCCTGTTCTCGCAGCCCCGACACTGGGCCTGGGAAATAAGGGCAGGTCAATCAGTGGTGCTGAACGGCTGCAGGTGAAATGCCTTCTGGGAATCTGGGATTAGAAGGGATCAAGCCCTCAGCTCAGGTCCCAGGGTCTAATGGGTGCCTTACAGTTGTTCATTGTCATGGTCAGCAACTCCAAGCGCTCCCCACCCGGCTGTTAGTTTGACCTCCAGGTATTTCCTGCCGTCTTGGGCACACCGGGAGCTGATGTTTCTGTCACATCCTGGTGCTCGGTGACCAGGGTCTCACAAAGAATAGAGGCTTTATTAGCCTTTTCTCACATCTATCACGTTTCCATCAAACCTCTTCCCTGGACCTTTCACTGGCCGTTATCAATGGCTCATTGTAGTGGGAGCCTCATTATCTGGAAATTCCTTTCTCCACTCACCTTCCTTTCCCCTTAGGCTCTCCATGTGGACTTTCTGTGTGTGTGTTAATGAATCTGCCTATATGTGCATTGATGCATTTTAATTATTTCATGCCTAAGGGATAGTACTATTTTTGGGTGTGTGTGTGTAAACAGTTGGAATCTTTTTAAACAGCAACTTTGTTGAGGTAGGATTGATGCACAAAAGCTGTCCCTATATAATGTATACATCTTGATGATTTTGGAGATAAGTAGACATGGGTGAAACCATCACCACACCTGTACCTAAAGGTAAGCATCACACACGAGTTCTCATCATTGATTTATCACTGATAAGCTAAAATTATAAAGATCTACTCTCTTAGGCAGCTTTTAAACACACTGTACAGTGTTGCTAGCTGTGGGCATGGTGCCACGGGCATCTAGGATGTATTCATCGAGCCCAGCTGAGACTTGGCACCCTCTGACCCACACACCCCTGTGCCTGCCTCCTCAGCCCCTGGCAGTCACCACTCTACTCTTTGCTCCAATGAGTTTGACTGTTTAGGTTCCACATGTAGGTGAGGTCACCCAGTATTTGTCTTTCTGTGTCTGGCTTTTTGCACTTGGCGTGATGTCTTCCAGGTTCATCTGTGTTGTCACAAATGTTGGGACTGCCTTCTTTCTAAAAGCTGAGGAACAGCCCATTCTATGTAGCCACCCCATTGTCCTCATTCATTTATCCATCGGGCGACATTTAGGTTCTTCCCTCTCTTGGCTGTTGGGAATAATGCTGCAATAAACATGGGAGGGCAGGTGTCTCTTTGGGATCCTGATTCCGGTTCCTTTGGGTAGATACTCAGAAGTGGGATTGCTGGAGCCTATGGCAGCTCTATTTTCAATTATCCAAGGAACCTCATACTGTTTCCCACGATGGCTGCACCGATTTACGTGCCCATCCACAGTGCACAAGGCTTCCCAACATTTCTTACTATCAATACCCTTGATGGTGAACCTATGACACGCGTGTCAACACTGACACGTGCAGCCATTTTCGATGACATGCAGCTGCAAGTGATTGCATAAAGAGAAATATGTGTTTTTTTTCCTCAAAGTATCACACCACCCAAGTTATGCTTTTTTTTGGTGAATTTTGACACACCAAGCTCAAAAGTTTGCCCATCACTGATCTACACTAATGAAAGAGAAACATGCTAATTGACCATACCTTTGTGACACCTACCAGCCAATCAGGAGTGAGTGTGCAAATTAACCCAACAAAGATGACAGGTTACTTTGCATATGCAGGTGCCAAACAGCTGGGGCAGGGTGGGATGCTTGCATCATCGCCATGGTGATGATGCAGGCGTTCCACACCATCCTGGCCATTTGGGGCCTATGGGCAGCAGAAAGTGGGAAGGCAGAAAGGCAGCTCCAGCCAGAGCAAAGGTGATGCCGGCAACCAGGGGAAGGAAGGCCCATTTTTGCATGAATCATTGGGCCTCTAGTTTTTAATACTACCCACTCTGACAGGTGTGAGCTGATCTCTCACTGTGGTTTTGATTAGCATTTCCCTGATGATTAGTGATTTTGTGCAACTTGTTAGCCATTTGTATGTCTTTTTTTGAGAAATATCTATTCTGTTCCTTTGCCCCCCTCACCCCCCCTTTTTTGCTATTGAGTTGTAGGAGATTCTTATGTAGTTTAATAGTAACCTTTTGTCAGATATATGGTTTGAAAATACTTTTTTTTGTCATTCCAGAGGTTGCCTTTTTCTTCCATTGATTGTTTCTTTCGCCAGTGCCACGAGCAGGAGCTTCCTCCCCAGAGGCAACTCCTCTGGGACTCGGGCAGGTGGTTTCATCTCTGAGCCTTGGCTTTCTAAACAGTGGAACAACAGCTCAGAGATTTACTAGTATTGTGAGAGTCAAGTGAGCGAACAGCACCAACTGAACATTCCGCAGATAGGACCTAGAATTATCACTTACCATTCTCTCCCCAGTTTGCAGGGAAGGCAGCTGAGGCTCAGAGAGGTGAGGGCGCTAGCTGGGGTCGCCCAGCTCGAGGGCAGAGCCAGGAGCTCAGCACAGCTCAGTCTGCTCTCTGTGTGTGTTCCTTCTCACGTCCCCTTGCCTGCACTCCCCAGGAATGCACACAGGGCCTTCAGCGCGTCCAAGCTCATGGCCGCGGCCTTGGTTTTCTAACTCCTGCTTTGTCATCCTTCTCTCCTCGTTTACTTCCTGCCGAGAGCTTCTCTTCCCTCAAGATGACCTTCCTTCTGTTGGCGATTCTTCTAAAGGAGCAAAACACACAAGCAAACGAAACAGGGCCCATGTTTGCAATAAAAATATTTAAAAAAAAAAAACACTTCAAAGATGTCCTGGGCTCAGAAAGAGCAAGAATCGAAACATCACACACAGTCCTGCCCAAGACCTGGAAAGCCACAGCTCCCCAGAGACCTGGCAGCTACCATCCTTAGTGTCCACAGCCCAGGCCCTCGGGGCAACCTCCCCTGTGTGGCTGTGGGCGGGGCCTGGGACCATCCCGATCACCCCATTGGACAGCTGTGTCTTCCTGGCCTGTGCGTGGGCCACAGAACAAACTGTGAATTATTGGGGGCTGCCAGCCTCTTTTGGGGAGGCCTGTGACCGTATGGAAAGGATTGCACTTATCAGCCTTGGCTTCCATTTTGGAAATGTATTTTTCCTCCTTTGGATTCAAACCAAATGCAAATGGAAGGGCCTGGTTCGGAGGAGAAGCCGCTTCGGAGGCCCTTAGCTGAGACTTAGGCTCTACCCCATCTCTCTGCATCCTTCCCCTCCGCTGCCTTGTCAGTCCTCACAGCAAACCATTGAAGTCAGCACCCGTTTCAAGGAGACAGGCAGGGTCCAAGGATATGTCACTTGAAAGCGTTGCAGAAACAATACATTTTTAAGGCCTTGTGTCTGGAGAGATGTTAAGCAGGATGGCTGTTAAGGGAGGAAGAGGCTCATCTCCTGGTCTTCCTCTGGTTTCACCTTCCTGTTTGCCTAGCGGACTCCTACTCACCCATCAAACCCTATCACAAATGACCCTTCTTCTGTGACGTTTCTTTGAAGCCCTCCATCTCTGCAGTGTGTCAGCACTGTCATGAAAACATCCTCTCTGCCATCATTCACGCCATCTCCCGTGGATTAGTCATTGCTCAGGGGCTGCAGCAGCGAGCAAGCCACAGGCCCGTCCTCAACGGCTCCAGAGCTCTTAGGGCGTGAGAGTGATGCACCCAGCAGAGCCTCCTGCAGGGTGGGAGTGGCCTACAGCTGTGCTGTCCAGCGGTGGCCACTGGCACTGGGCACTAGGCTGCTGAACCCTCAAAATGTGGCTAGTGCAACCGAAGAATGGATTTCCCACTTATTTAATGTTGCTCATTTAACTCCATAAAAACAGGCTGTTGGAACTCTCTTAAGTGTGTCTGGAACAACTTGAGTACATGAATCTGCCATTTTCGCCTCTACGTTTTAAGGATTCTAAATGTAGATGAAGAATTTCAAAGATCCCTCAGCAGTTTGGCTCAGTCGATAGAGCATCGACCTGTGGACTGAGGGGTCCTGGGTTCAATTTCAGTCAAGGGCAAGTACCTTGGTTGCGAGCGCATCCCTGGCTGGAGGTGTGCAAGAAGCAGCTGATCGATGTTTCTCTCCCATCGATGTTTCTAACTCTCTATCCCTTTCCCTACCTCCCTGT
The DNA here is from genome assembly GCA_027563665.1 of Antrozous pallidus. NCBI lineage: Eukaryota > Metazoa > Chordata > Mammalia > Chiroptera > Vespertilionidae > Antrozous > Antrozous pallidus. The sequence goes on from CM050528.1 coordinate 21,752,776, forward strand.
AAAAAAATCAATAACAAAAATAGAAAGAATTTCATTCTGATAAGGTGTGCTGTTAGTATATTGGGAGGGCAAAAGTAGGTTTATAGCTGTCCATCTGGGAAATAGTCCAATAATTCATAGCAATATAAATGCAGACTCTGTTTTGGGTACTCACAGCTGTAAACCTACTCTTGCCCATGCCTGCAGACGCCATTTTGAAGGCAGAGGAAGGAAGAGGAACGTCAAATAGTTCATGGATAATTTTCTGTTGATCACATGATGGAATGATCATGTTTGGATATACTGGTGAGATGAAATATAGTATTTAAAACTAATTTTTGACTCATTACTTTTCACTGTTTAAAAGTGGTCTCAGTAGGAAGTTTGCAATGACAAGTGGGGCTCCCCTTCGATTTCCGCTGCCCTGCCGGCCCGCGTGCAGAGGCACCGAAGTTAGGTCGTGTGCACGTCTGCCCTTCACTGAGACGGATACCCCTTCCTCCTCATCTCTGGTCGGAGCACAGCCGAGGCACTCAGGTCCTCATGCAGCGACCGGGGAGGAGCCGAGGACTGTCCGCTGTCACCGAAATGAGACACTTGTCCCTCCCCGGGCGTTGCCAGGTACCGACATCTCCCTCCGCCAGGGAGAGGCTCCCGGGTGGGTCACATTTTCCTCAGAGATGACACACCCAAAGCATTTTCCTTACATTGAGCAAGATCCCAGAGTCGACATTTAGAAATAAGTAATTAAAGGATGCTCTAATGAGCTTCATTCATTCACTCGCTCATTCATTCATTCATTCATTCATTCAATAGATAATAATCAGGCTCCTACTATGCACCTGGCACTGTTCCAGGAGAATGTGGCTACCCCTGGGAAGTCTTTTTTCTTTTCTTTCCTCCCGCCTTCCCTCTCCCTCCCAGCCACAGTCAGGGAGAGCCAGAGAAGAGATCTGTAAGGAAGTCCTCGCTGTCACACGGAGAGGCTCCTGGGGGAACCCGGCAGAGGAAGCCGAAAGCCAGGCCCCCAAATTAGACAATCCACCCAACGCTGTAGGACTTTTCCGTGTCCAGGTGCTGCCAGATCATCAAGATCAGTCAGCAGGAGGATTGGCTGTGGCTCTTTAAAGGAGCATATAATTATAGTGTTTGGTACTTAAGGGTGTCTTTTATTTCAAGCTCCTTCAGAACATAATGAACCCTAAACTTCATAACCTTGGCAGTTTTTCACTACGTTATTATTAGTCTTTATTAAATTGTAAAATGACCTACTTGAACAACATTTTAAGAAGGTCTTTTTATTAAAAAATACTAATATTCTTGCAGCATTCTTCTCTGTCCCTTCCGTTACAAGCAGTTTGCTAACACTTTGGTGGCCCTATTGTGTGCTACTTGAAGGCCAGGACACACATGCGCATATAGTGTCACAGAAATGCTTTTTTTTTTTTTTTGCTTTGGTGTAAGAGATGAAGGTATTCTATTCTTCTATCCATTCACTGTGCCAGCTATGATGTGCTGAGTTAGTCAAGGAGTTTTTAGCTGTTGAGAGCAAAAGTTTCCATAAGTTATACCAAAAAGTGGAATGTATTGGAGGGCACTGGGGTATGTTGAAGAAGACAGGAGCAAGGACTCTCAAGACTCTGGACCCAAGATGACTTTGACCATATGAACAGGTTCTCATGGCTTCTTATCCTGTTTCTCTATCAACCTCTCCCTTTACTGCGTGGTCTATTTTTATCTGCTTATTTGCGCATGAGCCAGGAATTAGCCACCTAGTACATGCTACTACAGAAACAAACACATATGCACCTCCAGTCTCAATACCAAGATCTCAGGAAGTAAACCCTGATTGGTGCAGTGTGGGTCATGTGCTCCCATTTGGTCCAATCAGCTGTTGATGGAGATGAAGGCTCATGCATCTCACACATTCTTTAGGGAAAGGAGTGGATGGGTTAGCCACTTTGGAAGAACAGTTGGGCAGTTTCTCAAAATCCTAACACAGACTTTCCGTAGGACCCAGCATGTGCCCCCAAATGAGGCACGTGTCCACACAGAACTTGTATAAGACTGTTTATAAGAGCCAGTGAGTGGAAACCACTCAAGTGTCCATCAACTGGCAAGCAGATAAAATGCAGTGTATCCATGCAATCGAATGCTATCCTATATAATACAAGGCTAATATGCAAATTGTCCCCTCAACTGGGAATTCAACCAGGAGGTGGGGCTGGCCAGCCAACCATCTGCGGCTCCTCCCCTAGGCTGGCCTGGCCCAATTGGCCCTGATCAGGGCAGGCTGGCCGGACCCCACCTGTGCAAGAATTCTATTTAATAAAAGAGTAATATGCAAATTGACTGTACCGTCGCTACACCCACAGGCCACACCCACCAGTCATGCTCACCAGCCAGTCAGGAGTGGTGGCGGGGACAAGGCAGCCAGTGAGCACATGAGGCGGGGGGCGGGGCCAAGGCGTGCGTGAAGGTGGCCAGCGAGTGCTGAGTGGGTCTCCGGGACCTGGCGTTCACTGGTGGCCAGGGCAAAGGCGGCTGGCAAGCACACGAGGAAGGTGGCAGGGCCAAGGCATGTGCGAGGTGGGGGGGCAGGGCCGAGGTGTCGGGTGAGAGTGGGGCCCCCCGGCCCGGGCAGTCACCGGGAGGTTTGCCAGCGGCTGGGGCTAAGGCCAGAGCCAGGGGGGCAAGGCCGAGGTGGCCTGGGCAGAGCTAGCCATTGGCCCCATTGTAGGGCGATGGCTGGGTGCCCAAGGCCTAAAGCTCCGGCCAGGGGTGAGGGGTCAGTAGGACATCCCCTGAGGGCTCCCGGTATGTGTGAGGGGGCAGGTTGGGCTGAGGGATCACCCACCCCCAGTGCACAAATTTCGTACACCGGGCCCCTAGTTAGATAATAAAAAAGGAGAGAAATCCCATACTTGCTCCAACATACATGAACCTTAGATGCATTATGTTAAGTAGAAGAAGAGGGATACAAAGACCACATACTGCACAAGTCCATGTATATGAATGTCTGAAAAAGGCAAATTTATGGACACAGAGAGTAGGTCATGGGTTGTGTGGTGCCTGGGGTGGGAATGAGTTTCTTTCTGGGGAAATGGAAATGTTCTAAAGTTACAGTGTGGTGACGGCTGCACATACACCAAACCATTCGGTTGTTTAAATGGGTACATTTTAGGACACATCAGCTATTTTTTGATAAAACTGTGAAACAAGACAGGCTATTGGGGACTAAATGGTTTGCATCCCCAGTAGATGAGGCTCCTTCCAACCTGCATGGTGAGATCTGCTTCTGTGTCATTGTTTTTGTCATTCGTTCTATGTACACCCCCCACACACATACCTCCATCCCCCTCGCCCCCCCCCACACACACCTCCACCCCCCCCACCCCCCCCACCCACACACCTCCATCCCATGCATTTAAATGACAGGCTTTGGCTCACAACCTCTGAGTTCATCTGTAACCTTAGGCATCAGGAATTTCTCTTACCTTTTTTTAGGAATAAACTTTTATTCCTAAAGCCTGACATTGCGCCTGACCTCACTTCCTGGAACTCGTCCCACACGTGTGCACCTCCCACCACCCCTCTCCCTCACTGAGCACACCCGCTAAACTCCCCGGAGCTCCTCGCACCATGCTCCCTAATTCCGAAATATTCGTCCCCCACATCCGCCACGCCCACTGGCACCCCTCATTCAGGCCTCCCCTTCTAGGTCCCTTTCCCCTACAGAGCACCCCACAGCTCTTTCTAAGATAGGGTCTCAGTCCCAAGTATCCTTTGTTCCCCTTTCCCCCCCTGCTCTGTGCTTCTAGAAACTGATTTCTAGGAACAGCATCAGTGGAACTTCTTGACCTCTGGTTTCTGGTTGGCTTTGGCCAATGGGAAGCCCTGGCCAGGCAGGGAGGGGAGGAAGAGCAGGAGGCTAGAGGGTGTATCCCCCGGATCCGTGGGTGCAAACGGCCTGCGCTGGGTGTGGCCCTTGACTGAGGCCGTTGGGCCTCCGAGCGCCACTGTCGTGGTCTTTTCCATCCAGGGCTCCCGGAGCCCTTCTGGGCACAGATGTGGTCACAGCTCTTGCTGCTGGCCCTGGGTGGCTCTGCTGGCCTTTATGGTTCCCTAACACACTGGCCTTGGTCAATAGCTGCTTTGTAAGGAAGTCCCGCTTATTGTAATCGTATGTCAGGGGTGCTGTTTCCTGTTGAGATCCTGCTAACAGGGCCTCCCCCTCCCTCGCCTTCTCCCAGTTCTCAAACCCCTCCCCTGCTCTGCCTTCCCTCCGCACTCCACATACGCCTGGGCTTACTCTGTTTCCTTCAGGACGATGGACTCTCACTGCCACCACAGGCAGACCCCAAACCCAGTGCCTAGCATTACAAAGTGTTTTTTCGTGTCATAGCCCAGCACACCTGGACATCCCTTCTCCGTCTTGATCCCCCGAGAGCACATGGCCCCCGACACAGCGGAAGAAGAAAGGATGAGAGGGGCACCTGGGGTGTTCTTAAAGCTGGGCCACTTCTGCCCACTTTCCCATTGGGCAGGGCCCAGTCAGGTGGCCCCAACTCGGTTTCAAGGGTGGCTGGAAATAGGGGGGAGCACGTGGAGACCTGAGGAGGGCCATTACTCTGCCATGCTCCCCGTAAGCCTGTCACCGCGCTCTCCCAGCGCTGACCACATGCTGAGCACACAGCCCGGTGAACATGAACGGACGCAGACGGAACGAGGGCCAGCTCCCTGTCTGGAGCTTCAGTTAGATCTTAGCAGTGGGCTGTGATGTAAAGTTTGTCAGGAGGATTAGAACCCTATCTTGCTGATTCCCTTTTTCAGTCTTATCAGGGGAGGGGCTAATGCTGACATTCTTTTGATTGATTCTCTAATCGGGTCACATTCCTTGTAGGTGTCCTTCTCTTTGTCCCTTGAGGATGATAACTGATGGATTTACCATAGTGCCCGGAAGGAAAACTGATAGCAAACCATTTGCTCTATATGGGTTCTCCTTTTTAATTTTTGTTCCTTTTGCTACTTTAATGACTTTACAAGTGCTGCCTTCCTCAACACCCTCACTACTGCCAGGAATTCATTCCTTGCCTCCCTGCCTTACATTCTCTCCCCTCCCACTTCTTCACTCTTTCGAAAATGTTCGGCCTCAGGGCAGTGACCCTTGAGGACCTGAGTCTCCAGACACAATAGCTTCCAGGTACATCTGGGGAAACCCCACAATTTACCTTTTCCAGGATGGTTTGTGGGATGTCTGAAGACTGACTTCATGAGTAAAAACCTAGCCCCTTGGCCATGGATTCTCTGCTACAGATTTGGCCTTGGACCCAGGAGGATTTGGGGATGGAGTGTAGATGCCTCTTATTTAAGTGCTCAACACCCCTGGTGCAGACACAGCTCAAACCCCAGAGCCGAGGGCCTCAATTTCACACTGAGTTAGTGGGAGTTGCAGCAGAGGTAAAAAAAAAAAAAAAAAAAAAAAAAAAAAAAAAAAAAGGTCTAATATCCTGCGTGGCTGCCCGGGTTGCGGGCTTGATCCCCAGTGTGGGGTGTGCAGGAGGCAGCTGATCCATGATTCCCTCTCATCAGTGAGGTCGCTGTCTCTCTATCTCTCTATCTTCCTCTTCGAAAAAAAAAAAAAAAAAAAGAAGTGACCTAAATGTGAGGATTTCCTGGTGAAAGACATTTGGGAAAAATTTAGTCCATACTCCTTTTGGCAATTCACAACGGGAAGTACAATAGTAAAGGCTCTGAAAAGGCCTGCAAATAAACCAGCAAAAAAGCGCAGTTTTTCACTGAGCGCAGTGTTGGAAGCTGTGCTGTAATCTGTGTGATTTCCAGTTCTTAGTCCACCCTGCAAACTTTTCCTCAAGCCAGGAGGAGAAGCGGGGGGTCAGGCACTGTCATCGCTGGAAGTCTAGCCACAGCCGGTGGGTAGACCCAGCTCACGTGTTTTTTTGTTTTTTTTTGCCTCTATTCTATACTATTCCCAAGGTATGGTGAATTGCCTGGAATTCATTTTAGTTATTTGATAAAATAATTTGTAATTCATCATTGATTGCCTGTCAATGGATGCTATTCCGAAGAAATGGAAGACAGTTCATTCTCAGTGGCAGTAGTCTGCTTTGCATTACCAATTTGTTAAGAAACTCTTTTGGGTAGCGCTGTGCAATGGAACTTCCTCCCAGACTGTCTGCATTATCCCGAAACTCGGCCCTGGTGGCATCCAGAGACAGACTGGACAGGACCGTATGGACAGCTGATTGGACCTGTCAGCCTTCCCTCCCATGGCAGGTCCTGGGTGGCCGGACCGAAAGTTCGCTCGAACGTTGATAATCGGCATGTCTTCAGGTGGATTCTCGGGGTCCCTGGGAGGAGAAGCCGGCTCTTCGTTGGGCAATCCAGGAGCTCTCTGAGAAAACCTGTCTGTGGTCCAAAATGGGAATTTGGTGATGAGGATGTTTGAGGGGAAGAAGGGGATTTTTTCTTCTCTTTCTTTTTTGAAACCAAAGAACTTTGCAGTGACCAGTGTGAGGATTTCCCAGCCCAGGGGGTGAAGGGACTGGACTTCCCAGGGTTTGTGGACACTCTGCGCCTGTCCATTCCCAAACTCTGAAACGACCGAGGGTCAGGAAGCAAGGAAAGCCTGTTTTTGTAACTGAAAAGATGACGGCTTGGATCACATATTTGTTTATCCAGGATCTCGGTGTCTATTTATTCCCACAGAGGGGTTTGAGAACTCTGCGTCTCCTGGCTTCCTGCTCTCTTCCTCCCCCGAGTCGGGAGGGGAGGAGGGGGCAAGACCCTGTGAAACCAGACTTGGACCTTCCTCGTTTATGTTTCCCAGAGGCTGCCTGGTGATGAAGGAGCTGACCGGCCTCTGAGGTCCATGGCTGGGCTGGGCTGGGCTGGGTGAGGAAGGGCGCTGGGAGGCTCCCACACTCAGCTTCCGTCTGCCCCCGCTGACCGGGCTCCAGCTCCTCTCACTCTTGGGTCGGGGCGAGTTCACCAGGGCTCCCTGTTCTCTGAGAGGAGAGGCCTCTGGGACGCGGGGTGAGTGGAGGGTGAATTCTCAAGAAGCTTCAAATGGGTGTCGGTGTCCACTCACCCATCCTCTGGGCACTGACTGAGCACCTACTTTATGCCTCCTGAGCCCTTATTGGCTGACTCTCTCCTCTGGGGAGTCCCTATATATATTTATTTTTTATTTTTTTTTTAGTAACGTGGCATCAGCTACCACAGCACAGCCTGTGGGTTCAGAGGGAATGATCAGATTAGAAATCGTCTCTTCTAGCCCGGCTGGTGTGCCACAGGGGTTGAGTGTCGACCTCTGAACCAGGAGGTCACAGTTCGATTCCAGGTCAGGGCACATGCCTGGGCTTCAGGCTCAGTCCTCAGTGTGGGGCGTGCAGGAGGCAGCCAGTCAGTGATTCTCTCTCATCATTGATGCTTCTATCTCTCTTTCCCTTCCTCTCTGAAAATAATAAAAATATATATTTAAAAAATTGTCTCTTCTAATCCTCCCATTTTACAGATGGGTAGACAAAGGTTCAGAGGGGAGGAATGGGCTTGCTCAAGGTCACATAGCGGGTTACAAATCCTGAACAAGGTCCCAGTCCTTGGCTTTCTATCTCTAAGCTCTTTCCATTGGACCAGGAGGTTGCTCCTCACCATTCATTCGTTCACTTAGTCCTTGCTGAGCGCTCACTGGGCACCATGAGTGAAACTCAAATGTCACTCAGGAAACTGAAAATCTAAGTCAGAGGTCACAGACCCTCAGGCCTCTAACTGGGAGATGTAGAGCGAGCACAGCCCTGGGAATCTCATGGACTTGGGTTTAAATTCTGATGTTTCATTTCTTCATCATGTTCCTTTAGGCAAGTTTTTAAGCCTTTTGGAGTCTCTGTTTCCTCATCTTTAACATAGGAATGGAGATGGTACCTGCCTCCTATGAAGGGAAGCAAAAATACATAGAAATAGGAAACAATTCATGGCTGTCATGAATAACAACTGTGGTGATACATGCTATTCAGTTATATATATAGTGTTCTGGAAATACATAGAAAGGATGAGAAAAAGGGAGATCTTTCTTGGCTTGGATTGTTGACCTGATGTGTGTGGAGAGGGTGATGTTTTATAGATTCTCTTTATGGATCTGTCCATGTGCTCCAAGAACAAGGCTAACCCATGTCCAGAGGACAGGCCAGCACAGAAGTTCTCACAACGCCCTAGGAATAATCCTATCTAATAGAAGAATAATATGCAAATTTGACGTACTTTCACCACACCCACAAGCCACACCCCCAGCCAATCAGGAGCAGATTATGCAAATAAACCCCAACCAAGATGGCTGCCACCACTGAGAGCAGGAGGAAGGCTTGGGTTTCCCTGGCAACAGAGGAAGCCAAGCCACCTGCTGTTGCCTGTGTAGGCCTCCACTCAATGTTATAAAGTTTCAGTTATAAAAGATACAGAAATGGCGGCAGCCACTGAGCTGAAGGGAGCAGGGGCTTGGGTTTCCCTGGCAACGGAGGAAGCCAAGGTTTCATCCTGCCATTACCAGCCTAGGCCTCCACTCTAGGCTACAAAGTTTCAAACAGAAATGGCTGCTGCTCCAGGCTACAAAGTTTCAATTGTAGACATAGATTAATCCCAGATACCAAGGCCTCGGCTTGGGTTGCTGAGGGGCATGGCCGGCCTGCAAACCTCCACAGGCCCCTTGCCCAGGCTGCCCCTCACCCCAAGGGAACCCCCACCCTGATCTGGGACACTCTTCAGGGCAAACCAGCTGGCACCCACCCATGCACCAGGCCTCTATCCTATATAATAAAAGAGAAATACGCAGATTGACCATCACTCCAACACACAAGAGGGCTGCCCCGATGTGGTCAAAGATCCTGCCCCCCTGTGGACACAAGATGGCCACCACAAGATGGCCAGCAGGGGATGGCTGTTGGGAGGTTCCAGGCCCTGCAAGGAAGGCAGTTGTGGGTGATCAGGCCAGCAGGGGAGGGCAGTTGGGAGGGACCAGGCCTGCAGGGGAGGGCAGTTAGGGGTGACCACGGCAGCAGAGGAGGGAAGTTGGGGGCAAAGAGGCTGGCAGGGGAGCAGTTAGACATCAATTAGGCTGGCAGGGTAGTGGTTAGTGGGTGATCAGGCTGGCAGGCAGAAGCAGTTAGGGGCAATCAGGGAGGCAGGCAGGTGAGCAGTTTGAAGCCAGCAATCCTGGATTGTGAGAAGGATGTCCGATCCTTAATTCCCTTAATCCCTAGATGGACATCCCTCGAGGGGTCCCAGAATGGAGAGGGTGCAGGCTGGGCTAAGGGACATCCCCTGCCCCCTGTGCACGAATTTCATGCACCGGGCCTCTAGTCAGAGATAAACGGGTTGAGTCATTCAAGACTACCTCCTTTTTTTTTTTTTTATGTCGGACTGCTTTGAAATTTGGTAAAGGTGTCGAGTTCAGTCTCCAACGATGCTACTGCACTTGGCTCTGACAAGTGTCCCCACCCCGCTCTGTGGAGCACTGGACCTGGGCATGCTCAGTGATCTTGGGCAGGAATCCTGTGTGCCTTAGAGCTCCTGTGCTACAGGAGCCAGGAGGAAAGAGTCCCGTTTTCATCTTTTAATCCCGTGGCATTTCCCTTAATCCCTAGACGGCAAGGGCAGGAATCACACCTGTCTTGTTCTTGAAGGTTGGGCTTGACAGATTGAACTGGGTATGTTTTAGGAGAAAATGCAACTCTAAAACTCATTTGATGATGGGTTCGTTCGTTCGTTCATTCGTTCGTTCGTTCATTCATTCATTCACTCATTCATTCATATTGACTGTCTCTATTTGCCAGGCAGTGTCCTAGACTTTAAGAATGCAGCAGTGTGATAGACAGGGTCTCTGACCTGTAGTGGGGAGGGTTTTGATTAATAAACCAGTAAACAATGACCTAATAAGCATGATTTCATATAGAGACATGTGCTGTGAAGATGATGTAATAGCAAGATACACGCAACAGCGCTGAGGGGAGGGATGGTGAGGGACGGTCTCTACTGGGAGGAGCCATTAAGTTGAGACCCAAAAGATACAGAAGACTAGGAGGAAGGGCATCTGGGTGGAGGGGACAGCAAGGCAGAGACACAGAGGCAGGGACGACAATGGTGCTTCCACAGAACAAAGGCAAGCCAGCCAAGGCCAGACCACAGCAAGATGGGGGTGGAGCGTGGGGGGTGAAGTGAGGTCGATGTTAGCAGGGGCTGCCTCTGGCTCAGCTAAGTCCCGTGCCCCATGAAGACCAGGGACCACGGGTATTTGCTGAATGTGCTGATGACTTCAATTCATTCATTGCATCCCTTGGTTCTTGTCCTCCATAGTCTTTGGTGCTGTTTATGCATATTTTATAAGCAAAAGCCAGTTTTAAAAAACTAGATACTGCCTTTGCCATTTTGGTGAGTACGACCATATCTTCAGGATCAGGGCAAGCGATGGCTTGATATTGACTGTCATAAGTCAGCACCTAAGACTCAGATGACTGTCTGGGAATTACAGAACTCCCTTTGGGGAAAGAGGCCCAAGACTGACCGGTGGCATGGCCAGAGCCCCCCAGGATGTGTGTGGGAACCACCTCTCACCCCACCATCGGGCTGAAGGCTGGAAGGGTTTGCTGACCATCAGTCTCCATGGACACGCTCACCCTCCAAGCTTCTCCATGACACTGTGCTCCATTCCCCAAGCATGGAATTCTGGGTGGAACCCGGACAGTTAGCTCTGGGGCGAAACAGCGGTGCTTGAGCCCCCGACCGGGAGCAGAGGTGGAGGTGAAAGGGTCCGAGGAATCGGGAGACACAGCAGTGTCGAAAGGCAGCCGCGGCTGGGCAGGGAGAGGGACGGTTAGATCTCGCATGAGGAATGCGGAGCTAAATGAGAACCATTCGAAAGCTCTGGGGGTTACGGCATGGAATTCCCTCTTGTACAGTACACAAGAGTTATTAAGTGTGTATATGAGACTCCTGTTTTACTTCATGTACATGATTATTTTATACAGGCGAGTTTGGAAAGAATTATAGGCTGAGAGCTGGCCAAGATGCAAGATGAGCAGCGGGGAGTGGGCGGCGTTGCCATGCCTTGGTTGGGAGCCCGGCTACTTGGAGAGAGCCAACGTGGGGTCCACCGCAGGTCAGGGGGTTGGGAGGCCCGGGCGGAGTTGGATTCTGTGTGGGCTCATCTCCAACAAGGCATCCAGGGCTCGGTCTTCAAGCAGAGGGTTATGAACTAAAGAAGCAAAAGCTGGGCCCAAGCCCAGCACGTGGGGTTTGGTCCATTGATGTCTGGAGACCAGGAAGATAAGGAATTTGGCCTTGACTCGCCTGGCTTTGAAATGTGAGAGACCATTTGAACACACCCAGCGATTTCAAACATGAGAAATACGTTGTCTTCGGGAAGATGTGTAGGAGCGGGGAGTGGGGGGTAAAGGGCTGACTCGGGAAAGACCCCGTTCTCGCCAGCCTGGGCTGTTGCTGGTCCTTGTTGAGGTCAGGAGCAGTGCGACTGGGCCGCTCAAAGCTCCCAGTTACGTTCCCATACAAGAGAGGCAAGGCTCCGACTGGCCTCAGGACACTTCGGAATCCTGGTTCTGCTTCTCACTCTGTGGCTTTCAGAAATGTGGATTCAGTTCTCTGAGACTCAGTTTCACCACTTGTAAAATGGGTATGGAAACAGCTCTTTATATTGAAAAGGTAGCATGGCAGAGGATAGGTGAAGTCGAGTCTCACTCATTGATAGCCATCGTTCCAATAATGATGGCTACATCGGTGAGAACTGAGTGCAGGGCAACTGCGTGGCCGGGCTGGGCAGCAGGAGGTGGCATGCGTGCCCTTGTTTGATGAGCATGAGCCTCTCTCTGCTCCTTGTGCCCTAGATGCAGTGAGGTGCAGCCACGAAACTGCACGGAGTGTAAGTGGTCTTAGAATTTGAAGGAGGTTGTTTTCATGATGACCTGCCTCTCGGGCCCAGGGGGCTGAGATTCTGTAGACCCTACTATGGCGAAATGCCAAGCACACAGAGCCCATGGCTCTCTTCTTGATATATGTGAAGCCCTAAGTCCTCAAAGCTACAGCTTAACTAAAGGAAATAAAAACACACACAACTCGTATAACTTTGTATTCTTTAGACACTAAAGCCACCTCTTTTATTGAGCTTAAGCCGGTTAGACATTTATTTCTCTCTCCCAGCAGGGCGGTTTCCATTCCAAAGGCCACGCAGAGGCTCAGGCCTCTCTGTCTGTGCCCTGCCAGTTATGAGACGCTGCCCCCAATCACATAGTCTAAGAGGACACACAGCCACTTCCATGTCCCACGTGGAAGGAGGACAAGAGCATCAGGGAGGACCCTTCCTTTTACGGACCTAACCATTGGTTAGATTGGAGTCATGTGACAGGCTCACCTGCAAGGGAGGCTGGGTAATATAGTCTTTATTCTCAGTGTCCATGTGCCCAGCTAAGCATTAAAGTTCTTAAGTGGAATGGGAGAGGCCAACGTGGAGAAGGGTTTGCTCAAATCTAGGTCAGAAACGTGGCAAGCGTTCCCTGCCTGTGTCCCGTCCAGTCCTCCATGCTATGGATCTCCAAGAAGCCCACCAGACACTTTCAACCATTCGCCCAGACTCAGGATCAGCAGGCTTCCGTTCAGTTCTTGTGAATTATGTCTTCAGATAACTGAGTGAGTACATGCCTTATTTGAGACTCTTGTTGTTAGGAAGAACTCTATGTGACCAACATTTGGAGTCAGAATATTTGTTGCGATCGGTGCTGGAGAAGCGACGTGTTTGTTTATCCCACGAGTTTGCGAAGCGCCAGCTCCCCAGCAGTGAGCAACTCAATGACTCCAACGCAGAGCCCAGACTGCAGACTGGCGCAGGAGGGCCAGCGATTACGGAAACTCTGCTTCATTTAGCCCCGGGATCTGACCACCCGTGAGCTGGAAAACAGACCTCAAAGCAGGAAAGCAGCAGAAGTGTCCAAAGGAGAAATGGAAAACACAACCCGTAACAAGCTGACCCTCAAGGGGGACCACAGGCGAGCCGAGGGGGGGCTGTTTTCCTGGCTGCCCCGGCCTGGCGGGCTCCTGTGTGCCGGGTGAGGATGTGATGGGAAGACAGGCTCTGCCACTTTCAAAGGCCTCAGAGAATTTGGGTCCCAGGAGCCTTGGGCTCCCGTCTTAGGTCTGGGGTGGCACCGTCCATGCCTCCTGGACCAGGCAGGAAATGTGAGTGAGTGAGCGAGCTGCATGCAGGATAACAAAAGGCAGCTGAATCCCAGGCTTAGTGTGTGGGGTGGCAGTACAGAGTTGTGGGGAGTGGGAGGGACCTTGTTTTAATGAGAGACCAAATGTTGCCACATGGAAAGGTGGGTCCAGCATTGACAGATGTTCTGATCTGTCAAAAGAATCTAAACACCTTGATTTTCATGAGCAGTTGACTGTTTAAAAGATTTTCAACGAATACAAAGCTTTGAGAGCAGTCTGGGGGCTCCCTCCTCCCCCTAGTTTACATGGTCACTAAGCGGGGCATGGACTAGTGTGGTCCCCACTGAAGCCGGGGAGCAGGCGGGGGACACCTCATGCAGGGCCTTCATCCTGCAGATATGTACATGGGCCCGGAGATGCATCTTCGCCTGTGTCGGTGCAGACCTGGGAGGGCCGAGTCCCGCTGCCTTTGCTCAGCAGTGCAGGCTCAGGACAGTGTCTGTCTCCGGGACTGGACAGTACGAAGGGCCAGCTAAGCCACTTGTTTCATGGAGAGAAAAGCCAAGTGCTCCCCAGCCCTTAAGGATATGCTTGTTGGAGACGATGATGAGAAAGAGCAGGTGGAATGCTTTGGGCAGCAAGTAACAGATGGACTTGGACAATATATGACCTTCTCCTCCTTCCATACCCGGAGAGTCACAGGAAGGAGAGCTTCCAGGTCTGGCGTGAGCAGTGACAGAATCAGGAATTGGCACTTTGCCTGGCACTGGCCCTCCCTCCTACCCCCCTTCCTTCTTTCCTTTTCCCTGTCCCCCTCCTCCTCCTCCTCCTCTTCCTCCTCCTCCTCCTCCTCCTCCTCCTCCTCCTCCTCCTTCTCCTCCTCCTCCTCCTCCTCCTCCTGCTCCTCCTCCTCCTCCTCCTCCTCCTCCTGCTCTTTCTCCTTCTGTCTCCCTCTTCCTCTCCCCTCTCCCATTCTCACCTCTTGGTTACAATAAGGCTGCCGATAGCAATGAGTGCCTGTGTGTCACTGTTCCACCACAGAGAGAGAATGGAAACCCTTGAGACTCCTCCCCTGGCAGACTGTAGATCTCTCTCTCCTCTGGCTGAGCCTCATGCCCATCTCTGGCCCAGTCTTGACAGGCAGAGCAGCTGTGTGCCGATTGGCGGAAAGTGGTCCCATCCAGTAACCGAGATGGGACCCTGTTGGGCAGGGTTTGCTTATGTGTGGCCACATTCCTGCTCACCTGGAAGGTGAGCCCGTTCATGAACCTTGAGAATATCTTCGTGGTGGGTGGGCCCTCACCTTCCCCGCAGCGACCGAAGCGGCAGCCCAGCTCCTTGGGTTTCTTTTCCTTGCGCACCTAGAGTAGAGCAGAGCTTCTCCCTCATTCCTGGAACCAGACCCCCCAAGAAATCTGACACAGGAACAGTCCCGGTCTCCCAGCCCCAGAAGGGTTTGTTCAGTGGGTCGGAGAAGCTGCATATTTGACAGACCCCCAGGTGCTGTTGACTCTGCAAGGTCAAGTGTCACCCTTCAAGGGATGCTCCTCTGGAGATGACGCCTGGCTGGCCCACACCTCGGGAAAATGCAAGAAGTGGCCCAGCGCCAGGGAAGTTTCCTAGCTCCGGGGGCGGGGCCGTAACCCATGCAGCAGGACAGAGATTCCTTTGTTGTGACCCCCTTTGTGTTCTTGGAATGAGAAACTTCCCTGCGGGTCTCCAGTCCTGGTTCACCCGAGTGCACGGGCCTTCGGAGAAGAGCAGGAGGGTGAGAGGAATGCCGCTGGCTCCGAGCTGCTACCCTCAGACCCTGCACCCACCCTCGGTGCCTGGGCTCCGGGATGTCGGGTGGGACGTCCTATCTGTGGTTAATCATGCACCCTATTTGTGGGGAGCTAGCCACTGGGATTTAGGCTACGCTCACACAATACAGTCCCATCCAGGGAGACGGCTCCTCCCTCTTCCTGCTCATTGAACCGCGCTGACAGCTCGAGGGGTAGGTGCTGGGCTGAGCCTCCTCTGTCCCGTGGTAGACCCCTTTCTGACCTAGGGGGAGCAAGGTTTGGGTTCAGAGACTTAAGATTAGTGTCGATGTGATTACATGAACTTGAATATAATTAAAAGCATCTACCTATCATTTAATGATACTGTTTAGCTATCATCATGTGTCAGGCAGGATACATGCTAGACTGTGCTGATGTAAAAAGCACCCTGGTGGCCTAAAGCAGAGGGCCTCATCTGATAGCTGTGCTGCTTGTCTGTTGGATCTTGGGGTGTGGGGGGCTCCAAACGTTGGCTCCACTGTCTCAGCCACCGTCGCCTCTTGTCTCAGAGAGCAAGACAGGTTTGCACATCCGCACATTGGCTGCTGAACATTCTGGCATGAATATGACCTGGGAATTCCTGCTCACAGTCCATTGGCCAGAACCGCTCACATGGCCGCCACCAATCACAGGGCCCAGGGAGGGAGAGGCTCTCGTGTAACCGGGTGTCATGGGTCCAAGCTCAGACACTGGCTGTCTCCCAGCCGATGCTGTTTTCACATCACTGTTTCCTTCCAGATCCCCAGGCGGCGGCTTCCCTGGGATTGCGTTACCTTAGCACAGCGTCCTTGTCCGCGAGAGCTGCTCCGTCCTGGCTCAGCCCCTTCCTGCCCATGACATTGGGCGAGTCACGCCGCCGCACTGGCCCTCAGGTGCCCCGCCTGCAGGGGGATATGGTCACAGCACCGGCTCAGCGATGTTGAGACACGAAGGTTAACACAGGCAGAGAGTGTGGGACGTGGTACAGGCAGGTGCCGGGTACATGTGAGCAGGGTCAGCCCGAGCGTCCGTTAGTGACACAGGTGTTGACCGTGCAGCATAATGTGTGTCCACAGGGGGGCCTGCCTGGCCTCGGGGTGACCCGGCTTGAGGCGTGATGAGAAGAGGGTCCCAGCGAAGCGGAACCCATGGGAGGGAGCGCCCTGTGTTTCCGGCGGGGGAGCGGCGGGGGCAGGGCGGGTGGCTCTCAGGGCGGAGGTGCCCCCGGCTTACATGCACCGAGGCTGTCCGTTCAGTGATGTTGAGTTCTTCTTCTTTCTTTGAAATTATTGATTTTCAGGGAGAGGAAGAGAGAGAGACATCTATTGGTTGCCTCCCGCACACCCCCCTGACGGGAACTGAACCAGCGACCAGCCAGTGCCTGGGAGGAACCGCCAGCAACTGCGCAGCCAGCAGGGCACCTGCGGAGCTCTTGGCTCTGGTGGAAGTCCTGGTTCTCAACAAGGGGCCGGGCTTGCCTCGCCCGCTTGCCGTGGACTCCCTGGGCCCAGACCGACTCATAGGGACCCTATGGCTGCTCTCCGGTGGCCTGGGAATGCCTGCCCCGTTGGAGGATGGCAGACTCCGAGGGGTTTTGGAAACACGGGCTAAAGGGAGTGCTTCTCGGAGCATAGAGAGTTAGGGCACTTGTGTGCGTTTTGTGGTGGGGAACAGACAGGTGAGGAAGAGGCAGGAAGAAACCCACCAGATTCTTAGAAAAGAGAGAAAACTGTTGGTTCAGAGGAGCTGGGTCATGCCCTCATTCACTTCACACCCATTTCCCTTTCCCAGCCACTTTCGCTCAACTTGCTCACATGAACCCTCCACTGGGCAGGGGGGGGGGGGGGAGGGTGTAGGTGTGAGAGAGTCCTCCACTGAAGGTGTAGGTGTAGGAGAGCCCTCCCCTGGGGGTGTAGGTGTGAGAGAACCATGTTGAGCTCTGGCCTGGGTCCTGCAGCCACCCATCTGAGACTTGGATGAGGCTGGTGCTGTGCACTTGGCTGGCACCCTGGCCAGCATGTGACTCACCAGGCAAACCTGACATTCTGGAAGGAACTTCCACTTGGCCACCAGGCAAGAGCCCAGTACACAGAGGTGCAGCTGGAGGATGTTTCCCACCTCCAGGAGTCACTAGTCAAGCCCCCACCGCCCGGCCAGGAGCTCCGCTGGTCCGGGCGTCGTCCTGATGCGCCAAGGCTGCGGGTTTGGTCCCGGGCCAGGGCGCCCACGGGATCAGCCAACGAATGCACCCATAAGTGGGACAGCGCATCATGTTTCTCTCGCTCAAATCAAGAAATGAAAATAAGAAACAAACGTGAATAAGCCTCATGGTGAGTAACAGAAGCAGGAACCAGGCTGTGGCCCAGCCCCCGATGGAGGCCCCCTGCGCTGGCCTTCTCCCAGTAACCCCACTGACAACCCAGGATGGCCTGGAAAGGGGGGCATGACCGCAAGAGGATGCTCTGCCCATCCGATGTGACACGGCTCATCTGAGGGAACAGCACAGCAACGCAGTCACGCTTACTACCAGCACACGTGTGGTAGCTGCCCGCCCTCGGCCTGTTCCTGCCTGTGCCCACCCCGCACCCAGGCAAGCATTAGGATGGACTATTTCACCGCTGATTCCGATGCAGAAAGCAGCGGCTGAGTGCTGTGTTCATGCCCCGCTGGGCGGCGAGGACGCTGAGGCACAGGAGGTGCAGCTTACAGAGCTCCAGGTCGGTTGGGCTGAGGTTGTCACTTCCTCTTAAACTCGTTCATGCAAAATCCCTGTGAACACTACCCAGCGCCCCGTGTCCGTGCTTTGTCATAGCCGCGTTACCCGCTCCCCCGTTTTCTAGAGGCCACTCGCGATCAGGTTGCAGACGTGGCGCCCTTTGCCTCTAAAGGCTGCGCTGTTGACTTTCTAAACACCAGGCCGTCTCTGACACAAGCGCCATGCAGATCTGACTGGGGAGGGGATCAAGTCTGCAACTGAGGCACGTGCCCTTGACTGGGATCAAACCCGGGACCCTACAGTCCACGGGCAGATGCTCTGCCCACTGAGCCAAACAGTTGTCCCTGTGCATCTGGGGTCCCTCCCTCCCTCCGTGTGTCATGACTTTGACGGTTAGCGTGTAGCGTGGCCATCCATTTGGATTTGCCACGTGAGCCTGACGCTCTGTGCTTCTCACAGGAGCACCACAGACGTGGCCTCGTGTCGCTGTGCGCCCCAGCAGGAGGCACGTGGCGTTGGGATTTGCCCGGCGATGGGTGGGAGGTCAGCTCGGCGGGTCCGGTCCAGGTGCTGTCTACCTTCCTTCGTCGTGGCGAGTGTCCGCTGGGGAGACACCGGCACCGGGTGCAGGACAGCGCCAGGACGGGCCACCCGCCTCTGACCCTGCTCGCCCGCCTGTGGCTGCCGGGCCCTGCCCGGGCCTGTGGCGTCGGTCCGAGTGTCCGGGGCACGGCGCTGGGTGAAGTGCATTCCTGCCCTGGACTCCCACGGTGGTTTTCAGGGCGACGGATGCCCCCTCCGTCACACTCGGCCCCTCCCTCAGCGCACACCGCTCGGGCCCGGGGAGTTCATTCTCCTGCCAAAGGAAGCTGACAAAAGGCAACTCCGTCCCCATCCTCTGGTGGTGGAGCAGCTCTCAGGGGTCCCGTAAGCAGATGGCCTGGAGGTTTTATCCAAACAAAGCCCTGCTTGGGGTGGGGGGGCGCTCACGGGGCCTCGGCGAGTGGCTCCGAGCGGCCGTGGTCGGGAAGGGCTTTAATGAGACGTGATATCCCCTCCCGGAGACACATCCATCGAATAATAAACAGCAGCGTCTGTGGTGTTGATCTCTAAAGTAAATCCTATTGCTATTAGCTTATCTACCCAACTATTAAAACTAATAAAATAATAAACTTCAGGGCACAGACACTTAGCTCAACCCAGTCCCCCCTTCCAACTGCCATTTCTGCCCGTGGGACTGCTGGCGTTTGCAGCCATTTCCTGCTTATCGCTGAACTATCTGGAACATTTTCACGTGTTTGGATGACAGTGTTCAGTGGCCCCGGGGTATTTTTATTCTCTCTCTGCCCTCTCTCTTTCTTTAAATCGAGCCCACTGTCTCTTTACTTTCATCTCCGTCTCGCTTTGGCAGCCTGTCGTGGCAGCCGGCAAGAACGCTTCTCCTTATCAGGCTCCCCATCACCTGCTGTGGGGTCCGTGTGGACTCGGTAAAGGGAAGGAAGGGGGAAGCTGGTGGCTGAGCCCAGCTTACGAACCAGGAGGTCACAGTTCGATTCCCGGTCAGGGCTCCATCCCCCGCGTGGGGCGTGCAGGAGGCAGCTGACCAACAATTCTCTCTCAACATTGATGTTTCTATCTCTCCCTCTCCCTTCCTCTCGGAAACCAATAAAAAGATAGTTGTGTGTGTGTGTGTGTGTGTGTGTGTATGTGTGTGTGTGTGAGTGTATGTGTGTGAGTGTGTGTGTGTGTGTGTGAGTGTGTGTGTGTGTGTATGTGTGTGAGTGTGTGTGTGTGTGTATGTGTGTGAGTGTGTGTGTGTGTGTGAGTGTATGTGTGTATGTGTGTGTGTGTATGTGTGTGTATGTGTGTGTATGTATGTGTGTGTATGTGTGTGTATGTGTGTGTGCATGTGTGTGTATGTGTGTGTGTATGTGTGTGTGTGCATGTATGTGTGTGTGTGTGTGTGTGTGTGTGTGTGTATGTGTGTGTGTGTGTGTATGTGTGTGTGTGTGTGTGTGTGTGTGTGTGGAACAGGGGGAAACACTAATGGGGAAGGAGGGGGAGACCCAGTTCTTCTTTGTGTCTCCGGGCCAGGTTGGGGCAGGTCAGAAAAGAAAGAAAACCTACTGGGCGCTGCCCCTCCACGGGTTCCCGCCGCGCAGAGAGGGCGCAGGGCAGCAGTCTGTGGGAAGCCACCCCGAGTCCTTCTCAGGACGCCGCGCTTTGGGGGCCGGTACGGCGCCTCATCTCCCACAAACCCACGCCGCATGGCTGCCCTCCCCAGACAGACGGACGGACGGTGCTGGGCCTGGTCTCACTCTGAGGCCTCGCACGGCCCGGGGGTCCCCTCTCTGTCCCTCCCCTTTGTCCCAGGGCAGGGCTGGGTTTTCTTATAACCGGAGCTCTGCCCCCGGCGCCGAATTGAGTCCTTCCACACCCAGCTCGTAGCTGGACACGGAGTCACCGCTCCATCAGGTGACCTTCTGGTTTCAGTCTGAGCGGAAGGTGGTCACGGGGCGGAGACGGTTGCGGTAGGGATCTGGTTCCACCGCAGCCCCTGGGAGCCGGCTCTGCCTCGGCCAGCAGCGAGGGTCGGGTAACAATGGACGGACTGCGTGGCGGCTTGACGCACTGCCAGACCCCTGCAGGTCTAACACCTCTCCCCCTCTCACCGCGGGATCTGAGTGAGCTGCGTCTCAATGAGGTGACAAATATGCTATTCAGGCAAGAAGAGAAGGGGCTCGGGGAGATGTTTAATTTCGCCTGAGCCCTTCCATCCTTTAAGAAATGCCTTTCTCCATGCCCTGCCCCCCTCCCCCGAGTTTAAAAGAAACATGTACCTTCACCCCAGAAAACACGGGGAAAGCAAGTGTATCTATTGGTCAGGGGTCGCGACTGGTAAGAAATAAAGCTAGCCCGACTGGCTCCAGCAGAACTTGATTTATCTGATGTGTGAGCGGGAGCCCTCAGGATTGGCTGGTGCTGTAAAGTGGGGCGAATCGGGGGCTGGGAGCTCAGGGGAGGGGGTGCCGTGTTGTGGCGAGAAGAGTCAGGCCCCTGGCCTCTGTGGTGGCACATGGCCGGGAAATCTCTCAGGCTCTGCTCACGGAGCGGGTAGACTGAGTGAACCCTGTCTTCCAAAACTCGTGTGTTGCACCCGAACCCCAATACTTAGACTAGGATGGTATTTGGAGAAAGGGCCTTTGACGCGGTAATGAAGTTAAAAGGAGGTCACGAGGGTGGGTCCTAGTCCAGTCTGACTGATGAAAGGGAATTGGGGTACCCAACGGGGTGCAGAGGTACCCGTCCCCACAGACGAAAAGCCTGTGAGGACAGCGAGGAGGGGCCCATCTTGAGCCCCTGAGAAACCAACCCCGCGGGACCTCGACTCTGGTCGCAGGTCCCTGATGTGAGGGAGCACGCCTCCTTAGGTCACCCAGTCCTGGGCATTTCACCAGGGAGTCCCCAGCAAATGAATGCCCTGAGGACAGGCAAGGGGCAGACTAAGTCCCTTCATTGTCCCATGGCATCTCCCGGCTCCTGCAGGGAGCTGGCAGCGCCGGCCCTCAGGATGGAACGCGGTGCGGAGCGGGCACCGCGAGTGCCGGGGCAGCCGGCCCTGACCGCCCCTCTCTGGCCACACTTCCCGCAGTCGTTCATTCACACAGTTCCCGACGCGCCTCTGGGCCTGCGAGCTGAGCTCCGGGCACCTCGGGAGGAGGCACCTGCAGCTGGCCCTCCAACAAGGCAGGGGGTCGGGCGCCAACCCCCCGGCACAGTGGAACATCTGAGTATGACTTTTAATTCCCCAAACTCTTCACTGCTGCTGACCAGCAGGCTTACTGATAAGGTAAGGAGTCCGTTTACATGGGTTGGTGTGTTACATCTACTTTACACTGTAGTCTTACAATAAAGTAAGCTAGAGAAAAGAAAACGCTATTAAGACAATCACAAGCAAGATAAAATATATTTCCAGTATTTACTGGGAAAAATCCATGTATAATGGGACCCCCTGTTCAGACCTGTGTTGGTCAAGGGTCAACGTGTGGGTCAACCTTCTGCTTGGACCCTACACTTGTGATTAGAGTTTCTAATCAACGTGCCACCAGCTACAGGTCAACTCCTCCTCTGTGGCTGCCCCGCTGTCCTCAGCTTCCTTCCTCACGGCCTCCGGGGTTCTGGGCGCCTCAATGCACTGTTTGTCTCTTTACTGAGCCCTACATGGGGGTGTGTGTGGGGGGGTAAGGCGGAGGGGAGATGTCAGCACAGGGGCAGCCAAGACCCTTAAGAGTTAAACGTGCGAAGTTCCTCAAAGGAGCTGCAAGCCGCGCCTGCTGCCATGCTGGCCGCCTGGCTGTCACTCTGCCCTGGCTTTAGGGTTGTGGGGAAAAAGCCCATGGAGAGGAATAAAGGGAGAGAGGAAGTCGTTTTTCCTGCAGCACAGCTGAAAACTCCATCGCCCCGTGCACCCCCCTTAATGTGCAGTCTGGATGGAGCCTGCTCCTCCTGGCTCTCTCTAGACGTTGGGAGATGAACGGACGGCCCTGAATCGGAACACAGGCGGCTCAGCACGGGCTCCGTGGCTCTTCAGTTCCAGCGGAGTGGCCCTCGCTGGCGCTGGCGTCTAGGAGCTGCCGGACACGTGCTGGCCCTGTGAGTTTTTGCTTGGAGACATCAGATCCACCGTAACTTTCTGGAAGCTCTGTCCCGTTGACTGGTCTGCCTCCAGAAGAGAAGGGTGTCGGTCTGTCTTTCTGTCCCTGGTCTGCCAGGAGAAGCCCACGGGGCCGTTGGGAATGAAGTTTGAGGAGCACCTGTTGGGTGTAAGTCATTGCCTTGGGGCCGCACATGTCAGGGGCCGGAGAGCGAAGGGACAAGAGGCGGAGGCGGCGCGGCCCCGCCCGCCCGGAGAGGGTGAGTTGATGCTGCGCTGACCCCTAATCCATTTCCACGGGGATCACGCTGCGTCGCGGCTGCAGGTCTCCGGTTTCCACCGAGAGGAGCCTGTCTTGTTGGCTAGTGGTTTTGTCATTAGTCTGCCGCATGGACCCGTGTAGCATTCTTCACCACAGAGGACATGGGATTCTCATAGCCACCCCGCTGCCCGCATGTTCCAACACAGAAACCCTCCGGGTGGGTTAGTAAGGAGACAGAGTCACCGGGAAAAAATGTTCCTTTTCTCCTCTGCTCAAGTCATTTTGGGCGGAGGGAATGCAGAAGCTGTGTCCGGCGTGAAGCCTGCCCAAGACAGTCCCTTTCCCCTGTGCTCCAGTGACCACCGCTGCTCTGCTACAAGGACGTTATTAGCTGCTAGTTTCTTCCTAGAGTGTCCTGCGTTTCGCAGCCAGCCCGAGCGCGCTAGAGGTACACTCATCGGAATTGCTATTGAGTAAATGAGAAAAAATGAGTGAAAGGAAAAGAACAAATGATGATAGATGTACAGCTGACGCTCTGCAAATATTGATGAATCAATAAGAGCAGGAATAAGCAAATCAAATATATGACTAAAGGAAGGGAAGTATTTCCCAGGATGAACACACAAAGGACCGGATGTGTGAGAGCTTTGTAAGGCGTCTTCTTGTGGATAATGATCTCCGTGGTTTGAGGGGGTTTCTCTGTCCCCACCTTTGTCCCATGTGACTCATCCCTTCGGACAGAATGGTCTGGACCAGGAATGGCATCTGGATGAGAGGAGAGGAAAGAAGAGGAGGGGAGGGGAGGGGAGGGGAGGGGAGAGGAGAGGAAAGGAGAGGAAAGGAGAGGAATGGAGGGAAAGGAGAGGATAAGAGAGGAGAGGAGAGGAGAGGAGGGGAGGGGAGAGCAAAGAAACTGGAGAAAGAGAAATTCCCAGATTCCTGAGATTCTTGTCCCAGATAGTGTCCAGGACCTCTAGAATTATCCCCACACTGGTTTATATTCTTACCCCCAAACAGTCTTGACGCAGATGCCCAGTGCAGAGATGCTCTTGACCTCATGACCTTCATGCAAGGACAGAGCCTGGATCTGCGCCCCCGCTACTGCCCTCAGCTCCCTTTCTCCTTCTGCATCCCTTGGGGTTTAAAGATAAAAAGCAAGAGAGAAAGAAATGAAACACCTCTGCCCTCATCACTTGGCGCTGGTTGCGGGCGGGGGGTTGTTATTTGGTTTGGTTTCCGTTCAGTGCTGAGGTTTGTCGGCCTGCTTTGAGCGAGGGTTCCAGTTGCTTTATCTTGGCAGCGCGGCTCCCGGGGACCGCAGGGCGTCCAGGCCGGCTGCGGTATTTGCGTTGGCTGGAGTGCCGCGGGCAGTGGCAGGGCCGGCCTCAGCCACCAGGGCAGCAGGAGTTTCCTTCCTGGGGTTCCTCACCCTGAGGGTGAGGACAGATGCACCCACAGTTGGGTGTCGGTCAAACCTGGTCAGAGGTTCCTCAAGGTGCCCTGTTTTGGCGACTGCCTCTATGGATCATGGGACACACCGTTTCTTCTCTCCTCTCTTCTCTCGGCGAGGGAGGCTGGTGGTTTGGCTGCCTCCGTGGAAAAACAAATACCCTTCCACAAATAAGTTCTCACAGCCTGGGATTGGTGCTGGCCAAACCCCTCCGAGTGGGGATTCCACGAGTGCACGCCAGCCGCACCTTACAGGAGGTGGGTGGGGGTGGGGGGAGCAGTTTGGAGGCGAAGGGGACCCGAGTGTCTCCTAATGGGAATGCTGGAGGGCTCTGGGGACTGTCCTGGCCTGTCTCTCTCTGGGTCGGGTCGGGTCCTCCGTATCCCCCGCCTCCGGGTGCTGGCAGAGGTGTGTGGGGACCTGACTCAGTGGACCCCCTGCCCGGGAGAGCACCCCGCTGCTGGGAGAGCACAGTGACAACAAAAGAAGGGAGGAGCGGCCTTGGCAGTGACTGTGCAGGCCATGTCCCCCCTGCCCTCCGTGAAAGTTTAAAAGAATGGGATTTTGATAGACTCTCCCTCTCTCTTTAGCCCCAAACCCACTTTCCTTTAAGCATCCCCCAAAAGTCGTCCTTCCTCTGCATCACCTTCACCCTTCGCCCCGGAACCCCATGGCTGCTTCCCCCGCCCTCCCCCCGATCTGGGCCTGCGGGTCCGGGGCCAGGGCATGACTTACTGGGCCGCGGCGTAAACACCGCTCGCCATTAGGGACCCGTCTAATGAGAAACAGAGCCTCGGAGGGGAAGCTTCAAAGTGGTCCACGGAAGGAAGTGCCTGGAACGAAATCCGACTTGATGTCCCAGTTAATACGTCCCCTAATTCCATTTCCTGCCCTCGCGGGCCGCAGCCGCCTCCCTCTAATTTCTGTGGGAGCCGGAGACGCAGCTGATGGGGAGGAAGGGACCTGGAAATGGGGCGGCCTCGTGGCGGACTTGATACTCAGGCAATGGGCATATTAGGACAAATTAGAGAATTAAGGAGGAGGGGGAAAAGGGACGGCGCGAGGCAGAGGAAATGTCAGCCGGGTAATGGTATTAATGGGGCCGGGGCCGCTGGCCAGGCGCGGCTGCAGGAACTGAGCGCCGAGCGAGCGCCCTGGCCACACGGGCTTGGGTTTCAGCCGGAGGGGCTGTGAGCAGCCAGGCTCCCCTCGCTGCCCGGACCTCGCATGGAGCCGGCTGGGGCGTGTTCCGGGGGAGGCAGGGCAGGCCCAGACCTGGGCCAGGCCACTGAGCGCCGAGGGGGGCTTTGGATAGGAGTAAAGGCAGACGTGAAGGCGTGAGGCAGGTTGTCATGTTAGGAGCGTGGTGGGCGCGGGAGCGTGGGTGCTCTCTGAAGTCACTGTATCCGCAGCCTGAATGAAGGTCCGCCTTCAGTGGCTGTCCTCAGGCATCGCCCTTGCAATGTCGTCCCCGACAGAGGCAGGCAACTCGGGGGTGAGGTCTCTCTGAGCATCAGGATGAGAGTCTATTAGCTGCAGGACACCCCGATAGGGGTGACTGGGGACCCGGTCTCTTTGGCCAGGACAGCAGGAGCGTCCCTGGGCTGGTTCCTCTGGTTTCAGGCCATTGGCACACACCTGCCCAGTGTCATCACTCCACCTCTAAGTGTCTGCTGGGGTCCTAGCAGGTGCCCATGTGGTTGAGTGGCCGGCGGGGCATGGCGTCCGAGGCCTCTCATTGGAACCGGCGTTCTCCGGAGCCTCGGCCTCCTCCGTTCCCTGCCAGGCCTCCCCGGCCTCGCTGTTTCCTTTCATTCACCTTTGCATTTGCTGGGCCCTGGCCGAGCATTGCCCTCCCCCTGTGCCCCTCTGTACCCCTCTGTATCCAAGCAGTTGAACTTAACCGGCTCCTCCTGCTGAAGTCTTCCCAGGCATCGGAGTCTCCTCCCTGTGCCCACGGCCTCTTTTGTCCCCGAGTTACCGCACATCCGCTGTCTGTGGCCATAAGAGAACGTCTTCCAGAGACCCTGAGAGGACAGGCCCAGGGCACACGTTTCTCTCCGTTCCCATGTCCAACCTCATAGGGGCTCAGCATGGGGACGGAAAGAAAGGCGAAAAGGAAAGAAAAGAGAAGGCACTGGGCAGAAGGAGGTGCAGCCGAACAGGAAGCATCCAGAGCTCTGGTGTTCATGGCATCACCTTACCATCGTGAGCAAGGGCATCCAGCTGACCTAACACCACACAGGCTTGCCTGCACGGTGCCGCCAGGCATTCGGAGCCTGCGCTTGGAGACCTGACTTCGGTCCTTTCAACCCCTCGCTCTCCGATCTCCAGCTTCCTCAGCACTGAGCTGGGGGAAGGGCTCATGAGGCCCCAACAAGGTGAAGGACTTAGAGTGCTTTGCCCAGTGCCAGGTGCACAGTACATGATCGGTAAAACCGAATGTGCATGGAGATCGAGCCTGGGAACTCTGCTGTCCTTGCAGACCCTCCAGGGTCCCCTCCCCTTCCCCTCACTGGCCTCCTCTGCCCAAGTCCTGCCCCAGAGTCTGAACTGCTCACTGTCCTTGCTGCCAGAGCTGACGGCCAGAGGGAAGCCCCAGCGTCCATGCCAACAGCCACCAGCCTCTCGGTTACTGGGGAACAATGTCATGGCTGTGGCGCGGCTCCTGTAAGGATCCGGTGTCTGCCACAAACATGCCCGAGCAGGAACCATGGCTGCATCACTGCTGGGAGGCGCAGCGACACATGCGCAGCCTGAGGTGCGGGCCGGGCTCTTCCCCGAGGCTGTCGGCCAGTGGGGAACCCGAGGCACCGCTGAGACCATGGTGGGGGGTCTTCTCCACAAGACAAACGCCCATAGAACCCAGATTCCTGCCCTCCGGCCCCCACCACCTGGCGTTCCCGCCGGAGCAGAAGTCACTGCCCCCTGGCCAGACAGCGGGTGTTGATAGAAACGTTGGCTCCGTGGCAGAAGGAATCCAGGTTGGAATTTCTCCTGAAGTCACTGGAGATCAGGAGGATGGGCCAGAGGCCGACGGATGGCCGGCCACGGCGTTCTCCAAGCACGCCGGGGTGTGGGTGAGCGGGGAGCTGGCTGACGGCGAGCCTTCCACGCGGCTGGTCCACGGATATGTGGGGCCGTGCGTTTCACGCTGACATGCCGAGAGCCCAGAGCCTCCTGTTCCTGTTACCTCGCCACATCGCAGAGCTCCTCTTCCTCCTCCCCAGCGTCTCCTAACCTGTTCAAAGCAGTTTCGTGCCCATTCATTGCCGGGTCCTTGCATGGAGCCTGAACAGGGGATGTCACCATCTCCCACTTGCTGATGAAGACAAGGCACAGAGAGGTTAAGGCCAGTGTGGTGGATGCGGGGTGTTTCTCAAACTGAGGACCTGTCAGGGCTGGGAGTCCTGCTTCTCAGCTTCTAGAAGCTTGACCGGCTGAGTGCCTTTAGGTCCCGGCCCACTCAGTCGTGGCCTCTTCTAGGACGGTGTGCGCGGCTGTGGTGTGGAGGTCTGGGGGAGGGGATCCAAGGGGTTGGATTGACCTTGGTGAGGGGTAAGGTCTGGGCAGGGGAGCGGGCTCAGGCTTGGGTCCCCCCGGCAAACAAAGGTGCTGTCTAGGCCCTTGGGATCCCACTTTCCTCTGCGGGTGGGACAGAAGCTGGGGGGCGTCTCACACCCCCTCACTCTGGGGTGGCACAGTCAGGCCACAGTGGGCGTCTGGCCGGAGGAAGGCAGTGGGCAGGAAAGGGAAACCACCTCGGCTCCTTGGCTGAACCTCTCCCTCCAGAGCAGGCTGGTATTTGAGGCTCGGCTGCCGGAGACGGAACGGGTCCGGTGGAGATTGGTCTGTGGTGAGGGGCTGCCTGCCGCTGGAGAATGGGGGCGGGAGGTTGTTGTTTCATTTCCTCACCTCTCACTGGGGTCCTGGTGCATCAGATTAGTTCTCAGGCCAGCATGTATGGAATGGAAAGAGCACTGGATAGAGAGAGACTACTAATGCCTAATAATAATAGTAGTGATTGCACCCATCAGCACAGGCCTCCTTCACTGTGTGCCTCCACTCCTGATGGCCTGAGCTGAGTCTCTCTCCCCATTCCACCTGGGAGGGAACGAAGGCTCACAGAGATGAAGTCTCTTGCTTGAGACGGGGCACTGGCTGGTGCTATGACATGTGACCTGCCTCACGCCCTCCCTGCCTCTGGACCCGGAAGGCCCACCCTGTGGACAGAGGGCGTTGGACCTATTGGTGTGGTTTAGGGATTTTGTGGTTTTAATCATGGAATCTCCCTTCAGATGAAGCCGGTTAGAAAGCCTGATGCCTAAACAAGAGGCGGTGGGATCGCTGTGCTGACGCAGAGTGAGGTGTGGATTTGGTGGTGCCAACAGAGCCAGCACTCGCTTCCCTGAGACACCTCCTGGCCACGTCCAGGACTTACAACCAGAGGGATGAGAGTGTTCTCTAGCCATGTCCTGGCTTTGTTGTCTGGTGTTTGGAGAATCTAGTCCCTGGAGACCCCAGAGGCTCTGTGGGCAGCTTACCGGGAGTCCTGGGTGCGGCTGGCATGTGAGCAAGGTATGTGGCTGCAGACTTACGCTACATCCAGGCCTGCAGCAGCCTGAGTCCTGGCTGCGTAACCACCGATGTTGAGTATGTGAGATGTGGGAGGTGGAGGTACTCTTTCCATGATGTGAGATTTTGTATCTTTTGGGGAAAAGGGAGCGGAGAGGCGGAGACAAGTTCACTGGCAAATGACGGTGCCAAGCAATAAGCATTTCAACAAAAGCAAACACACAGCAGCGGGAGAAGGGCTATTCCATCAGAGTCAGAGGGAGGAAGGCTTTCAGGCGGGAAAAGTTGGGAGTTAGAAGGGGCAAAGGAGGGGGGGGGGCGTGGGGCAAGATGGGTACTTAGGCAGTGACGGGCACT
Organism: Antrozous pallidus; assembly: GCA_027563665.1. Taxonomy (NCBI): domain Eukaryota; kingdom Metazoa; phylum Chordata; class Mammalia; order Chiroptera; family Vespertilionidae; genus Antrozous; species Antrozous pallidus. Next base: position 21,781,807 of record CM050528.1, read on the forward strand.
GAGGCCGCATGCTCTGCAATGGACGGGCCTGTGAATGAGCCAGGGGGTGGCAATCGGCGCATCTCTCCTGTGACCCTCCCTCCATTGCCCCATCTTCCTCCATTGCTCTATCTCCCTCCATTGCCCTATCTCCCTCCACTGCTCTATCTCCCTCCATTGCTCTATGTCCCTCCATTACTCTATCTCCCTCCATTGCCCTATCTCCCTCCACTGCTCTATCTCCCTCCATTGCTCTATGTCCCTCCATTACTCTATCTCCCTCCATTGCCTTATTTCCCTCCATTGCTCTATCTCCCTCCATTGCCTTATCTCCCTCCATTGCCTTATCTCCCTCCATTGCTTCATCTCCCTCCATTGCTTTATGTCCAGGGCACAGTGAACATACAGGTGGGAGTGGGTGTTTGGCATGTCCTTAGCTCTTGGTTGAATACATTGCAAGAACCCACGAATAATTGATTCTGCTTTCCACGAGGCTCAGCCCTTGCCCTCTGGTTAATAAAAAGGAACAGGAAGCAGGTGCCCACCTCGGCGCCATGGACATCCTCGGGTGGAGGACAAACGTGGCTGAGAAGGGGACCCTCGGGTCCCACTGCTATCCAATTGCTGTTTCATTGCCTTTTGGGGAGGAAGCTGGCTGCACCCCTCAAACCTGCCCATCCCTCCCCGCCTAGGTGTCAGGCTCCTCCCCCACCTCTGCAAGTCACCCCTTCACACGGTGGCTTTCTGGGCTCCCGCTCCTGGGACACATCTTACTGAAAAGCAGGTCTCGAGGTGCTGGGCAGGACAAGAAGGGGATGCCGGATTGTGCCTCATCGAAACCCACCCCTTCAGTCTGAGGCGATAGCCCTGCCTGCAAAGCCTCTAAGGCGCAACCAGGTGACCCCAGAGGCCGGGCACCCGTGGGGCCTGTGAGAGCTCGCGCGTGGGTGTGCAGAGACCGACATGGCCCTGACTCTATGTTGTCCACTGTTTATATTATCACACCAGCTTGCTTGCTTTTTAAAAGTATGTTTATTGATTTTCTTTTTAGAGAGAGAGACACCGATGTGAGAGCCAAAGATGGATCGCTGTCTCCTGCACACCCCCTACAGGGATGGAACCCACACCTAGGTATGTGCCCTGACTGGGAATGGAACCGGCGTCTGCGCACGGGACGGCGCCCACCCAGCTGAGCCGCGCCATCCAGGTCCCTTTCGGCTAGCGTTTGCTTAGAATTTCTTTAGTCCGCCCTTTAATTTTCAACGTTCGCATTAATTTATGCAAGTCCCGGAAATAGTACACAGCTGTTTGCTTTTTTTAATCTGTCTTTTAGCTGAAGAGTTTAATCCCATTAGGATGAAAGTAATTACAGATTAGTATGGTCTTTATCTTCTGAGTCTAAGATTTCTACTGATCCTGTATTTGTATCTTTTTTGTACTGGATTGATAGGACTTTCTTTACCTCCTCCTCCCCTCCCCGTGTTTCCTGGCCTGGCTGATAGAAATACATTCTATTTCTATTCTGTAAGTGTGTACCTCCCATTCTCCCTGCGCGTGCCATCCATCACTATGATCAATACAGTGACTACATGGCCTCCTCCTGAGCAAGCGGAGCCTCAGAATGGATGAGCCCGCCTGGTCCCCTCGGCCACATCAGCATGGCGACCATGCAATCCAGGTCGGAGTCCCAACCCCAGCCCCAGCCCCTCCACATTACTCTCAGAAGGAACTTGGTCTCTGATTCTTAGAAAGTTCAGCAGGAAAAGGTGGGAATCGGGCCTTCCCTGGAGCACCTCTGGATGCCCAGAGACCAGCTGGGGGGGGAACAGGCCCGGCTGTTGTGGTCTCCACGTCGCCTAGAGGCTGTTGTGGGGGATGGGGTTCAGAGAGTCATCACATGGCCTCGAAGGCCTGAGGTCCTCGCGTCCTCCTGCCGGTCCCCTCGTTGCTTGGCCGTGTCTCTGGGTAAGACCCTCATCTCAGGCAGTGTCCGTGTGGCCTGGCCTCCGCGGGGAGGTGACGGGGCTGATGGACACGTTGAGCGTGAATTCACTGAGTGCCCAGGGTGCTGGCCTCTCGGTCCGCCTCCCTTCTTTTCTGAATCCTCCCTGAGGATCTTTTTTCACTGACTTCAGAGAGAGTGGAAAGGAAGGGGGGGGGGGGGGCGGACATTGATGTGAGAGAGACACATTGGTTGGTTGTCAGGCATTGAACCTTTAACCCAGGTATGTGCCCTTGACCAGGAATTGAACCTGCAACCCTTCGGTCCACAGTGCGGGGCTCTACCCATGGAGCACACTGGCCAGGCTGCCTCCCTTCTTTTTTCCTGCCTCTTTACCCACTTCCATCTCCCCTACCTTTGCTTTTCGGTGTCCCTCTCTCCATCCATCCCTCTGCCTCTCCTCACCCACCTCTTTGACCCTAACACAGACTGTCAGCCCGCTTCTGCCTCCGCCTCCTGTGTCTCTGCTTCTGCCCGTTTCCACTCTTTGCTCTCCATCTGGACTCCTCCCTCAGGAGCTTTCTCTGTAGGCCTGGACTCCCACCCTGCCCATGCTCTCCGACCCCCTGCTGCCCCTCACTGCCTGCGGGCCCCCTGCATCACCCCCATCTCTCTCTCTCTTCCTCCGTCTCCCCGCATGCTCTCCGCACACCAGGCCAGCCCGGCCGGGATCTCTGCGCTCCAGGAAGCCCGCCGGAGGCTGTGAAGGCCGCCATAACTCAGCCACTGCAATCATTCCATTAGGCAGGAATGGCGTTCCATTACCAGATAGCAGGTCTGTTTCTCCCCGCCAGGCCCCTGCCCGCCGCAGAGCCGCGCCACTTCCTGCTCCCAGCAACCACACAAGGCCTCATTCTAATCCTCTGCTGTCTGTTCAGTGTCTTTGGAGAGGGGAAAGGAGCAGAAAGTAGCTTGTCTTGTACTTTTATTTGCCTGTTTTTCCTTCCTCCAGAGAGTCCCCTGGGGCCCAGGGCCAAGAACTGCAGCAACAAATATTTACTAATTCCATTAACAGAAGGGTTTTTTCCCTTCCTTTCTTCTTTTTTTTCCCAAGCGAATATCTGAGGCCCCAAGTTCATGGTGAGTCTCCTCCCCACGTGGCCCCCTCCCCCTCCTCCCTACACGCCCAGGACTTATATATAGTTCACTCAGTGCCATTTCCCCAATTTTTTCTGAAGTTCAAGACAAGTTGAAGGGTCAAAAAGGCAAAGGGTGTTTGAGAAGTTTAGCAGACAGCGTTTGGTGCAAGGGAAGGAGAGAGGAGGGGAGTGGAAGAGGGGCGACAGCGAGGAGGCAGGGATCTGGCTCACATTAGCCAGAAAGTTCCAACCATTGATTTGCTCTGGAATTATAGCCTTTAAAAAAATCACAAAGCATGGTTTATTCATGACCTTAAAAAAATAGCAACCAATGTCCTAGCCAGTTTGGCTCAGTGGATAGAATGTCAGCCTGTGGACTGAAGGGTCGTGGGTTCGATTCCAATCAGGGGCATGGACCTCGGTTACAGGTTCCCCAGCCCTGGTTGGGGGCATGCGGGAGGCAACCAATCAACACATCTCTCTCACATGGATGACTCTCTCTCTCTCTCTCTCTCTGTTTCTCTCTCTCTCTCTCTCTCCCTCCCTCCCTCCTTCTCTGCACCTCGTCCCCCTTCCCTTTCACGCTCTCTAAAAATCAATGGAAAAATAACCTCTCGTGAGGATTAACAACAAAAAATAGCAACCAAAAGTGACTCTTTGGTTCAGCAAGATGAAGACTCTGTCTCCCCTTTCCTTTGGGAAGATGGGGGCAATGGCGATCCCAGGCAGGCAGTCCTGAGAGCACAGATTCTCTTCCTGGCCAGTGCAGCCTCTTGGGAGCCAAGGCCAAGGCCAGGGCCTCCTAGGGAGATGAGATCGCTTAGAGCCGTGGTCGGCAAACTGTGGCTCGTGCGCCACATGAGGCTCTTTGGCCCTTTGAGTGTGGCTCTTCCACAAAATACCACGGCCTGGGCGAGTCTATTTTGAAGAAGTTGCATTAGAAGAAGTTTAAGTTTAAAAAATTTGGCTCTCAAAGGAAATTTTAATCATTATACTGTTGATATTTAGTTCTGTTGACTAATGAGTTTACTGACTACTGGCTTAGAGGAAAGAGGGCATGTGCTGCCATGGCAACTCTGACCCCTGGTCAAGGAGTGCTGCATGTCACCAGGAGCCAGAGTTCCTGGTAGTACCCCGGGCTGCCCAACCAGCACCACTGGGTGGCTGGCAGCCAGACATGCACTCTCACAGGCGGGGCCGGGAGTCCGACATCGAGGTGTCCCAGGGCCAGGCTCCCTCTGATGGTCCCAGGGAGAGTCCCTTTGCCCCTCTTCTTCCAGTTTCCAATGGTCCAGGCGTCCCTTCCCAGGCGTTCCTTCCCGTACATCCCTGGGCTCAAAGCTACATTCTTCCTCCTCCTCCTTCTTTTAAAGATATTTTATTGCTATTTTTAAAGAGGAAAGGAGAGGGGGAAAGAGAAATATTGATGTTGAAACATTGATCGGCTGCCTCCTGCATGTCTCCTACAGAGATCCAACCTTCAACCTGGAATGTGCAATGACCAGGAATCGAACTGGCGACTTTTCGGTGCAGGGATGACACCCAACCAACAGAGTCATGTGGGCCAGGGCTGGCCAAGTGCTTCTAGTCTCCGCCTCTGTCTTCGCAGGGACTTCCTGTGGGTCCGAGCCTTCCTTCTCCCATTTCTTCTAAGGAAACTTGTCATTGAGGTAGGGCCCCCCGAAATCGGGATCTCTTGAAACTCTTAATTACATCAACAAAGATCCTATTTCCAAATTGGGTCACATTCACAGGTCCAGGAAGTTAGGACCTAGACCCATCTTTTGGGGGGACCCCTGTTAAAGGCACTAGGCGCTCACAGAGCCTTTTATCCAGTGCCATGTGGGGCGCCCAGGGGAGGGACTTTCTGGAGCATTCCTTCCTGTCTGTCAGTCCTGAAAGGCCAGCTGGCAGCTGCTGTCTTTAGCGCCTTCTTGTCACTTGCTAATCCCCCTGAGGAAGGAGGGGTGTGTCAGGCTCAGAACCTCCCACGGGCATCTACCCAGCATTCATCACGGTCTGAGCTGAGGCTTCCTATTTATGAAAAGAGAGGCTGGTCTTTGTCTTTGGATGGAGCAGACATCGGAGACAACCATCGGGGCTGAGTGAAGAGGATTCGGTGGGTAAACAGGACACGTGGTCCACAGACAGGGCAGGTGCTGCGTGGACGAAGGCAGTGGGGACCCCAGTATGTGTCGCTTCCTGGCTCTCACAGAGCCCCCCGCCCCCGAGTCTCACCAGGAAGGGCCTGTGGGAGCCCCCTTTCTCCTTGAGCCCTAGCCGCTCTTTCTAACGGCTGTGTGCGTTCATTGGGCTCCCCCATGAGATTTTGTTTGGGGGTGGGGAGAGATGCTCATAACAAGAAGGAAGCTTCAAGAATCAGCCTCCTCTGCCACTCCACTTGTATTTTACAGATAAAGAAATTAAGGCTCAGAAATGGGGTGCGGGGCGGGGGGAGAATTGCTCAGAGTCACCCCCGCGTATGGCCTCCCATATGTGGTGCTCCCACTATTTATGGGGCAGCTGCAGAACATGAATCCTCCGGTCCGTGAATTCTCCCGAGCATGAGTTATGGTGCTAAGTCCTCGAGGCAGCCCTGAGAAATCGCTGGAATTTGACAGAGGAGGAAACTGAGGCTCAGAGAAAGCAGGAGCCGGCCACAAGAGCAGGTTGCTTCCAGGGGGGAGGGGCTGAGCTTCTCACAGCATCTGGGTGCTCTCCATCCAGAGCTTTCAGTGTAGCAGCTACTCCTCCCGCCTCCCCCAAATGTCTGCAGACCCCCTCACCCACCACCACAGCCATGCACATGCGCGCGCACACACAGAGGCGTGGCTGCTTCTGCGGGCTCCGCATCCACACACCTCATCCAGTTGACATGTCTCTGCTGGGTCCACTTGGAAGCCCTTGCAGGTGACAGCATGTTTCTGGCCTCCCCAAAGGCACTGAGTGTGAGGGACACAGACCTCCTCTGAGCCTGAGGGCCCAGCTTCCCTGTCTAGCCCGGCAGCTCCCAGCCCTTGGGAGACAATGACCAAAGCCAATTATTGGGCTTTTTTTCTTTGATTAAGCAGATGTTGGACGCCCTCGAAGACTCCCACCCCAAACCCCGGAGAGCCCTGCCTCCAGTTGTCAGCTGTCAGCCTGGCTGTGTCTTCCACTCGTGGAGGGTCCCCTTTAAGCAACTGCTGTGAACACAATGCCTCCTCTCCACCCCCCACCACATTTTCCGTATGATTTCCTGGAGTTTACATACTTCCTGCAGCTCCTTTCTGGACCTGTTTGATTCGTCACCCACCAATCAGAGTAAGAACATCGCAGGCTATTCCCATGGGCGAGTCCCACCCAAATGGGGTACTGAAGCCCAAACCCCCGTGTGGAAGGACTCACACTTCCCAGGGATGGTGGGACCAGTTTGGGATGCTGTGCCTTCTCAGACTGTCCGTCCTTTCCGCGGTGTCCCCTCGCCCTGACCCTCGGCCATCCTGGGAGAGCCCATCATGCACTGGGAACTTAAGGGGTGGGGCTATGGTGTCCTGCACCAAAGTCCTAGGTTCAAACCCCAGCTCCACCACCGACAGCCAGGAAACCATGGGTTGCCTCCCCCCGCCCCCGGAAAACGGGAAGGATCCAGGTTGAAGTTTTGAAACGGTGCCTGGCGCACAGCACACAGCTAATGAACAGTTATTACTTGTAACATGAACCTGTGATTATCACCAGATAGAAGGGGAGGGCTTCTCTTGGGGGGGTGCAGACCCCGCAGGTGGTGTCACCCCACGAGATTTGCTCCAGGGGGAAACTGTTTTGGGTGGTGGGTCTGAGACATGCTTGCAGAAGTGCCTGGATCCTGTGGCTTCAGGCAGAGAAACAAACATGGAGAGACATGAAGACACATTTCTCATGATCCCAGAGCTACTTAGAAGCCCTGCCAGGACTCAGCACCTTCAGCCTCACAGGCTCACCCGCTTCCATTTCTGGCCTGGAGAGCAGAGTGAGTGTGTGTGTGTGTGTGTGACCCCGAAGGGTTAACTGGGAACCCTGCAGCTGGCTGCAAGAGCTGCCTGCACTCCTATTTTCATTTGCAAAACAAACAAACAAGAGGCACCTAATCACTGCCAGGCCCTCTTCCTTGGGGCTAAGATGCGGGTTTTGCAAGAAGCAGGCCTTCGGAAGACAGAAGAGGCCTGGTTGCTCTGCTGTTGTTGAACATCTCAGACTGTGCCCTGGCTGGCAGAAGCTTGCCGTGCCCACTCACAGGTCATTCATTAAAGACCTACTTCAAGCCTTCAAGGTACAGACACCAACACCCTCCAGCCCTTGAGAAGTGGGCACTGGCCTCGTGGCATCCCCCCAGCAGAGAGGCGGGCGTGGCTGTCCTCGAAGAACCCGGAGCACAGAGGCAGCCGCAGGCCAGGCCGGCCCGGCAGGGACACACATCTGGAGCCCAGCTCTCAGGGCCGCATCTCTGGGTGGCTGCCCGGCTCACCACCACCTGAGGAGCCCAGGTGGCCGAGATTCTCCTGACCCGGATCTGAACAAGGCGGAGGCATTTAAATTTTCTCTTTTCTCAACTGAAGCTTTACCTCCCCAACTAGCTCTTCCACAATCGCGTCCCTGGGAGGAGCACTGCTTGTGTCAGTTACACCTCGTGAAGACACTAAGTTGGAGAAATGGAAGAGACCTACGGGGTGGGAACTCCTGGGAAAGATACAGGGGCAGATGCAGGCTCAGGTAGGAAGAGCCTCAGACCACAGTTAAGATCAGAGGAAGTCTTGGCTCATCAGCGGGAGGCCCAGAGCAGAGCTGGTCGGTGGGCGGGGGAACCTGCACTGGGCGGCAGCTGCAGACCCTGCTCAGGGGCAGGTTGGGGCTTCCCAGGAAGGCTGTGGCTTTGACGTAAAAGCAGAAGTGGGTCCCAAAGGTGCTGTGGGGGAGGCTGTCCTTTAACAGCCTCCATGCTCCTGGAGGGCACATTCTTCCTTGAAGGCAGGTCGGCGTGTCACATCATGGTGGGTCTTGGTGGCCATGACAGCCTCTTGCTCCTACTGGGCAATAGGACCATGCGAAGGCCTGGCGGAGGGGAGAGGAAGAAAATACTCAGTTCTTCCCTATGTCCTCGACATGGCCACATGCTGTCAATGCTTCATATGCCAACAAAATTGGGTCTACAGCATGCTTTTACAGAACAAAAGTCCTCAGAAGGAACCATTAGTTCCCATCGCAATGAATGCAAAATCCACACTATTCTTGTTCATGGAGACATCAATTGGAGCAAAAAGCTAGTGACATAATATGGGTGATAATTATATGCCACAGATAACTGTAAAGTCTGCTCTTTTTCTAATAATTTGTTAGAAAAATTCCTGCCAGAACTTGGCAGTTGTGTTGAATCTTCTTACCATCCAGCGGTGGAGGCAGTTCGGGGGCCGCCTCAGCACGCTGTGCACAGGGGGGAAGAAACACTTGACCTTTGCTCAGAACATGCGTTTTCCGACTTGATGCTGTACTGAGGTGCAGACACTTGGGGTGTATGAGCACGGTGAGTGGACATCTCTACCAAGCGGTGCCTAGAGCATGATGGTTATGACGATGGTGGTTGGTAGTCTATCTACTGCTGTGTGATAAACCACCCCAAATCTAGCGCCCCCAACGCAGGACCGTTTCGTTGTGCCCAGGGGTTTGGTGGGTCAGGACATGGCTCAGACACAGCAGGATTGTGTTGTCACTGCTCTGTGATGATCAGCTTTTGGCTGCGAAGATTCTTCAAGGCTGAGGCTGAGCATCTGCAGGCTCCTTGCACATGTGGCCAATGCCTGGGCGGGGCTGGTGCTTCCCAGCAGAGAGCTGACACGTGGCCTCACTGTGGCTTGGGCTCCCTCACAGCATGGCGGCCTCAGAGCAGTCATACTGCTTTCATGGTCAGGGTTCCTGATATTGCAAATCAGACAGCATCACTTCCGCCACACTCTTTTGGTCAGAGTTCACAAGCCCATTCGGATTCAAGTGGGAAGGGCTGAGAGCCTACTCTTGATTGAAGGAAGGTCAAAAAGTGGGAGGGGCTTTGAATCAAGTCTGGATCAAAGTCCCTCCCACCTGCCCCTTTATGCGGCTGCATCTGTCACATCTGCTATAAGGTACTGTAAGGAACCCATGGGGAGAGGGTTCAGTTTCATACGCTGTGACTCAGACCTGCCCAGAAGAATTTCATAAATAAGACACAGCTTTCCTCATTCTCTAAAAGTGGCCCCATTTTGCCCTTGAGTCTTCATTTCCATTAATGGCAGGAAAAATTAAAATTGCCAATTAGAGGTTGCAATTTCTTCAGTAAATATTCAGCCAATTCAGAATTCCAGCTCCTGGAAAGGGCGTGTCTCCTTCCTCAAGATGTCCCTGCTCCTCTGCCTCATTCCCCCGCAGCTGTGGTGTGGGGCAGCTGAGGTCCCCTCTGGGGAGTCTTCCTTCTGCTCTGTGTATGTGTGAGGGGGGCGGCCTCACCTGTGCCCTTGTGCCATGCTGTCCTTGACCCTGGTCACTGCCCACTGAACCTCAGCTCTGATTTTCTAGCCTCTTAGCACTTTCCAGGGAGACACTGGGAACTTCCAGGTTCTTAGATGCTCTGCTCAGACCCGGGGCCTCAAGGCCCCTTGGGAGCTGGGCATCCAGCACCGGCACACTCTATAGTCTCCATCCCGGTGGAGGGGCCACAGTCCTGGGTGTGGGGATTTCCTCAAACCATCTGGACATTCCTACCCGTCTAAACCCTAAGGGGCGTGGAGTGCTGCTGGGGCTGACCAAAGACTCTCCATCCCTGACCACTCAGCACTGAGCAGACTCCCTCTTTCCCCTTCTCGGCCACCCAGACCTGCCCTGATAGCCCATCATCCATCGCTCTTTACCTGCTGAGTTCTTTACGAGGCAGCCACCTGTCTATCCTGGACAATCACTCTGTGGATTTGACTTCCCAGCAGAAGGCACAGAGCAGAATTTTGAGAGAGAGAGAGGGGGTGGGGGGGAGATAGATCCATCAGGAGACAGCAGACATAGTTTCCTTGTCACACTGGTCTCCCTCCCTCCCTCCCTCCCTCCCTCCCTCCCTCCCTCTCTCCCTCCCTCCCTCCCTCCCTCTGTGACTCTGTGAGAACAAGGGCTGGTTCTCATTCTTCCTGCAGCGCCAGGACCTTGGATGGGTGGAGCTGACACCGGGAGATGCTTATAGAGTGTTTTTTACATAGAACCTGGTTTCCCAGATGTTGCCCTGGAAATCCAGAGACCTCTGAGCCCAGTACTAGGGGCTCTGCAATGACAGCTGGCTTCACGCCCCGCTGGGAGGATGGAGGGAGAATATGGAGAGGGCCCAGCCCTGGCCAGGGTGCTCCAGCGTCGTCCTGATCCTGGGGGGTTGCAGGTTTCATCCCCAGTCGGGGTGCGTACAAGAATCTACCGATGAATTCATATGTAAGTGGAACAACAGGTCGATGTTTCTCTCCCTCTGCTCCCCCCCCCCCCCCCCCCCCGTAAAGTCTGTAATAAAAAATAAGGATAGGTACTAGAATTTGAGCATCAATATGTATCAAACATAGTACCAGCCACTCTAATCAGATGACCTGTAAGTTCATGGTTAGGGTTATCATTTTCCTCCTGCAGAGCCAGGAAGGTACATCCAGAGAAGTTAAGTCTCTTCCTTGAGCATAGTTTGCCAATATATGAAAGAGCAAGGATTTGAACCCGGAACCCGTGGCTCCAAAGCCCGGGGCCTCTCCCCAGGCCACACAGGAGGTAAAAGGTCTGAGCGTGAATCATCCTTCAAAACCCAGGCAAGAAGCCTGGTCTCAGATGGCCTTGGAATCGAACACTTACAACCAGCGTGTCCCGGAGGGAAGGCCTTGGGACTGCGGGTTAGGTCAGGGACTTGTTGGGGCTGAATCCCATCCTATGGAACCTGCCATATGGAACGGAGAATCCATCGCCGCCTTTGGCAGGCAGCCTGGCCTGAAAATAACCCCAGAAGGCTACATTTTGATCAGGAAGCTTGCAGCTGTTTTTCAAAGTCATTGTCGGAATTCTACATTGTATTTTATTTTTAGTAAATCTACGGTGCCTCTCGCTTTTCCGCCCGCCTTCTCATGTCCTCGGTGCTCCTGGCTGTCTCGGTGGGCACACGGCACGTGCTCCGAGAGACGGGGGCGTTCGTGGACGTGAGCGCACCACATTGGGTCGAACAAGGAATGGGGCCTCAGGAAAAAAATCCCAGTGAAGTTAAGCACATAAACAGCTGTGGCCTTGTCTCCAAACCTCAAGGTTGCGGTGGGGAGAGGAAAGGGCTTCGGAAAAGCGCCGAGGCTCCCCATCCTCTACAGTGAGGCTCCGGAGGGCCAAACAGATGCCCTCGGGGCAGAGGGTGCAGCGGGCAGGCCAGTGTGCCCGGGGTCCGGGCCCGGCTGAGATGTGCAGAGAGCTCTCAATTTTTGATTTTCCAAGTGATTCACCAGATGCCGGTCACGCTGAGGCCAAATTCTTGAAAGCGAAGCCACATTTGAAATTCTCCGAAGTAAAGCCACGTTTAGGCTTTGGCTGCGAGGGCCTTGGAACCCAGCCATCCCGGGACCTGGGAGAAGAGCGATTTCACGTTTGAGGTTTGAGGAATCCTAGAATCCAGAGCAGGGCCCGGCCTGGGAGAGGAACAGATTCGGTCTGATTTCTCTCCGACGGCACCTCCCATCCCAGCCCAGGCTCCCGGGGCAGCCAGCCCACGGCTCTGCTTGTTTGGATGAACCTGGTTGGGGACCAAGAAGGTGCCGGCTTTTGCTTGGAGGAGGCAGGGGAACAGCACAACCCACGGATGTCTTTCTTTTCTTTCCCCTTCGGAGGCAATTCTTTTGTGGTTGTGTCTACACAACTGATGGAGAGAAGGGCGAGGGAGAGAAAAGAGAAGCCACATGTCAAATTCTGGGCTTTGTTATTTTCTTTTGCCTGCACGATCCCACACAGATCGTGTGGTTGACTTATTTTTAACTGAGTGTTTGCACGAGGGAACCAAACCGGTCAGTCGCTTGGGCAGCTTTGAGATCAGAAGCAAGCTGATCAAAGGCACCAAGCGCAACCACTAATTTGACCCAAAACAACAAAAAACAACCCGTGATCGCTAGACAAAGACATGTCAGTTTGGACTGTGTACAGACGTGGCCTGCCTTGAAGTCTGGGGAATAGCATGAGCGTGACCCAAAGGAGCCGTCCTCCTGCCAATCCGAATAGTGAGCCCGGCCGCTCAGCCTCCCAGGTTAGTGGTCTGATCTGGTCTTCAAGGAAGCATGGAGACAGTGGTGTGTGCGCACATGTGTGCATGTATGTGCATGTGTGTGTGCGTGTGTGATGGAGGAGGCAAAAGGAAGGGGGAGTTGTTGCAAGTACAGTGATGGCCATTGACTTTGATGATCAATGAAACAGAGCAAGCTGGAATCCAATTACTTGTCATGTTAGCCCAATGGTGACACAGAGACCAGTTCCATCAGCCATATGGTTCTTTCTATGCCTCATTTCTCATGGAGTTAGGGAGCCTAATTCCTCTCTGTCTTCACACCTCTGTTGAGATGCGGCTCAGCTAGGGGTTCAATATATTTTGGGATGAACTGTTGAAGTCCTAACCCCTGGATCTTCAGAATGCGACACTATGTGTACATCGGGCCATTGCAGGTATCATTGGCAAAGACGCGGTCACAGTGAGGAGTGGGTCCTTGACCCAGCAGGACTGGGGTCTGTTCAGGAGAAGGAGACGAGACCTGGAGATAGAGACGCCAGGGCAAACGCCACAGGGTGAGAGGGGCAGAAATCGGAGCAGTTTAGCTTGCAAGCCAGAATGCCCAGGCTTGGCGGGCAGGCCATGGACTGATAGAGAGTGCAGTGTCTCCTCTGTGGTCTCAGAGGGAGCGCGGCCCTGCCGGCACCATGGACACAGTCATTTCTGCTGCCTGAAGCCACCGGCTGTGCTCCTTTGTGTGGCAATCCAAGAAACTAAAAGCCTCCACGAAATGAGGCAAAAAGTCAAGGGATGGAACACTCAGAATCATAAAATTATATTAGAGTTGGAAGCGGCTTCACAATTTATCTCAGTCACATTTTCCAACATGGCTTCTGCACTATTTTAATTCCCCTCGAGGAACACAAAATATATATTCCATAGTCAACTGTTTTTGGAAAATACCCCATACCATCATCTTAGAAAGCAGAAAATACTTCAGCAACCCTAAAGGCACTGACAAGTCCTGCAGCAGGAGCCCTCTTTAACTTTGAACAAGGCAGCGTTTTCTACCTTTGATGATGGGACACTTCTGGACAAAATGCCTGCTTACTTCTCATGAAACCCATCTTCCATGGATAATTCCTGGGGACATCTGTGATGGCTCATTTTTTGTGTCAACTTGACTGGATTAGGAGATGCCCAGATGGCTGGTAGCACATTATTTCCGGGTGTGTCTGCAAGGGTGTTTCTGGAAGAGATTGTCATTTGAATTGGTGAACTGAGTGAAAACAGATGGCCTTCCCCAATGTGGGTGGGCATGCTCAGCGTGGAAGACCCAAGGAGAACAGAAAGGTAGAGGAAGGGAGAATGTTCTGCTTCTCTTCTCAAGCTGAGACACTCATCCTCTCCTGCCCTTGGACTGAATTCCATCACTGGCTTTCCTGGCTCTCTAGATTGTACTCTGTAACTGCAATCTCTACAGTAATTCTATCTGTCTATCTGTCTGTCTATCTATCTATCTATCTATCTACCTACCTATCTACCTACCTATCTACCTACCTACCAACCTACCTACCTGTCTCCTTCCCTCCCTCCCTCCCTCCCTCCCTCCTATCTATTTATGTCTCTCTCTATGCTATTGGTTCTGTTTCTCTGGAGAACCCTGATGAACACAGACATCCAAACTTTTTGTTTCATGGATAAAGAGCCTGAGGGTTAGAGAATTAAGAAACTTCTCCAAAGCCCTCCAGCGGCCGAGCCTGCATTCTCATTGTCCTCTGATAAAGATGGCCGCACAGCAGTGGGCTCCTCGCTGCGTGGAGAGTGGCTTCTCAACCAGCCAACCCTGCCCTTCACTGACTGTGACCTTAGAAGGGCCATGCCTGCTCCTGGCATCAGTTTCCTCAGCTGGAAAGTCAGAGGCTGGAACTAGGTCACTATTGTGCCTCCCACGTATCCATTCATTGAAGCCCTCCCTCCCAATGTGATCGTATTTGGAGGTGGGGTGTTTGGAAGGTAATTAGATTTAGATGAGGCCATGAGGGTCGGGCCCCCATGATGGGGTTAGTGTCCTTATAAGAAGAAGAGGCTGGACTCCCACCTAATCCCTCACTCTGTGCCACGTGAGGACACAGCGAGAACGTGGCCATCTGCAAGCCAGGAAGAGGGCCCTCCGAGGACCTGGACCCCCCTGCACCCCGAGCTCAGACCTCCAGCCCCCAGCGCCGTGAGAAATACATTTCTGTTGTTTAAGCCCCCGGCCATGGTATTTTGCTCAAGCAGCCCAAGCCAGTCATCTAAGATTCCTTCCAGTATGAAGATTATATGCCTATTGATCTTGCCTGTATGTGGCTCAAAGACGTAATTTATCCTTGGATGGAAACCTCTAGCTAAAGGGCCAAATTCTTATTTTGGTCAATGATGTATTGCGCTTCCTCATCCATTTCTCATCTTGGCTCTGTCAGCGGATTCAGTGCTGAGGAGTTAATGTATATGAGAGTGCCTTGTAAAGGTCAAGGCGTTGCCCAACCAAAGAACTTATTTGTACGTTATTTCAGTTGAGAACTTTGCAATCGGGCTGAAGTCAAAGGGCGTCTGACATCACGTGTTGCCAGTGAGGTCACGGGTATACGAGGAGTGTAGCACGTGTGCATTTCAGGCTCGGTGTCAGTGAAAACGGAAGCAGCAGCAGAGCCATATGCTTGTAAGCACGTGATCTTGAGGAGACGGCGCAAAGCCACAGCAGACCCTCCTATTTAACATGCGTGTGGTCTCCCATGAGTAGCTTCTCCTCTCTCTCTGACTTCACTTCTTTCTGCCAGAAATGGGCATGATACTCCCTCTGACTCACGGGCTTGCTGGCGTGGTAAGTAAGAGGATGCATGTGAAGCCCAGAGCTGTCCGCTAGCTCTAGCTGTATGTCTATTTCATATGAATTCTAAGTAGGAAATGGCATAGGAAAATGTCACAGAGGTTTAGTGGCTGATGTCTTTCCTTTTATGTTTTGCACACTGCTGTTCCCTGTGGCGTGGTGCGTGTTCCCTGGGTGGACCCTCAGAAGTAAGAAATAGCAGGTGGCATCCTGGAGGCGTACGTAGCACCGGACAGTCTGGCTCTGGGAGACACTGAGCAGGTACCTTTCCCACCCTCCCAGTGCTCGCTTTCTCCTCATCCACATCTTGTGATCATACATTGGAGACAAACGCTGGGAGCTTTAAAGCTTTGCCCACAATGGCCTGGATTGCACATTTCAGCCAACCCCCCACCCTCTGCCCCCCAACGAGTGGCCTCGCTTTGAGGAGGACTAAGCCCTCGTCTGTGGGAGCGGAAAATTAAGGATGTGAAAAGCAGTTGCCTCACAGACCGCTGGCACCTCTCTGCCTTGGGCTCCGTCCTTGGCACGCTCGCGGGCAGTTTGCTAGGGAAGGGAAACATTTGAGTCCATTATTTTAAAAGCAGCAAAAAATAGACTCTGGGAAAAAAATGTGCACTGGCCATAGGAACCTAATGGGCCATTTTGATCTGTGCCTCCTGCCCCGCTGAGGGTGTCAGGACCATGCTCTCAGCTTGCAGAAAACCAGTCCTAATGAAGTGTTCGAGTAATGGAGAGTTAATGGAACCGAGAGCCGGAGCTATAACAAAAGGGCCTTGGAAGAGGGGTGGGGTATAATTTATTAACAGCGAGAGATGGAGCAGGGAGCCTGCAACATTTATGAGAAATGAAAAGGGGGCCTTTCACAAGATCCAGGGCTCTGTGCGCCCCAGCATCCAGCAGCGGCCTTGGAGCCCAGGCTCCCCCTTCCTCTGTGACCGCAGCCCCTTTATCAGAGAAGAGGGGGCATCCCCGCTAACCGAGCTGGAATGGAGGCACCTGCTGGGCTTCTGCCATGGAGAAGTTTCTGTTTATCAGGATATTGAGGTCCTTATGGGGAGGGAGGGAGGGGATTAGCTGAACATGTGTGTTCAGTGTTTCCTGTGACTTCAAGGGCTTGGGAGTCTGTCTCTCTTTAACCTGGTCTATCAGTCAGGGCTCTGCTGGGTGTGAGAAGCAGAGG
Source organism: Antrozous pallidus (assembly GCA_027563665.1). Lineage (NCBI taxonomy): Eukaryota > Metazoa > Chordata > Mammalia > Chiroptera > Vespertilionidae > Antrozous > Antrozous pallidus. The sequence continues at coordinate 21,798,154 of CM050528.1, forward strand.
TACAGTTCCTATTGGCCTAAGACTGAAAAAAGGGGAAGTGGCCCTAGCCGGTTTGGCTCAGTGGATAGAGCCTAGGCCAGTGGTCGGCAAACTCATTAGTCAACAGAGCCAAATATCAAAAGTACAACAACTGAAATTTCTTTTGAGAGCCAAATTTTTTAACTTAAACTTCTTCTAACACCACTTCTTCAAAATCGACTCGCGCAGACCGTGGTATTTTGTGGAAGAGCCACACTCAAGGGGCCAAAGAACCGCATGTGGCTCGTGAGCCGCAGTTTGCCAACCATGGACTTAGATGGTCAAGGGCTTGGGGAGGGACCTGCAGGTAGAGTCACAGCTGTTTTCTACAAAGAATTTGAGCAGCAGCCTCGAACCGGTGGTCCATGAACCACTGATGGTCTCTGAGATCCGAAAGGTTGGCAACCACTGATCCATAGCATCTGCCAAGGAGGGTAAGTATTAATCTGTTTAGCTGATTGAAAGTTCATCTTATTATTGGTTTGTCTTTTCTCAACATCAGCTCTATTCTCAGCATCGGCTCTATTCTGTTCACTGTCAGTGGCTATAAGTTTTTTATTTGTTTTTAATCCTCACCCGAGGATAATTTTCCATTGATTTTTATAGAGAGTGGAAGGGAGGGAAAAACATCGATGTGAGAGAGACACATAGACTGGTTGCCTCCTGCACATGCCTGGACTGGGGCCAGGTATCTGGCCTGCAACTAAGGTATGTGCCCTTAACCAGAATGGAACCCGGCTCCCTTCAGTCTGCGGGCCGATGCTCTCTATCCACTGAGCCAAGCCAGGACAGTTGCGCCAAGCTTTTACTTGGTTCAGCACCCCCGTGAGAAAGAGTGCTCCCAGTCCTCACCTGCAGAGGACGCACAGCACAGTCTCCAACTGGAATCACTTGGTTCTACGTGACCCCCCTTCTGCTTCCTTCAAGGAATCCTGCACATGCGCATGGGGGCCAGCATCATTTCAAGTGTTATCCTTTTCTCGTTCCACTCTTTCTGTGTAACTCCCCTCCCCTTATTTAGCTTTGCCTTCTAAGCAGATCACGAAGCTACTACATCATAACTGTATTGATAACAAGTGACAGGCCCATTAAAATGGTGTCCATAAGCACACGTCTACATGCACATGCCACAGAACTAAAAACGCCAGGCATGGGCTGTGGTTTCTGCGGCAGCTTGATTCCGGGCCTCACAGGGATCCCCATGCTGACAAGACCCTCAGTACCCTCAGCCCCACATGCTTTCACTTCATTCAGAGAGAAGAGAGCTTGTTTTGCTGAAAGTGCCTGAGCTTGAGCTAACCTGCTCTGATTGGGCTGGCAAGGGTCACATGATCATTCCTGAACCAATCACTGGCTTTAGAAGAACCTGATGTTATGATTGGCCAGCCCTGGACCAAATGGCTTTTCTTGACTCATAGGTGCTCTTAAGCTTGATTTGACCAGAATCATATCGACAAAAATGGGGGGGCGTTGAGAAACAGGAAGACCAAAACCCTCCTCACTTCTGTTTTGCAGCACTGATTGCACTTTTCACTATTTTTTTCTATCCTACAGTCATCACTAAATCAGTGTTTGACACACGTTCTCACCCCTAGGCCTTCTAGAACACGGGTCATTGAACCAGGGCCCGCCCTAACCTGGCGCCATCTCGTCTTGGCTCCATCTGTGAGGCGTTGTTTCTAAAAGGGTCGCGTTCTGAGGTTCTGGGTGGGCAGGCATGGGGGTTACTGGTCAAGCCAGTGTATCCAGATTTACATTTTTCTTCTAAAACCACTATATATCTTCCAGTGTCAATCAATCTACTCAACCATACCCCCCCCCCACCACCCCCAGGGGACTGAGAGCATCTCTGCCGCAGGGGGCCACCCTCTGCCATAGCAGGTGCTTGTTAAACATGCACGGAGGAAACCAACTGCTCACTCCACAAATCACGATTCCGGAAGCGAGAAAAGAGCAAAGCGGATTCAGTAGTCACTCTCTGTGTCTGTTGTTATCATCACGTCCTCTGGATCCCATCTCCCTGACCTGTGTGTCTGTGTTGGGTGCCACCATGCCCCCCCCCCACCACGAATTTATATGTTGGTTGGAGTCCTAACCCCCAGGACCTCAGAACATGGTCTGATTTGGAGGCAGGGTCTTTACAGTGGTAACTGCATTGAAGTGAGGTGTTTAGGATGGGTCCTGAGTCTCATAAAAAGGGGACACACACACACACGGAGAAGGCCAGGTGAACATGAAGCAGAGATCAGATGATGCTTTCAGAAGCTCAAGACCACAGAGCTAGCCAGCACCCACCAGAAGCCAGGAGAGAGGCAGGCACCAGAGCCTCCCTCACGACCTCAGAGGGAACCAACTCTGCTCACACCCTGATCTTGGACTTCCAGCCCCCAGAACTGTGAGATAATCCACTTCTGCTGTCTAAGCCACCCAGTCTGCAGTCCTCTGTCATGGCGCACTAGCAGACGAATATGGTCTCCATACAAAATACACTCACCTTTGAGGCAAGCCAAAGGGATGGCTCATTGTCGCAGTTCCCAGCCCTCAGCGGAGTCTCACACTGAAGGGGGCTCAGAGGTGGGAGGGAGGATGGGCCTTGGCTCCCACCCACCAGAGCATCTTCCCCAGGTGTCCCAAGAAGCAGGCATTGGCTTTACCCTGAGCCCACACCAGGGAGCCCTTATCTGGTGCTCCCCGCCCCCACAGAGAGCCAGGCCCAGGCCTTCACATGTTTGTTGTTGCTTGTGTTATTGAATACCCATGAAATGCAAAATGGCACCGTGACCTAATGAGGTATTAACCCTGCCTCATTACAACACATCAACCGTGAAAGCAAGCCCTTCTTGGCCAGGACTATTTCAAGGAGATTTAGGAAATATTTGAGGCCCTGCAAGGATGGCTGGAAATCAGGGACTCTTTAGCCGGACCTGTCTGAGACCCCAGGGCTTGGGATGTAGACCAGGCTTCCTTCCCCCAATGCTCCTGCAGCTCCTCCAGCTCCTTCACCTCTGCCCCCCACCCCTGCAAGACCTACACACCGTGGGAAGGACCAAGGACTCCTTCCCACTGTACATCAACCTATTTCGTTCTAAGAAAGCCAGGGTGGAGGAAAGGAATCACTCTCAGCCTCTGGTCCTCAGAGAGTGAGCAATTAGCAGGGGGTGATTCAAATGAGAGGGCTTATTTCCCCCCCCCCCCCCCATAAGCCCTCTGTACATCTTCCCTCCATATTCCAGCGCAGTCCTCTGGGGCGGGGATTCTCAGCCTCCTCCAGGGAACAGAGGCCCAGGGAACTTAAAAAACCTTGCTGGGCCTTGGCCGGTTTGGCTCTGTGGATAGAGCATCGGCCTGTGGACTGAAGGGTCCCGGGTTCGATCCCCAGCAGGAGGCAGCGATCGATGACTCCCATCAATGATGTTTCCTCTCTCTCTCTCCCTCTCTGAAATCAATAAAAATATATTAAAAAACAAACAACAGGTCCGGGCCCTGTTCAGCAGCTGCCGGGAAGGGGCAGGACAGGGAGCCGGGTCCCTGACATCAGGTGCCATGCTTGTCCCCTGACACCAGCCTGGGACAAGCACCTTAGGTTTTAGTGGGCCTGGGGGTGAAAGGTCAGGGTCCTGGTCCCCTAACCCAGCCCTTGCTCTGGTTTTCCCAGGAGGGCTTTGATCGCCCTGTGTGTCCACCGCGTCCCAGCCCCAGTTGCTGGGAGGTCACCGCCCCCCACTACCTGGGCTTCCCGGGGCCAGGAGCTGTGTGGGCTGTGTTGTAAAGCAGTTTGACGACGTGCTAAGTGTCACTGCTTAATGAGCTGCAGGACCAGACACTCAGGGTAGGGGCCAGGGCGGCCGACCAGCCCGCAGACACAAGCTCCTGCCCAAGTTCAATCGTAAACGTCACAACCAAGGGCGGGTCTGGAGCCACCAGCCCTGAGAACCCCGACTTCCGTTGCCCCATTGGCCTCCAACTAATTCACTCCCCACTCAACAGCTCGCCCGACTTCCTCCCCGCCCCCACCCCATCCTCAGCGTTGTCACCATGGGAGGTCTCTTTGCACAACAGGGCAAAGCAATTAAAGCCAGCCGGGGCAAATTAAACCAGAAAGAACGAGTTTCCTCCAGCGCCAGAGAAATATTTGGGGCCTTGCTTGGAGGAGAAACCTGCAGGAGAGATGGAGGGCAGTTGAGATGGCGAGGATGGAGGCGGATGGCCTCGGATCGGGGATCAGAAAGAGAAGAGAGACCGTGGCTTTCCCTGGGCGGTCTCTGGACAAAAGTTTAAAGTGGAAAGAGTAAATGAAGCAAGAAGGGCAAAGCCAGGCATTCGTTTGCTCACTCATTCGCTTATTCATTCATTTCTGTGTCAAACACATATGACCCGGGTGTTTGACATCTAACGGTGAATTGAAGACTGGTGCCTCAACTAGAGGCCAGGGCTTTGGAATGGAGTGGATGTGGCTGTGTCATCATCATTAATGGGGTAACCCTGGGCAAGTGACCTACTCTTTCTGAGCCTCAGTTTTCTCATCTGCAAAATGGGAAGCAAATGCACTTGTCTTGCCAGGGCTTCGAGGGAGTAAATAAGATAATTTACATGCGATGAGCATTGCTTTGCACATAGATGTTCAAGAAAACAAAGGCATCATGTACAGACCCTCTGTGCACCGGCTGAATGGATGATTAGCTGCTTGCACTTCCTTTTCTAAGCGTTTTTATATGCATCAACCTATTTTGTTCTAAGAAATTCGGGGAGTTGTTTTGACCATCTTCCTTCCTTTTGAAAATAGAAATGGAGGCACCTAAAGGTTACATTACCTTCCAAAGTCATCCAGCTTTAAATAGAAGATAGGGGATTCGAACCCAAGGAGTTTAGCCTCAGAAACTCTGCACCCCAGAGTCTAAAACACCCTGGAGAGAGAAAAGGGAATTGTATGTGGCTTGTGTTTAAGAACTTAAGAACTGGGGATTGGGCCAGAGGGTCCTTAGAGATCTGTGAAAAGAATTCTCTTCAAGGATGCCCCACCCACGGCTGAGCCCGGACACACACACACAAGCACACAAACACACGCTTGTGTGTGCCTGCTTTGGCCTCTGCTGACCTCCAGCTGCTTCCCGCTGCGTGCCCTGTAGCGGTGGCTGTTTCCTGGGAAAGGGTGGCTGAGTGGCTGTGTGGATGCCTACGGCCAAGGCTGCTGACCCCCTGTAACCCCAATTCCACCCGACACTGCCCTCCTCCCCGCGTCCCCCCTTCCTTCGCTCCCTCCAGGGCCCGGCACAAACACAGCATCCAATTTGTTACCTACATGGGAAGGTCAGGGCCCCGCTGGCCCCTGCACTTTTCTCAGCGTGCCCACTGGCTGTGGCTGGCTCCTCTCTGTTCTTTGGAGGCACGAAGGGGCCAGCCGTGGCCTCTGACTCCAGGAGTTCCCTGGAGGGCGCTTGGCTGGAACCCTGAAGATGTCTCATAGTTGTTGAGGCCGGGCTGGGGTGGGAGGAATTTGATGGGGAACTTGGACCTCTTAAACTAATTGGGATTCACAGACAATGCACAACGAGATAGTGCATGTGTGTGTATTGAGTGTGCCTACACATGTGTGCTCACACGGGCATTTTTCTAGCCAGTGGGTTCATAGATGTCTTCAGAATTTCAAGTGGGTTTGAGTCCCCAGGTAAGACCCACTGATAAGTCAGGGGCAGGTGATGGACGAGGTTCTGAAGTGTCTTGGGCAACTGAGGCACCTAAGAATAATGTCACAGATGCAGAGTCTAGGCCCTGTTCTGTAAGGTCCAGGGGCCCCTATCCAACCTGATTTTGCTCAAATACATCTGGACATCTCCAGTGACTGAGGGTGAATGTAAATGAACAAGTCCAGCCGAGCGTAAAGAAAACTCTTGAGCCTAAGAAAACGGGAGACGGTCCGCCAGTAACCCGATGGAAGAGAGCGTCTGTCCGGGGGAGTCCCTCAGCTGTATCCTCCCTCCCCGCCGCTGCCATGTTGGAACGCTGTCCCAACTCAGCCAGAACATCCAGATGTATTTGAGCAAAATCAGAAGTCTAGATTTCTATCAGAAATATCCCCAATTTTACATTTTAAATTAAAAATAGAATATGGTGAAAGCCAGCCACAAGAAATGTGCAGGCCAGATCCGGCCTCTGCGCCTTAGTTTCAACATCCAACATCTTGTCGCCATCATTCTCCAGGGGCAGACTGCAAACCAGAAACGGAGAGCCGTCGGCCTCTCCCAGACCACGTAACATGGTGCGTGACAGAATCAGGACCCAAAAGCCCGGTCCCCTGGGGCACATCTCTCTCTCCTCTAACAGGCATTTAGAGAAGACCCCTTCTCTCCTCCTTCCAGCTCCAGATAATAGACACAGTTACTTCTGATTTATCCATCATGGAGTTTGTGGGAGATTTATTGCATTAATACCCTCAATTCTTCCTCCCCCATTTAGGGTAAAGGACTCTCTCTCTCTCTCTCAATCTCTCTCTCTCTCTCTGTCTCTCATGCTCATATTCTTTTTTTTTTTTTTTTTTTTTTTTTAGGAAGACAAAATGTTTTATTTTAAAACAATGGAAAAACATTAAAAGCCAAATGTCCATTATATAACCAAGAATGTTAAATTGTTGGAAATTGCAAATCTAAAATGTGGTAGGCACTTTCAGAGAGCTAAATATTGGAAATTATCCTACCATATTCCTTTTCTAATAACAATATTTGACATGATGAAAAATACCAAGAAGACTCAATTAACTATTCAGTCAAAGTCACCATGTCAGGGTTCAATTTAAGAACACAAGTGCATTTTGTCCAAGGTGTTCCTGACACATGAAGCTTCCAGTTGAATTTCAGAAATGTTAACAAAAGTATCTTCCTTTTTTGCCTGTGAATGTTTGAGTATTGCTGTATTGTTGGCTTATATCCACTACAGATACTGGTTCTAGGCCAGCCCAAGGGTCTTCAAGCATTGAAGGTTTGAAATAACTTTCCAACTCATTAGACATTCTTTTTTCTCTACCACGCCCTGATCCAAAAGGTGTTGATGTCCTTGGAGAACCCTGGGGGTGGGTCTGCGGCCCTAGGGAGTAGCCGAATTGCTGCTGGGACCCCGCGGGGGACCGGGAGTAGGAGCCAGGGTAGCCGCCCGGGGACGGAGACCCGAACCGGCCCCCGGGAAAGCCGCCGCCGTGTCGCGGAGAGAGGCTGCTCCCATAGGGCCTACACCGGGGCCCGTACGACGGCGTGTGATGCAGGCTCCCGTACCCGTCCCTAGGGGAAGCAGGCTGCGGCCCGCCTCCCCCCGGGGTATCCCGGTAGCTGCTCCTGCTGCTCCAACCTCCTACCCCCGGGCTGGGGTAAGGAGGAGTCGGGGGTCGGAAGTTCTGCCGATGCATGTCTGGAGGGAAAGACTTCACTCCCGCGGCCCCGGAACTCTCTCCTCATGCTCATATTCTTAACCACCATTTAAAAATGGATTCAACACTTACTTGAAGTACGCAGAAGGGTAAGGTAGTATGAAGAAAGACAAAGATTTCTTTTACGGAATTCACTGTCTGGCATTACCATATTCATGATATGTCTTTCATTAGATGAGAATTTCCATATCAGACTTTCCTTAAAGCAGAGGAGTCAGAGACAAAACCAGCCAGCATTTTAGCTTTCTCAGGAATTCACTGTGGGGCACAACGTTATCAACACTGTGGGTGTAACCTGGCTGTCAAAAAGGCTCCTATTCACTCCAACCTTCACTGGAGCATCTTTAAAATTTAAAGGCCATTTTTTATAGTTTATATTATTGTTCAAATATTCACTTCCCTCCCGCCCCCACTGTGGGCAGAGAGGATTTGCCCCAAGCTGTTGAGTTTGGGCTTATCACGGCATGCTTTGGTCAGGCAGTGTTAGGGGCCATGACGTAAGCAGAGTCCTGACAAACATGCTTGCATGTCTTGGGTTGACTTTTGAGCTCTCTAAATCCATCATGAGAAAAACATCAGGCACGTAGTCACTGCCCTTCTACGCAGGACTCTATAAGAAACACACGTGACTCAGATGTGGAGGGTTGCAGCCAAGTTTATGTCCGGTCAACCCCGTTGATGGCAGATCCATGAGGGTAAGAACAGCTGCTATTGATGTAAGTCACAGGATTGTGGAGTTGTTGGTTATGCAGCGTTACTATGGCAAGAGCTGACTGATGCACCACTTAGTTACCTTGCATGCTGGTGGGAGGTGGAAGTTGGCCATTGGGGCATTTCAAGGCTTACTTACTCAGGCCTCTTTAATCTGGAGAGGTGGGGCACATCTCCAGACACACTAAGGACCATGATGAACTCTTGTCATGGAAGGACGGAGAGCTGGGGGTTAGAAGACTGGAGTGTAAAGTTCTACCCTCAGCTTCATCTCACATATGCCATTTGAAGATTGACAGGCCATTCATTTCTCCTCTCTGGCCTTTTACATTATGCTAAGGGGCTGCTCTAGATCACCAGGGTGGTCCCCTGAAATTTATGAATGAAGACTGTCTTGAGCACTTTCACACATTTGGAGGCTGGATCTTGGGCTGGAATGAAAGTTCAGTGATTGATTATTGATGTCTGCCATGGGCACGGACTTTTCTTTTCCTCTGGGTCTGTTCCTTGCCATTTGGAACTCTAGGAGTCCAGGAAGCCGGTCTGTTGTCCTCATGTCCTGATAAAGAGTGAGTCCGAGAGAAACGTGATCTCCTGTGAAAGAGCAGGAGGGACTGGAGTTCACAGATGCGGGAGGTTAGGGTGGCTGTTTGGTAGAATTCCTTGCATTTCCTCTGCAGAGGCACCCCCGGGGAGAGCTGCAGCTGTGAGGGTGACGTGGGCAGGCCTCTGGGAGCACACGCCCCTCGGCCCACCAAATGGTGGGGCCTCTAAGCTGACAAAATCCAGGGCTTTAAGAATTCAGGCTGATCAGGAGGGTTCAAAAGGGGTGAGCGGGAGCTGGCAGCTTGGGCGCTTGAAGAGGAGCAGGTGCAAGTCCTCAGAACTGGGTGGTGGGGACCATTTGGTCAAGGAAACAACCGTTGAACCCACGGCTGGTCTGATTTGAACAAGAATCAAAGCGGAGGCATCCAGCCCTCCATTTGTTCACGGCATTGTTCATAGGGACATTTAATTGGATGCCCCCAGGGACTAGTTTAGAAAATATCACCCCCCTTTTAAAAATATGCTGACACCTGCCATCAGAGCTCTTTCTACAGCCTTTGGAGTAATCACCAAGCTTCATATTTTAGAGCAGCTTAGAGAACATAGATGCAAACATTAATCTGCATATATGGCGGCTGTTGAAAAGCAAAGGCATCTTCTTGCAGAGGAAAAATAAAAATCAGCCAGCAGTTTGCTTGAGGTGGAAACTCTTGTTGGCCCCAATCCTTTGGGGCCCAGTGTACCCATCACCTGGTCCACTGTCCTTAGTGGTCTGGCCACATGGATGTGTGTTAGGTCAGTGGTCGCCTTGCTCTCTCCAGAAGGTCTAGGTCATGATGCTCAGTGGGTGGAATAAGCTCACATTAAGCAGAAGGGAGCAATGAAAAGCCCGCGATGCGAACTTTGGGACTGAGATGTGCCTTTCAGTTTGATAAAGATCAACCACCCTTCCGGTTTCCTAGCACCAGCTGCACCCCGAGGCTGTTCTCAGCCCCACATGGACGATCGCCTTTAATCAATGACGGTGAGGTAGGCACTGTGGTCAGGCACCCCTTGGTATTCCTGTCTGGAGGTGAGTAGCATGCCCAAGGCTAGAGAGCTCCTCAGTGCTGGGGCCAGGATGTGAACCAGGAACCAGACTCTGAATCTCAGGTTTAGGCACCATACTATTAGGAGTGGCAGTTCCTAAAATCACTCGGAGGGCTGGTTAGAGCCCAGATGACTGGACCTGCCCCCAGAGATTATGATTTAGCCCAATTATAACAGGTTCCAAATTCCCATGTGATGTGGAAGCTGCTGGTTCAGGGATCACACTCTGGGAAACACTGATTTGAGATAACGCTAAGTGTTGGTGGCTTAACACAACACTTAACACAACACTGTTGCTCACACAACAGATGTGAACGTCCCTGCTGGATGGGTAGTTTTCCCTCCCATAGTGACTCAGGAATTCCGATTCCTTCCACCTTGTAACTTTGTTTCTCCATAGAGAAGAACGAATGCCATTGTGTGGTGGCGTCAGTCAGGTATTCAAAATAATCAAGTATCTTGTGACGCATATAAATAATTCCAATTTATAATTTTATAAATGTCTGGACAGAGACATACATAAATAATTTTGATTACATGGCACAATTATAAATGCAGATTTTGGAAGACTGAAATTGATCAACATTATCAAGATTGACAATAAGCCCATAATGTAGCATAATGGATTTTTAAAATGCGGCATAAATCTGCTTCAAAAAATATATAGACAGCCCAACATCAAGACACATTAAAAACTGCCACCAGTTCCTGGACTGTGACTTCGATGCCAGCACCTTGCAGACTCAGCAAAAGGAGTGGCCCCACAGCGGATGCCTTGCTAAAGGACACGTCTGTTCAAGCTGATGAGCGGGATGATTTCCTCTTTGTGAAACAAAGAAGGAGATGGTGTGTCCACCCAGCATCTTTTTTTTCCAAAATGGAGAACACTTTCATTTAAAAAAAGGTACAAAAGACATGAGTGAAAGGATATATGCAAAATAATCAAGGCAGGCAGATTGAGCTGCAGATGAACAGACTGACTTTGGACACATTGATTAGCCAGAGCTAGTCACTCTAGCAATCCTAAGCCTTTGTTCCTAACTGAAAAGTGGGGCTGCTTTTTGGGGTCAAAGCAAACACATTGATGGATTCATCCCTGAATGGAAGGCTCAAGCAATGAAGAAGTCAGGGAAGGAGGGTTTAGGGTGCCTTACTATCTAGCACCCTTCTACTCTTTTTTAACAGCCAACTTGGAATTTTGTTGGGTTATTCACTACCACTGCTCTCTTGCTCCAAGCATCTGAAAATTGATTTAAAACAACAACAACAGGAAATAGATATAGGAACAGAAAAGTAATTTCAAATCCTTCATTCTTTCCTACACTGAAAGTATGTGCTACACACCTATTGTGGTTCAGGCCCAGATGGAGAAAACTAGATTATGCTTAATTAGTTTTATAATTCTCCAGATCTCACTGGAAGTGGGATTCACAGGAAATAACAAGAAGAGATAAAACACAAACAGAAGAACAATATCAACAGAACTGCTTAAAAATTCTGTACGTTTTAGTACATTCAATTCATTGAAATATAATTGGGAGGGTGTTTAAAGTTAACTAAATTACATATCTAGTAAATATTTGTCAAGGAGACTGACCAGGCATACCAGTGTTGGACTCTGTAATTGGTGGATGGGGAGTCTAGGAACAGGAGTGGATATTTGGTAAATATTTTCTGAATGAGCAAACGAATGGAAGAATTCACACTTTTGACAAAGCCAAATCTCCTTGCAAAGCATCCAGACACATGCTCACCACGATGTGGAAATGATCTAACAGCAAAGAACACAAGCACTTAATGAGTGTTTAGTATGTGCTAAGTATTGCTCTAAGTGCTTTACATGAGCTAACTTATTTCATCCCCATCTAATAAATCTATGAAGTACATACTATTATTATTACATCCCCATGTATTGGTGAAGAAAGCGACACTCACAAGGAGAAAAAGCCACAACATTGAATGAGGTGGTCAGAATTAAAAACTGTGCAGACTGTTGTCACAGTCCCCTGTTTTACCCACAATTCTCTGCTTCCTAGAACTATTCAAGTTCATTCTTAGAACAACCATGTGGAGTAGCCTTTGACCGAACAGAGCTAAGGTCCAGAGAAGTGACAAAGCTGAGATTTGAACCCAGGATGAAATCTAGCCTTACGTTTCTTCACACTTAAAGCCATCAACCTTTATGGAACGTTCCATTGTCCCTTTAGAAGAACATGTGCAGAGATCCATGCGGTCCTTGGCCCCTGGTGCCTTCCTCACTAGAAACCTACACACACCTGAGTCCATCGAGAACCACGGACAGCACCCAGGTTTGGGGAAGGTCTTCTCCGGCTTTGGAGGGAGGAGATGGAGACTCTCCCATCACCAGCCAAACCAGGAACTGCATGCCGGGCTTTGTTGGTGAGAAAACACATTGGTTTGTCTGGAGGCTTCTGCTGAAATAACCACTTTCCATCACTAACCAGGGGTCCCTGCATGGACTTAGTTTGTCAACCTCATCGCCAGATATCACCTAGCAAAGCAGCTACTATTTCCAGATAACTGGGGGGTTAATTTTCTAGGATCGCTGAGGCTAACTGAAGTATATAGTTCTGGTCTTCCAAATAGTTCTTTCATTGATTCCCGAAGCCCTCTACCAGGAGGACTTAGCCTAGGAACATTCTTTGAAAATACACAAATGCCTGGGAGAAGTAACATTTTAAACCAATTCCTTGTACTGCACTGTTCCTTCATGAACCCTGGTCCCATGGATGAGGGGGAAACAGAAGAAACTCAGGGTGCACCCACATATTTTGCTTTATAAGTTGAGTGAGGGACAGTCTGAATAGGCTGGTTGTGTTTCTTCCTACATAAATTACTTTGCATCACTAATTTACTAATTCAGTTATTTGCTAGGGGCTTCAATGAGATATCTCTGAAAATCACCCTTCCTTCTTTATTCTTGAAATATTATACGTGTCCTTAGTGAAAACGGTCTTATTACTTACTCTTATACTAGAGGCTTGATGCACAAAATTCGTGTAAGGGGCTCAGCCCTCACAGCCCCAGCTTTGTTCAAAAGGTCATCTGGAAGGTAGTTCGGCCGTCTGGTCTAATTAGCATATTATGATTTTATTATTATAGGTGTCCTTTTTGAAGTGTGAGCTCTTTGGTTACAGGAACTGTGTATATTTTCCATCTTTCAAGCACGTGTCATGGCTTTGAGCATATGCAAGACAATATATAAAAAAAACCTAAGTTCTTATTGGATGCATTGAATTATTAGTGATAGCGCCTGGCATTCTTCCACTTATTGGTACCTTCTGCGTGTCTTTCTTTCTACCTACCCATCAATTCATTAATGTATGCTTTCATCCATGCGCCTGTTCATGCATCTGTCCACCCACCTGTCCGTCCATCTATCCATGCGTCCATCCATCCACCCACCTACCCACCTATTCTTCCCCTGATCTCACTCTATTAATTCATACAAAGCAATAAGACACGCTCACCAGAAAAGGGGGCAACTTAAAAGGCTTTCCCCAAAGTCTTTTCTTTTAGGAATTCTGTCATCATTTTCCTTCCTCTGTGTCTCTGCCCTGTACTATCCCCCCGTTCTTCCTCTTCCCTGAGGAAGGTTATGGGAATGAAAGTGGGCTGGCCCCTGGAGGCTGCAGAGGAGAGTCAATTGCTTGGTGACATTCTGGGTCCGGGGCAGATGAAAACCTTAGCCTTAAGCAAAGTTCAGGGCAGCCCAAGGAGCGAGCTGATGGACAGTCTGACTTGTCGAGGGTGAAATCAATTAAAGTACATCCAATCCAGACGTCACGCCTTCTCAGAGTGACAAATCTATGCTGGAAACTGAGAAAGATGGAGGGAGAAACGCGTCTCTGACCTCTGGGAGACCGGCTGTTCCCCCTGTCAGGGAGCCAGGCCGGGGTGAGATGCATGCATGATGAATTATAGCAGCCAGCAGCCACCTCAGAAGAGGACGGGGTGAAAAGGTTACTAGGGAGACCCAAAATGTGAGGAATTCAACCAAACATCAAGATAAATCAACTCGGGGGTCAGGAGGCTCCGGGCAGCCTGTTCAGAATGGCTCCGGATACACTCAGTTGGTTACCCCAACGTTTTTAGGCCCGATTCGCACCGTACCCATGAGTACACAGACTGTTTACCAAATCGGTCGGAGGGAAGAGCCATGAGGTTCTTGAACTGCCATGAGAAACCTGGACGCTGCTAACACCTCTCTGCACGGATGGGAAGGGATGCTCCACAGCTGAGCTGTCCGAAATGACAGACATTTGTCACATGTGCCTCCTGAACCAGACATGTGGCTGGTGAACCGGGGGAGCTAAGTTTTAATTTTTAAAAAAGTTTATTATCTTAAATGCAAATAGTTTGATGTGGTAGGGGCTACGGTTTTAGACAGTGAAGCTTGGGACAAAGAACGTGTTTGCCTGCAGTGACATTATCAAATGTCATTTCATGTCGCATTGCAATGGCTACTGGTCAAGGAGCTCTAGATGAGAAACCTTGAGGACAGTGGGCTGCATAGAACAGTGAAACTATCCATCATCTACCCTGGCACCTGGCACCTGGCACACATGTTGAGCCACTAATTACACAAGTGATTATCGCTAACTTACCGAAAACTTACGTGAGTCATAGAGACTGTGCTAAAACTTTGCATTTTCTCCTTGAATTAGCTTAGCAAGACCATTGAGTAGGCAGTAGCAGGAATAATTATGGTAACACTAAAGGCCCAGTGCACAAAATTCATGCTCGGGTGTAATCCCAAGGCTTGGCCGGCGATTAAAGAGCGAGTGTCTGGTGTGGAAGGGCAGGTTCCAGCTGACTTCTAGGCCCGGGGCAGCACCTGGGCCCCCGTGTGTCCTCACTCCACCTGAGTCATGGTGCCCGAGTCCCCACATGGGGATGCAGTGAGCTCGGCTAGACACTGTGGGCCAGGCACAGTGTGGGCCTCCGGGTGCCACACGGAAGGCAGGCAGGCAGCGCACTCTCTCTCAGCAGCTTCACAGACCAGCTCCTGCACGAACCTACAGGGAGTCCAACTGGCCCCAGCAGCTGCGGCCTGGCTCACGTAGAAGAGGCATGCGGATGAGGGGTAGGCTCCTTGCAGGCGCCTGGCACCTGAGCCCTGGCATCTCGGGGGAGAGTTGGATAGGGAGTGAGAGCAAGCTCGGCCGGTACTCTGCATTCCTACTGCACCTCTGTCTCCCCGTCATCCTCCCCCCACTCCCCGAGGTAGCTGGCGAGGTTACAAGCCCCTCTCCTCCCCTCCCCCAGCCCAGGTGCCATGGGAGGTTGGTCACCACCACCCATCCTCAGTTCTCTGTCCCAGCCTGGGGCCCAGCCCTGATTGGGCAATCGGCCTGCCAGTCTGGGCCCCCTACCTGGTTCCTTCAGTGTTTGGGAGCCGGGCGTCAGCCACTGGTTACCATCTGTGGGGCAATCTGAGGGGCAATCGGGTCCCTGCTCGCACCCACCTTGGCCTGGTGCTCCCTGCTCACCTGCTCCACCATTCCACCACAGTCCTGCTATTGTCAGGGCTCATAGGGGCCCTTTGGGACCAGCAGCGCCTCCACTGCCAACCGCTGCCAGTGCCACATCACTGACACCTGCCATGTTCCATGCTGCCTCCTTGGTGGTCAGCACACATCACAGAGAGCAGTCGAATTCCCGGTTGAATGACTGCCCGAGGGGACAATTTGCACATTAGGCTTTTATCATATAGGACTGCTACATGCAGGCTTCCTTCTGAGATGTATGCACGTATTAACACATTACTCACAGCAGTTCTGTAAGGTAAATACTCTTCTGATGCATATTTGGGCTGAAAAAATCTGAAGCATGAGAGAGCCTGGCAACATACAGGAGAGTCATGCAGGCAGTAGGTGCCTCGGCTAAGACGTGAATCCAGGCGGGTGGCTGCCTGCATGTGAGGCAGCCACCCGCCCCTCGCTCTCCACAGCTTCAGAATAAACGGAAGCTGGGAGGAATGAGCAGACATTTTGGTCAGGAAGTGGCAGCACCAGGACCCGACCACAGATTCACCCAACTGAAAAGCCCAGCGGTAACCGAGCTGCTTCAGAAGCGCCTGGGATGTCGCCACATTCCGGGCAATACTCATCTCCCCTTAGTGCACGGAGGCCGAGCCTGGGTTTGTAACTGCCCTTCTGAAGTCATTCCCATTCGCAAAGGAGCTCCCTTTTAACCTTTTGAGATGGCTCTGTGATGCAGCCTAAGCATGTATCTAACTCAGTGTCTAAGGATGTTGTGGTCAATATTATTATTGTGATATATCATGATCTTCTATAATTTTACAATGAAAATTAATTAAAATATATTAAGTATATAATTATGTTAATTATACATTATAATTAATATACTTCAAATATATAATCCTATGCTATATGTTAATTAATAACAGTGTGATTAACAAACAAATAGGTGCTGGAAACACCCTGTGTGATTCTGCCGGTTTTGCTTGCTTTCCCATGTGTCTGGAGTGACAGGTGCTTAGAGTGATCTGCTCCATCACTGTCACCAGCATCTAGTGGGTGGACCCAGGGGTGCTGCTCAGCTCCCTGAATGCCCAGGATGGCCCCGCCACAGAGTCACCTGCCCAATGTCAACAGAGCCGACGGAGAAACCTGCTTTAGAAGGTGCAGTGGCACCTGTGAAAGAGGGTGAAGTCAGCAAGACAGGAGCGACTTCACAAAATGTCTATGGGAAAGTTTTCCTTTTTTTTTTAAAGCTGGGTCAGCAGGCGACCTCTGCTCCATCGCCCTGGCCTGCAATAAAAGCCACAGCTCTGACCTTGGGCAGTGGTCGGCAAACTCATTAGTCAACAGAGCCAAATATCAGTAGTACAACGATTGACATTTTTTTCCCCATAAAGCATTAAGATATTTTAATGAGGAAAAACCCATATCTTAGTTTGATGTTTCTATCCAAAGACACTCAAATGCAATTTTTCCTTGCCTATCCCTTCTAACTTTGTGTCCATGTAATAAAGGCCAGTTTAAAGATTTTTTTTTTTTTAGTTTAAACCTTTTTAAAAAAGATTAAACAACCAAACTAGCAAAAATGGTACTCAATACATACTTAACTTATATCAAACAGGCTAGTGTTTCAGTACAGTGTAACTACACAGACCATATATAATACGCATGTGCACAAAACAAACACTGTAGGCTCAGAACAGATGATTGACATTTCTTTTGAGAGCCAAATTTTTTAAACTTCTAACACCACTTCTTCAAAATAGACTCGCCCAGGCCGTGTTATTTTGTGGAAGAGCCACACTCAAGGGGTCAAAGAGCCGCATGTGACTCATGAGCTGCAGTTTGCCGACCACAGACCTTGGGCATCGAGGCCCCGATCTGGGAAACCCAAGCCGCCCCACGCCCTCCCTCTTGGCCAGCGCGCTCTGGTGCAGCCGAAGAGCAGGAGGCCCTGCCGTCTGTTTTTCATTCATTTATGCTGAAATTGTCTAAACGTTCCTTTTTTACGAGCTATTTGATGTCCAAAAAGCCTTTTGAATCACATTTACAACCCTTTAAAAAGCTCATTCCTCTTGGAACCAGGAAGCCACTTCATGAACGAAGCAGACACAGCCAAACCTGGAAGATGGGAGAAGAGGGACGACTCCCCCGAAGCGTGTGCCTTCAGTGTCCCCAGGAGCCTGCCTGTGGCCATGCTGGTCGGAGGCAGTGACATGGCTGAATTGGGAAGCGGGGCCGGGAGGGGCCCCTGGCTTTCTGGGGTGGGCCCTGGTCAGGGCTCTTGCTGACAGAAAGCTCTCCAGAGCCGGCACCTGCGCTGGGCAGTGTCAGCGTCGCAGGAGGATGCCTGGCTGGTCTGCCCCATCGGCTCTTTCTCTCACAGGCGGCAGGCAGGGGATGGGGATGCCCACGGCCTTTTCCACCTGCTTCCCTCGAGCTCGCAGATGCTGTTTGGACAGAGCAGGTTTGTGGCTTCGGTGATGCCTCTCTCCCATGGAGCACCTGTGGCAGGTGTCACCGGCTGATCGGGCTGGCGTTGGCCCTGACCTCAGGGATGAGTCCAAAGTCCCTTTCAACAGAGGTCTCAAAGGCAGCAGCTTCCGGCTGTGGAGCACTGGCGCATACACATGCGCACACACAAGACAAAGGACCAATAGGCCATCCTGGCCCAGGTTACATGGAAGGTGTGACGACAATTCCTCTAGAGCAGGATTTATCCGAGACCCAACTGAAGAAGCAGGCACGTGAAACAGAAAAGATAGTCAAATCATATCAAATGAAGGGATGCAAAAAGTAAAACAAAGCCAAACAAGAACAAACTCCAGTCCAATAAAATAAAACGAAGCTAGAGCGAGGGCCACTTGCTGTGTGACCTAAGGTGACCGACTGCTCTGAGCCTTTGTTTCCTGGCCCAGCAAGGGCGAGGCAGGCCCCCTCCCCCATGCTTGTTACTTTCCCTGCCTCCTGTTTTAACTTTTTATATGTGACAATGGCCAGGCAGTCATTGTGAGAATTCTAACACCCTCCATGCTCCAGGCCGAGGCCCACTGCTCTGCATAAATCATTGTTTCTGAAGCCCAGTGGGGTCTTACAATCATGTACACAGTTCAGGCAGCCAAGCTTACTTTCCGGAATAAAACAAAAGCCATTTTTAAATCCACAAAGCCTTAGAATAAAACAGAGTGGGACTAATTTCTATGTGTTTAACACACAGCATATTCCTGACAGAGGCCTAAGTTGCCTATTAGTACCAAGTGTTACTAACAATCTATTAACATCTTAATATTCACCTTCTTGAGATGCAGAAATGGAGACTCTGGAAGGTTCTCTTGCTCAAGGTTCACAAGGCAGGTCAAGGACTGAGTGGGGATGTGCACTATGGTCTTTCTGTTCTAAACAACTTCCCCATTTGGGCCTCACACCCCAAGGAGGAGGCAGGTGCAAACGGGGAGTCCATGACCACAAAATGCCTCGTCTGGGGTTGCAGCAAGAAAACCTGGGGCCCTGGGGCTGTGCGCTAAGGAGAACAATCCCACGTTCTGTGACTTATGGACGCTAATCTCCCATCGATCGCTGGCTCCGGGACAGAGGCGAGCGGAGGGCTGCTGCATCCTCCCGGAGTTTTAAGAGGCCCCGGGGAGGCAGGAGGAAAGATGCTTCAACTCGTTAGAAAGTTGAAAAAGATGTATGTTCCCAGGGAGACTTCAGCAGATGGTCTGCGACAGTTGTTCATTCACTCAATGGGCAGTTACGGAAAGTCCCCTGTATGTCTGGTTGGGTTAAGACACCTGGGTGAATGTGGGGTTGGTGGGTGGGGGTGGCAGGTGGATAGCTCATGAACTTACAAAACTGGAAGTCACTTGAGAGGCAATGATGCAACCAGGGGGGCGTCAGCTTGGAGATCAGCGTCCACTTGGGTTGAAGGCTGGCTCTGCCACTCCCTAGCTGTGTGGCCATGGGCCTGTGACTTCACCTCTCTGAGACCTAATTTTCTTTTTTATAATCTGGAGATAGTGATAGAAAGCTACCCATGGCGTGACTGGGTGGTTTACTTAAGATCACATGTATAAGATGCTTATCATATCGCAGGATACATATAGGTGCTCAATAAATAAAAGTCCAAGCCATTTATTTATCCAACAGATATTTACTGAGCACCTACTACAGACCAGGCAGAGTTTTTAGCACTAGATATCAATATCACTTGTTACTATTGTCTCATAATGACCCTACAGACCTAATCTCTTTGGCCTTCATGGAGGTTTCCTGAGAGGTAGGTGGGCTGGTCTCAGTCCAGGAGTGTGAAATGACGTTCCTGAGCAGAGGTGCCTGTGCCTTCTGAACTCTCTCAGGGGAGAGGGCAGCTCTACTGCTGAGTGGGCAAGTGGGCCTTGGGGGTCCCTCCGTAGGAGAAAGGAAATGAGGTTCATCTCACCCTAATTCTAGGGATGTTCAAATCACTTGTTCCTCTTGGCTTTCCCTCCTTGACTCACTGTGATGGAAGTACGAAGAGATGCCGTAAACTGTGGGGAGAGGGCATGGCCAGGTGGGTCCTTCCAACCAGCTTTGTTTTCCCCGCTCAGTATTTCATATCTGCACCTGGTGCCATCTTGGTGAAGTATCATTAGCCTGGACTAACATCTTCCTGACCAATGATAATGACGAGGATGTTGCTGCTGATGTTGTAGATGAGGATGATGGTGATGATGGTGGTGATAATGACATTGATGTTTAGAAGATAATGGCAATGATAATGATCAGTCACCATGGGCTGGGCACCTATCAATGCAATTCTACATACATTCTCGCCAACCCTCACAATAACTCTAAGTCGGGTCTTATTTCTGCGTGTAAAAATGCTGTAGTGAGGAACAGGAGGCTGAGGAGTCATGATGTCCTACGGCCACACCCACAGGAAGGGATAGAGCTCACTGGAAACTTAGGACACCAATTCCAAATCATGGATTTGCCAGTGAAGTTGTAATGATAGTGAGTGCAAAGGAGTTGTCAGATGTATCGTCTTACTGCATTAGCTCACTGAACCCCTCCTGTGAAGCAGATACTAGTTTCATGGCTGTTTTACAGACTCAAGTGACACACAAGTTGTGGAACTTGGCTGTGCTCAGAGTTGGCTGGCTGTGGATTTGAGGTACCTAAGCAACATGACAACAGAGCCCGCACTCTTATTTTTACTTAAAAGTTATTATGTTTTTTGTTTTTCGTGGAGGTATAATAAATTCACAACAAATTAAACATGTGTTAATGAGTTGCAATGAATTTTCATGCCTGTTTACACCACCATAGCTAAGTCTGGGCTACTAACCCACCAGCCATGTGACATAACTCCCAGTTTGATGTCATCAGAATTACTAATACCACTCCACTCTTCCTGATTTACCTTCCACGCATATTCACTCTGTCCATACTATTACAAGCCCATCTGATCTTTACTATAGTCTGGACACTGGTTTTAGCACCTCACATGTAATTCATGTTAAGAGTTATGAGTTGGGTACTGTTCCTATGATCATTCTCATTTTCCAGATGTGAATCTGGAAACCGAGGAACAGAGAAGTTAAGTAACCAGTCTAAGGTCACACAGCTGGTGAGTTGCAATGCTGTGAATTAAACCTGGACTGTCTGGCTCTAAAGTCCTTCACATGCTCATTGTCTTAAATTTGTCTGTAATCCCTACCAAGAAAGTGCGATGACCAATCCCAGTTTACAGATGAGGAAACTAAGACCGGGCTAGGTTCAATAATCCTCCTAAATCTCCCTCCTGGCAAGCCCCAGAGGGAGGACTCTACTGATTTCCAAAGACATATACTCCATCGCTGCCCTAAGAGAAGCCGCACACCTCTGCTCGAACCCAGATCACTGAGGCGCCTGCTTATCCTTTCCAGGCCTCCCGAGTGCTGGGTGGCAGGAGCTCTGCCTTACTGCTCCTTTGTCTTTGGTCCCTGGCCCTGCACCCCACACTCCGTCTGAGGAGAGAAGGCTCGGGAAGAACTTGGCGAGTCCCAGGCCCCAGTGTGATGAGGCTGTGCCACATATATGCTTGTGTCTCTAACTCCCCTCCGTAGCCGCCTCAAGCTCTTGGGTCCATGTCTTCCGAGCTTTGCCTCAGGGGACAGTAAATCTTGAGTTCCCCATTTTCCTCCAACTCAAAAGGATGTGAGTTCCGTAAATCTTGGCCCTGGTGAGCATCGGGATGCATGAAATATGACAGGAAAGGGGTCAGGGAGGCAGTTTATACAGAGCACAGCATCCACTGGGCAGATGGGGGCCCCGGGGACCCCTTGGGCTGCACAGAGACACCTTGGCTGCCTTTGGTCTCCGGCTGCCATAGATGGTCAGGGTCACCGCCGTGCCATGTTCCTGCGAGCATTGCCACTCCTGGGACAGAGGCGACCAAGTGCCCCAAATCGATGCGGCCCTCATCCTGCTTGACTCCAAACAGTTGGGGCGGGACAGGACACCCATTCATCAGGACTGACGGGGCAGCAGGAAGGACTGAGCTGTGATGAGAGGAAGAACTTCCTGCAAGGAAAGGCGATTAAGCTCCGGAATGAGTTATTAAGAGAGGCGGAGGGAGCGGCTTCCTGACTCTGAGACCAAGATGAATAGTTATCGGTCTGTGAGCGTCCGTCCCGCCTGTCTGCATGGATCCTTGACCCCTGAGAGGAGACAGACCTCAGCTGCGTCTGCCCCGAGGTCATCGGAGAATGTGCAGAGCCGATCGACCCTCTGGCGGCTGATTTCCTGGTTTCACCTTTTTCATTGTAAAAAGTTGTTCATTCTAAACTTTTGAAAAATTCAAATAATCTAAATGAGGATAAAGGTGAAAAGAAATTGTCCCTCTTACTGCTCTGTGAAAATCCTACTCCCCTACCTGCAGATAACTGTTTACACCTGGGTCAATGGCAATTGACTTCATTAAATATGCATTCATACACACACACACACACACACACACACACACACACACACCAAAGAGTGTATGATTTTTTTATTTTCCAAGGTAGCCAGGCACATACTACACTTATTGTTTCAATATTTGTATTTTGCCCTTGTTAACATCATGAGCATCTGTCCTTGTCAGGACCTATATTTCAGTCTCATATTTTAGACAGTTCTTCATCCTCCATAATATGAAGATGCTGTTGCCCCCTTAAGCACGCCTCAGCTGATTTACTTTGAGGTTGATCCCAAATGTTTGTCTGGGCAAAACTGCTGCAGTAAAAAGGAATTATGTCCCTTTGTCTGTTTAGAGGTAGAATTAGGATGTGTATATATTGGGGGCTTTACTCAGTACAGTATACACTGAGTGGCCACATTATTATGATCTCTGAACACAAAATAATCTGGCCACTCAGTATATATATCTTATATAATCCTATATAATAAAAGGGTAATATGCAAATAGTCCCCTCAACCAGGAGTTTGACCAGCAGGTAGGCCAGCCAACCGCCCATGCTTGAATTCATGCACCGGGCATTTATATATATTACACACACACACACACTGAGTGGCCAGATTATTATGTATTCAGAGATTATTATAATCTGGCCTCTCAGTGTATACATATCTTTTTTAAAGTAAGCAATTGCCATCAATGGGGGGTAAACATCATTTCTGATTCTTAGACCAACCTCTGTATCTATGATAGGAGAGATCTCAGTGTACTTCTATTTATACATTTTTATCAGAAGAGAGTTACCGTTTTTGAAAATACAGACCATGTAATTCTACAAAGTTCTTCCAAAATAAGTTGTTAGAGGACTAAGAATGGGGTTATTAACTGGTAGAAATTGATGATAGTTTTCTCTAAAACTCAAGGGAGTGTGGTTGCTTCCCCTCTGCTCTGCTGGGCCTCAGTCCTATCACCTTCCTTTGAGTATCACCCCCCTACTTCTGACCTGGAGTCACAGCAAAACTTAGAATGCTAGTGGCCTGCATGTGACAAAGGAGACTCTGCGGGGGGAAACATCCATCCATCTACCCATCCATCATCTATCTTTATATAATTTCCTACCTATCTACCCATCCACCCACCCACCTATCAATCATCTGTATTTCTATCTTCTGTGATCAAATATGTTGAGAGCCCACCTCCTTCCCCATCCTGCACACATCCTTACATCTCCCTCACCGGAGCCATGGGGAAAACCCATGGAGTACATTAGCCCCGAGAAGAACTACAGTGAAAACAACCAACCCAAGTCCATTTATTTCTGTCTTATCCAGTATTTCCCAAATAGAAGTGAAGACAGACTCTCTTCTTCATGTACTTTTCCCTCACAGAATACAGGGAAGTGGGAGCTGTCCACTTCCGGAATGGACTTCCCAGCCAGGCCCCTACCCGCCTCCCCACTGCCTTGCTGAGCTCTGGGAGCCCAGTTAACACCACAAACTGAGCACATTCTACGCACCAGCCACACACTGCTCATGATTGCCTACATGTCACAGCCATATGAGATCCCCAATTTTAGCGATGAAAGACAGGGAGGCTTGGAAATTAAGTCCTTTGTTAAATCAACCGAGAGTGGCAGAGCTGGGGTGTGAACCAAGGTCTTCATGAATCCAGAGTCCATGGTCCAGAGCCCTCCGAGTCTCTCCGAGAAGCATAAAAGCCAAAGGCTACCCTTTTATCTTTTACTAAAGAGACCTCCCGCCCCAGTTAATTTCTTCCGTGGGTTTCCTAAAGTCCGACCTGTCTGTGTTCACGAAGAGCTGAATGTGTTTTAAATCCAGAAGGAAGGACCCACAGCCCCTCTTCTTTGGTGGCGCATTTATGAACAGACGCCCGGCAGGAAATAGGCACCCTCCGCCCCTGCCCCGGGGTGTCTGCGGACAGAACAAAGAGCGGGTTCTGGGCCGGCCAGCGCAGGCCCGTAACCAGACTGCTGCCTGATGCTGCGAAATGGATTCAAGGCTCTGGTCCATCTGGTTTGTGTATCGCCAACGAGCTGTTAAAGTGTCAGGACTTAACTTCTCTGGATTCGAGGAAGTCTCCTGAGGTTTTATTGAGCAGTTAAGATGGGTGTAAACCTCACTGGTGGGACCCGCTTCTCTCAGGATCAGAGATGGGCAGGGTTCATAGATGGAGAAACACAGGTTATGAGTGAGGATGGACCCTTGCCCCCAAATTAAAGCACAGGAATCGCAGTCCAGGCTGCGTGGACTGTGCACCATCACGGCCGTTCCTTTTGTCTGTATGCTCTGTCCCTTCTCTGGGACATGGAGACAGTGACCTGGACCCACACAGCTGTGATGTGGCTGAGAGCGCAAATTGCAATGTAGTGGGAAGGGGTGGTCTGTGCACTGGGACCTCATTTCCCGCTTCTGTTCTCCCTCTGCCCTCTCTGAAATAGACAGCATTTCTACACCTAGTTCCACTCGATTCTCACGACCTACTGGCAGCTACTCTGGGCTCTGTGGCATCACCTGCTTCCGAAGGTCCCTCAGCCTTGGAAAGAACAAGAGAGCATAGCCCCAGGCAGAGGGAGGGGAAGCCGGATGGCTCTGGGATGGCTCACTCATGGAGCTCAGCCGCCATGTTGTGGGGAAGCCCAAGCTCACCATATGAAGAGGCCTCATGTCAAAGTTCTGGCCAATAGCCTAGTGGTGGCCCCAGCCAACAGTCGGCATCGACTGCCAGGCCTGAGAATGAAGACACCTCCAGATGATCCCAGACCTTGGCCATTGGATCACCCCCAGCTGTCAGGCCTTCCAGCTGAGGCCCCAGACGTCCTGGGAGAGACAAGCTGTTCTCACTAGCCCCTGTCCAAATTCCCGACCCACAGGATGAGGGAGCATAAATAAGTGGGTGTCTTATGTGGCTTGTTTTTTACATCAGTAGCAACTGGAACAGTTACCATTAATTATTATTAATCACCATTATATTATGTATTACATATGCCAAGAGATAAACTTTCAAACAGTGCCACTCCTCAAGAAAGCAGAAGGATCTATAGTTGATTTTTATTTTAAAAGACCTCTCCTCCCCCCACCCCCACACACACATTCTAGTTTGTTCCCTGTGTTGCTTTAGGAAAGTCATACAACCTCCCCATATCCTAGGATACTAATGTATAAGCGAAAAGTAATACTGATCTTAGGAGAGAAAGGACCATGCAGACAAGAGCTAGGACGATGCTTTGGGTGAAAGTTGCTATGTTGACCCTTGATACTGATGGCTCATGAAGGAACAACCGTAGAACACCCCCTCCGACTCCCATCATCTATGTGGAAAGCCAACAGCTGCCTGCTCACACAGAAGCATGTGAAAGAGGGTGGAGGTGGGGAGGCAGCTGCTGAGAGCCCCCTACCCCAGCTTATTTGAAGGGACAGTGCCTACCCATTCCCTCTCCTCACTGACCTGGATTGACTGCCACCCTTTTTCCTCCAGGCTTGAGCTTACTTCCAAGAAAGGCAGCCAGCCTTGCTTCTCGCCTGAAGACTCCCCCACTTCTGCTCAGTTCTGAGGGAGAGGGGACAGAGAACAGGGTTGGGGGGGTGGGGAAGAGCTGCACGGCTCTGCCTGGGGTCTGAGACCTCTCTGCCGTGTCACCTTGGAGGATGCCCTTTCCCTGCCCATGCCTCCCTCTCTTCATCTCACCTGCCACCAGGTGTCCAGCCAACCCTGCCTCCTGCCCTGCTGTTGTCCATCTCTGTCCATCCCCGGATCATGTCCTCAATCTCCTTGGGCGGAGGGGCCATGGATCGAGCAAGGACAAAGCGGACTTTTGGTGCCCCTTTGACAATCCAATATGGAGTCGCTGTCGGCCATGACAGTCGTGTCAGGACTGAGATAAAGGGATATAATGGGAATGCCCTGAACCATAGTCTGGACACTTGGATAAGGACTCCATCTGGACACCGATATGAATGGGACCTCCACCCCTGGGGGGCTTTAAGAACTCAGAGCCCTGACCACCCAACTCTTGAGTCTGGCCGGCCCACACTTGGAGGGTCACACTCAGAGCCTTGCCGGACTTCCTTCCCCTGGACACGTGCACCACTGTGGGTACCTGGCTTGAGACTGATGCCCACCTCTCCATTTGCAGATGCACCAGTTACAGGGGCTTCCACCTGATGCTTGTTAGCTCCCTCTTGTCACCACTCAGCGAGCCTGCCAGGGCCTGTGGCTTCAGTGGCCGGCGGGGGGGGGGGGGGCAGTGTCCTGGTGTGAGACTCTTCATAAGATGGATGGCCTTCTACTTGATGGGATGCCCACTGAGATCAGGGGCCCGCTGGGGCAGGGGAGGGGCAGGGCACACTAAGTGGCCCTTGGGCCCAGAGGGGTGGAATAAGGGGGCTTAGTTGACTTACTTGTTGCACCAAGTAAGGTAAAGTCTTTAAGGTGCCTGGCATGTAGTAGATGCTAAATAAAATTCTAAAAACCCCACCCAGATATCACACACGTTATATGAGAGCCAGAGACCAGAATGGTGGGAACGTTCACATCACCCATCTCTCCTCTGCTTGCAGTCCCATCAGCCTTCCCTTCCAAAACACAATGATCAAGTTATTAAGAAGTTTAAGGCAGTGACATTAGTGCCGTAAGCCAAGTGGGGGACCATCGGGCCCTGCACACCATGAAACCAGCGCGATGGAGCAGCTGGGCAGGGGGAGCTTATCCTGACTCCCAAATGCCTTCTCACTTCCTTGGAATTGACCTCTGACCTCAGATGCAGGAGATGATGTCATTTTTGAACTCCAACCCCTGGCAAGCTTCAGACCTGTGCCTACAGTTATTATACCCTCACAGACTCCCCACGAGGTACAATCATTCTCCCAGCTTTCAGAGGGGGGAAAATGAGGCAGAGGGGTCACGGGACTGACCCAAAATCAAGCATGTGCTGAAGTATGTAAGCCAGGATTTGAGCCCCAATCTCTTGGCTTCCAACCTCTGGGCAGCTCCCGCGTTACTTCCAGACCCCACAGGCCAGCCCACAGGTCTGCCCATCCAGCGCTCCATCCCCACCGGCGCTCTCCTGAGCTCTGAACTTGTCACAAACCATAAGCCCGGATGCCAATACATTTGGTCAGTTCCAAAAAAGCGGGGCCGGTGGACACATCTACGATCGCCATCACGTACCGGCTGGTCTCGCTGTTAATTGATGAGAGAGGAATCGTTCAATGAGGCCAAACTCGTTAGGAACCCAGCCCTGCCCTCCTCCGGTGGCGATGGCTGCAGAGTGGCCGGGGGAGGGGAGGGAACGGATACCACGATTTAATTTTTCAAGTAACACTGTTCAAATCAAAATACATTTGTTCCAATGAGATTGCCCTGAAACAGTGTTTGCATTGATGGCTCAGGGGTAATTCTATTAAAGCCGGAGCATATTTTTCATCGGGAGGCAGGAAAGGAGAGTGAGTGTGGGGGGTGGGGGAAGGGAAAGAAGGCTGAAAGCTGAATGTAACCTTATGGAGCTGCAAAAATCAGATCTTTTAACCCATTTTAGCTCGGCTTTCTCCACTGACGTTGCTAACCACTGTATTCCGTGCTGTGGACTCGGAGGGGTTGCCTTCTCTCAGACACGATTGGCTCCGGGCTCGGCCAGGCAGCAGCCACCCCTGGCCACCATAGTGACCATAGGAAAGTACTCCATCATTGCTTCCAGAGAGAAAGCACTTTGTGTGCACATGCAAACACACATGTGCGTGCACACACATGCACATATAGAATGAATATGTGTAAACATACATATACACCTGTGTGTACAGTATACTGGCACATAAATACATGCAGACATGTACACACACATACATGTATATGTGATGTTTAGATGAGGCTACATGTGTATACCAGGTGTTAATGTGGATTTTGTGATCAAAGAAAACACAATAATTTCAAGAGAAACAGCAAATGTGCTTTATTCAAAGTAATGTCCATTGCTAGCTACATATTTTCCCCAACTTTCAGGTAATTTGTGGATACCATCCCAACAGAACCTTCTCTTGTTTTGAGGCAAACCATTCAGAGACCCAATTTTTTCACTTCCCATATTTTATTTTATATTTATTTATTTATTTATTTATTTTTAAATATATTTTATTGATTTTTTACAGAGAGGAAGAGAGAGGGATAGAAAGTCAGAAACATCGATGAGAGAGAAACATCGATCAGCTGCCTCTTGCACACCCCCTACTGGAGATGTGCCCGCAGCCAAGGTATATGCCCTTGACCGGAATCGAACCCGGGACCTTTCAGTCCAAAGGCCGACGCTCTACCACTGAGCCAAACCGGTTTCGGCAATCACTTCGCATATTTTAAAGTGCTGCTCAGACAGTGTGTGTGCCATCCATCAGAACAAGTGGTAATCTGAAGGAGCAAGGTCTGGTGAATACAGCGGGTGGATTAATACATCCCAGGCAAATCTTTTAATGTGTCTTTAACTGGTTTTGAAGTGTGTGATGGTGCATCATCATGAAACAAAATTACTTTGCCGTGTCTTCTGGTCGTTTTACAATCAAATCATGGTTCAAATTGATTATTTGTCATCGGTAGCAATCAGTATTAACAGTTTCACCTGGTTTTAGAAGCTCATAATACACCACACCTTCCTGATCCTACCAAATGCAGAGCATTGTCTTCTTTCCAAAGCAAATTGGCCTTGCAGTCCATGTTGATGGTTGACCTGGATCAAACCATGATTTTATGCATTTGGGATTCTCCAAATAAATCCACTTTTTATCACCAGTCACAATGCAGTGCAAAGAAGACTTTCTTTCATGCCGTTGAAGCAACATTTTACTGATGACTTTTTGGTTTTCCATTTGTCTTTTGTTCAGTTGATGTGGCACCCATTTTCCTTCCTTTAAGATCTTTCCCATTACTTGAAAACGATAGGAAATTGTTTGCTGAGCAACGTGTAATCTTTCTGCAAGTTGTTTTTGAGTTTGACATGCATTTTATAATTGTTGGTCTTTAAACTTTTTTTGGTTGACCTATTTGTTCTTTGTCTTTCACATAGAAATAATCACTTTTAAAGCATTTAAACCAGTGTTCACAAGTATCTTGAGATGGAGCGTGTTCACCATAAGCTTCCTGAAGCATAAGCTAACTTTCAGCAGCACTTTTCTTCAAAATAATGAATTAAAACTTCCTGGAAATGATCTTTTTTTGGCACGAAGTTCGACATTCTTAAGCGTAAAAATATCTATGACGTTAACACCTTCAGAAAATTTGTCACATGAAGTTTTGAAGCTTATCATCAATACAACAAAATAACAAACATATCAAATCGCATATATATCAACATATGTGTAACTTCATCTATTGGAAAAAATCCGCATTATTAACTGGTACACCTGGTATATACCTCTACCTCCCAAGATGATCTCATCGCCAGAACCTTAACTTCATTCCATCTGCAAGGACCTCACTTTCCCAGTGAGGTCACGCTCCCAGGTCCTGGAAAGACAGCTTTTCAGAGGCCACATGGAACCCCCTGCATGCACAAGAACCTCTTCTTCTCCAACCCTCCTTTCCCCATCACACTCATCACCTTCTACCATCCTGCACTTATCTGCTTGCTGTTCTTATGGAATGCTTGTTGCTGGAGGACCATGGAGTTTGTTTAGCTCACTGATGGGTCAAGATCATATAACGTGCTGGCACATAGTAGACCCTCAATAAAGGCCAGTAGACCCCTATTGCAATTCTCTTTATGTATCTGTCTCCTTGACTATGTCCTGAGGAGGCCAGAGCAGGGCCTCTGTCTTTCCCCCCCGTTGCACCTGTCAGGTCCACCAGTTGTCTGACACGCAAGAGACATCCAATTAAAATGTGTTATGTAATAACAATAATCACCATGTTCTTTATAGAGAATCACCTATGTACCAGACTTGATTCTAAGGTCGTGTGTGCAGTAAACCATGTAATCCTCACAATAGCACTGTGTGAGAGGTATCCTCAACATGCCCATTTTACAGATGCAGAAACTGAGGTTCAAAGAGACCAAGTAACTCATCCAACTTCATAGACCATAAATGCAGGTCCTGGATGGATGACTAGAATAGTGTTATAGCATTTTAACAAAATTTTAATTTCTACTCTTTAATAAAGTCTCTGGGATGAGATAAATGAAATAGCAAGTCAACACCCATCTCTTTTGTGGACTGTTGAAGGCATGTGCCACACACGTGTGTGTGTGTGTGTGTGTATGTATGTCACCAT
>CM050528.1:21833628-22028628 GCA_027563665.1 Antrozous pallidus
AATGGTCCAAAGAGCTCTCTCATGTGCTGTCTGTTTTTTTTGGGGGGGGGGTGGGGCTGAGGAGGGGGAGGGCGATGGGGAGAAGGGGGTAACCTGGCCGGCAGGCTGGACATGGACTTTCAGACAGAACTTTAGAATTGGCAGAAGAGATGGATTTCCCACAGCCCCCATCCCAGGGCAGGTTGGAGAGACCTGGCCGTCCTTAAGGAACACAGAAATCCCAGCGAAACGCTGCCTCGGGCTAAATGCCTTCCTGTGTCGGTGACTGTGGGCAAGTCAAGCAGCTTTCTAAACCTCTCTTTCCCGATGGGCAAGAGGCAGGCTCGGAGAAGTGAAGGGGTTTGTGCAATGGTACGCAGCTGCAAGGTGGTGCTAGGACCAGAATGCAGGTTTGTCTGAAGACAGAGGCAAGAGGGGGGCAGCAAAAAGGCAGGCAGCTCCTTCGCCCCTGAAACAACACCCACCACCAGCAGTAACCTGAGCAGCAGCGGCGGCCCCCTGGGAAGCAGGGACCCAGTGCCAAGCACTTCGTGAGGCAAGTGCACGTGTTCTTGCGCATCTTCCCAGCAGGCCTGCGAGGTAATGGCTCCTCACTTTCCAAGAGGAAGCCTAAGATCAGAGAGGTGATTCGACTTTTCGGAAGTCGCTCAGCACGGAGGGCGGAGCTCAGGCCTGGCTGAGCCGGTGCCTTTCCTTCTCCATGTCCGTCAGCAAATGCCCTGAGGTGTTCCAGAAGTCAGGGACTCTGCCCCAAGGCAGGGCTCCAAACAGTCCCCCTCGGAGGGGGCTAAGGTAGCACCTGTCCCCTAGGATCAAAGTTAACACTGCTCTGAAGACCAGCGTGAGGGAAGGGACCTGAATGCCACAATAGGCCAAAGGAGGAGGAGGCCATGGATGGCCCGCGATGCCTTAGCCGCTGCAGCTGTTCGGTAAGTTAGCAGCCCTCCAGGATTGGCCAGAGCTGCAGGGAGGATGCGAAGCTATGGCTGATGTCCCAGCTGACCTGAGGCTGTAGAGGCGACTGCTGTCACCCGTGATGGCCTCTGACAGACAGCTACCAGCATCGAAGGAGCACACAGCCTCCTGGTACCTCATCTCGTCTCCAAAACTGCGTGAATGTGAATCAGGGAGAGCCGTGGGCCTGGGCAGCACGGGGCCCGGGCTTGGGGCTTGACATCCACGCTACGGAGTCGCTCTTGCCTATTCCCTCAGCCTCACTTGCAACCTGGAGCTCACATCTGCAGCCCATCTGGCCACCAGGCGCCCAGCCATGTTCAGGGAGAGGACATGTGTCCCCCTGTGGGTGTTTCAGGCCTGAACAGCCTGACCCTCTGGCCAGGCCTCCATCGGTGGAGAAACTAGGCCCAGTGGCTGCTTGTCAGAGAGGCTTCTGGCCTTGCTTTTCAGTTCCCGAGTCCTCTCTCTGGGCCACCCTCGGCTCCATTTCCTTGCAGGGACTGTTGATGAACAGATGTAACAATGGACATGCTTTGAAAAAGATGGAACACTGAATGAAAGGTTGTGCTGGCCCGGGCAATGGGTGTGACGGATTGCTTACACCTTGAACTTCCTTCCTGGCCATGGGCAAAGATGGTACCCAGGCTCTGCACCATGAGGGCAGCCAGTCTGCGCAGTGACCCTTCCTCCCTGCCCCCCTTGGAGAGACATGCAACGCACCAGCCATTGGAGCGCGTCACATTTATTGGCTGATGGAATCGCCAAAACAGTGGTGAGCTAGTAGTATGAATCTGCCCATTTTCCAGATGGGAAAAGCGAGGCATGGGGAAATGAATGTCATGTAGAGGATGATACCACTTCATGCTACAGACCCAGCATTTGGACTTAGGCCTCCCCATTCAAAACCAAAGGGATTTAGTTCCAATGGCCTCAACTAGAATAAAACACAGCAACAGAAACAAGAAACAAGGTTTACAGAAATGTCCCCGATGGCTTCTCCCAACCTTCAGGAAGATGACTTGTCCCCTCGCCGCAGCTGGGGCTGTCGGCGTGAGTTGTGCTGAGCAGAGGTCCCACTACTAGGAGGTGGGTGATCCCAGAACCCCACAGGTGGAAGGGACCTCAATGGCCAGCGTCCCCTCCTCTATAGCCAGGCCCAGGGGCTATCCAGCCGATGACTGGCCACATGCAGAGAAGGGGGACTTCATCTTGCAAAGTGGCCTAATCTATTCCCAGCAGCTCAGGGTTACCCAGTGCTCCTGGGGCAAATTGACAGGATCCATTAAAATAGAAAATAGGTTCACAGGGCTGTTCCCAGCCACCCTGTAACAGTAAGAACTTGGAACCATCCTATTTGGACCCCAGTAGGGAAGTAGACTCACAAAATGTAGTGTGGTCCTTCAATGGAACATTCTAGAGCCAGGAAAACGGTACTGTAAGTTTATACCTAGCCCTAGGCATAAACACCAGAAACACAATGGTGAATAAGTGCTTGCTGATGAATTTCCCTATGGGTTAGGACTATGTGTGTTTTAAAAAGTCAACACAAAGCTCATCTACACACTCTTCACAGTAAATATCTATATGTGCACAGGTATTTGGAAAAAGTCTACGGTGCTAATGAAACTGACCACTGTGGCTATAAGGGGGTGGGGGGGAGAGAGAAGGAGGCTCAGTTTGTCTGCAGCCTTAAATGACATAGTAAGGACGGTATGTTACTGTATGGTGTAGGTCATTAACATTTATTTAAAACTCTTTAATGAAAGGTTCTCACTAGATGGTGTTCACTCAGCCCACTCTCCAACATCTTCAACTTGCTCGCCTTGCTCTCCTTGAACACACCTGGCGTGGGTTTGCATTTCTGGGGCTCACAAACCTCCGTTCCCTCCACCAAGGCTCCTTTGCCATTTTCAGGCTCCTTTCGTCCAGTGTCTGCCCGCCCCTCCTCCATGCTTCTCTCCCTCTTCTCTCCTCTCTAAAACCAAAGAACGAAAGAAAGAAATTGACAGAATAAGGCCTGCACTCATTCCTACCATCCACGACTAACCGCTGCGAACACAGGCATATCTCCTACCTTCCCTCGCACAGACTTCCACGTTTTAAAGTTAGTAACACACGGTCCGAGCACTCCAACATGATGGCAGCTTCTCAGGGGGTCCGGTTTCCTGGGTTGCCGGTTGCAATTCAAGGTGCCCCCATCTCCCTCCCACAAGCTCCATCGTGAGCTCAGACTACATGCTCTCATGGTAATATGATTTCTCCACATAACCCCTAAAAATAAAGATGGCCTCTTAAAGCTCTTGCATGGCAAGTCAACCACTTTGTGATCAGAGTTTTCTCTCCGGACCACGTTATAGTGAGAATGAGGAATGCATGGGAAGCAATTAGCATAGGGCAGTGGTCGGCAAACTCATTAGTCAGCAGAGCCAAATATCAACAGTACGATTGAAATTTCTTGTGAGAGCCAAATTTTTCAAACTTAAACTTCTTCTAACGCCACTTCTTCAAAATAGACTCGCCCAGGCCGTGGTATTTTGTGGAAGGGCCACACTCAAGGGGCCAAAGAGCCGCATGTGGCTCGAGAGCCACGATTTGCTAATCACTGGCATAGGGCCCTGAACATGGTGAGCACGAAACCCCTGGTGACACAATAACAGTGACAATACTGACATGCGGCGGCTACTTCAAAGAGCCAAAGGGAGCTGACACGCTCCCTAGGAAGGAGAAAGCAGGAAGTGCCAGGCCAGGGCTCCACACTGACCCAGGGACCAAGGGTCAGTTACTAAGTGACTGAGGGCCAGGAGCCCCAGCCTTTAGACTTGAACCAAACTCTCATCGATTAGGCACAACCCTCTCCCCTCCAGTCTGCCCCTTAGTGGTGGCGACCATGGACCAGCAACTCCTTCCCCTGTGTGCCTGGGGTCCCTGCACGGTGCTGCTGCGACAGGAGAAAGTGTTCCCTAGGTTGTCAAAGGGCTGAGGGAGCAGTGATGTCCAAGGTCATGGGGGGGCACTTCTTTGAATTATGATTCCACTTCCCCTGGGTGCTTGTTTCTTCGTTCTGCAAGTGGCCTCTTCGTAGATCTCTTTCACCAGGCTTCAGTTTGGACGTTTGTCTTTTTAATAGAAGACTGGAGAGACTGTGTCCTTCCCCGGAAGGACAAGTTGCATCCTAGTACTCAGCTCTCTGGCCCTGACCCCCATGAGGATGGGCTGGGCATGGACTCCAGGGCTGAGTCAGCCAGTCCGGCCTTCACTTTCGGCAGCCGTTCGGGGCAGGAAAAGCTGCCGGCGATGCCCTTCAAGGTCAGCGCTGTGGTCTCCCAGCTGGGGGACCAGCTGGAGTCCAGGGGAGCGGGGACCGAAAGCTCATAGCAGAGTTAAATGAGATTCCTGCCCTGGAGGACCACCCAGAAACACAGCAGTCTCACTGCAAAGACCCAAGTTTCGCTGAGAGATGCACCTCCCTCCGGGACGGAGGGGCCCGGACTCCCTAGGGGCCTCTGCCAGGGCTGGCGTGCTGCCTGGGCCCTCTCCAAACCGTCTCGCCTCCAACCCTGGCTCTCCCTTCCCAATATCCGCTCCTTCCCTGGCCTCTGCCCTCCGCCCTGCCCCGGACCCTGGCACATCCTGTTCTTCCCCTGAACTGAACTCCCCTCCAGCTTCCCAGTGCGATAGGGATCTTAAATAAACGCTTCCTGCCTCCTGACCACCTCACCTCCCATTCCTCCCCGATGGCTGACGTTCAAGAACCGCAGGCGGCATTGCACTCCCGTCTAATTTTAAACCTGCCCTCCAGGCGCTCTCCTCTTTCTTCTGGAGGTTCCGGGAAAGGCCAGGGGGTGTCAGAGGTCCTTGGGACCCGCTGAGTCAGCAGAGACCAAAGATGTCCTCCTTGCATTCCCAGGGAGGGAGCTGGAGCCACTGCGGGGCCTGCGCGGAGATGGCTGTGCAGGGAGCGGGTGCTCAGGGCGCCTGCCCTGCATTCCCAGATGGGGAACAGAAAGCATGGTGGGAGCTGACCACGCTCAGTGAGGAAGGAAGGAGCCAGGCAGGAAACATTTCTGCACACGATGCTGAGGGGCCCTTTGTAGAAGATGCAGGCCCTGCAGCCAGGCATCCGTCTCCTGTGAAAGGGAACCTCGATTCTTCGGGTAAGTACCAGATCTTATCCTTGAGAGGTTGAGTTCAGGGATGCTGGGGGACCCTCTCAGGTCTAGCCAATCAGAGCATGGCTGTCCAGCCATTGGTTCAGGATGAGCACGTGACTCAAGTTGGACCATCTGGAATGCTGGGGACTGGGTTCGAAGCCTTCCTTTTTGCCCGTTCAGATGGGAGTGACTAAAAGGCCAGGGCTCTGCCCAGAGCTGCAAATGTCCATTTTGACATTTCCCTCAGAACACAGCCAAGCTGGGACAGTGACAGAACTAGTCTAAGTTTTGACCTCATCTCAGTCCCTAAATCCAGTGCTCTCTGAAAGCAATTCTGGAATTTCAGTCACTGAGCCCATTAAATCCCCTTGTCTTTAGTTTTCTGTCACTTGTAACCACCCCCACCCCACCTCCGACTACACACCCTTACAGACACATAATGAAGTGGGAGACAATGTCCCCCCATAGCGATGTGTGACCTCTCTGAGCAGAGGGTCACTAGTCCCATTATGGGTTCTGATGCTGAAGCTCAGAGAGGTGAGGAGCCTTCCCCAGAGATACTCAGCCCTGAAGCTGTGGGCATAAGTCCATACCCAGGCCTCTCTAAGCCCAAGTCGTTGCCTTTGCAAAACTGAGCTATCTCTCAAGAAGCTGCAGGGGTCATCTAGTCTAGATCATGGGAGGTGACCTTGGCCATGGTGATGACCTTCCAGGCTGGGGTCTTCTTTGGACCACACCCTGTTATCCCATTCCAGCCCCTCTTCCCTATTTTAATCTCGCCATCCTTCTGGAAGTCACATCCCTTCTTTCTCTCCCTTCTTTCCCTCACTTCTCATCCTCTGCACACCCCTCCGGCATGTCTACACCCCAGGATTTGGCCTTGGTTCATTGCTCAGCTTTTAAAGTGCCCCTTCCTAAGCCTCAGACCCATGAAGACCCACGTGTGTCTCCTCACATCTGCTCCTGGATGTCCCTCAGGCACCTCAATCTTGGAATGTCCATGATGGGGCTTATTACTTTCGCTTCCCCCCGCCCCCCAATCCTGCTCTTGCCCCTCTATCCCCTGGCTCATCCATGGCATCATCAGCCATCACTCAGTAAAATGAGAAAATCCTCATTGCATTCCCCACTTGTCCCCCCCAACCCCCATCAATCACCGGGTCACCCCTGCGACTTTCACTTCCCATGCAATCCCCAAGGCCAGCCTGCTCTCCATGCCCAGGAGCAGCGCACTGTACGTGGCGAGCGAGCGAACAACAGCGAGCATCCGAACAGACACCAGGCCTGGATGCATCTGTGGCCTCCACTGTGTCTGTGCAAACTCAGAGCCAACATGCCACGCTGTGCGGCTATTTGCTGTCTTCCAGCACTAGTGATCTTTTATGATCAAAATGGTTACAAACATTTTACTTATTGATTTAGAGACAGAAACATCAATTTATTGTTCCACTTATTGATGCATTTCATTGGTTGATTCTAGTATGTGTCCTGACCTGGAATCAAACTCGTGCATGACCTTGGCGTATCGGGATGTCACTCTAACCACCCGAGCTACCTGGCCGGGGCCAAACAAACCCTTTATTGACCACACGGCCATGGGGCTTATCATGGTCACATGGGCCTTGTATAAGGTCACACGTATGGCCATGCACCTGATTATAAATTTCCCTCCATCCTCATCCTATCTCTCTCTCTCTCTCTCTCTCTCTCTCTCTCTCTCTCTCTCTCTCTCTCTCTCTCTCTCTCACACACACACACACACACACACACCTTCCCCATATACGGAATCCACAAGACATGGAAAATTCCACAAGATGTTTCTTTCTTGGAAATCCGGAATTTGCTTTTTTAACAAGATCATGCTCAGTTTTGCTTTCAGTCCCTCACTCCTTTGCTGCGAGACTAGGTACCTCATCTGAAGTGGAACACAACACAGTGGAACACAACACAAGTCTAACACAACAACTGACCGAAGACGACTCTGGAGGAAATGAACTGAGCACTGAGCCCGCACCTGGGAAGCGTCTAGTGCAACTGGGCACTGCCATCATCTCCGCAGCCACAAGGAACAGGGAGGCTTCCCTCGTTGTCCCGCCTTCTGGGTCACGTCCTTAACACTGCGCTTCTCGACAGATTCTTCACGACAGCCAAGACGGAGCAGTCCCCCTGGACCCTGAAAATGAGCAGCACCTCCTTAATGAGCAGCTGAGGCGTGAAGCTGCGCCGTCCTCTCGCTGCTCATTTGAGCAGCTCTGGCTAACCACCGGAAGGATAACAGACCTGGCCGTGCCACCACACCACCTGTTAAGAAGTACCCAAGGCGATTGCAATTGGGCCCTGAGAGAAAATGTTCAGAAGGGGACTGTTTAAGCTTGACTTTCTCTATCATCTCTCTCTCTCTCTCTCTCTCTCTCTCTCTTTTTTTTTTTTTTTTTTTTTTTTTTTTTTTTTTTTTTTTTTTTTTTTTTTTTTTTTACCAGCGGCTCACTGAAAACGTTTAAGAGACAGGAACCAGCTTTAACCGTGCTTCTATTACATAACAGTGACTTCCCTGAAGCTCTAGACCACGGGTGGGGAATGTCTGGCCCGTGGGCGGCATAAGGCCGGCAAAATCATCTGGCCTGGCCCTGCCGAGGCACTGGGAGAAGTTAATGAAATGTTTGACCAGATACAGCAGGCTAACTTTTAAGCTGATAGTTTTGTATGGCCTGTGAGTGATGCTTTAAATATCCAATGGCCCTCGGCAGGAAAAAGGGTCTCCACCCCTGCTCTAGCCATAGCAGTAATAGTCCACTTTGGCCCCAGTTTTGATGCTGAGGCTGAGAGAGATTAAGTCCCCAGCCTAGATCCACAATGCTGCGACTCCCTGTACAAAGCAACACATGGATATGAGGTTGTGTGGGAGATTCAATAACATAACACAAGTAAAGTGCTTAACACAGAACCAATGACGTAGGCCACTAGGGAGATGACATAGGCCACCAGGGAGACGTCGATGCTCACAGGTGTCAGGTCTGGTGAAGGGTGCATGTAGGTATCTGCAGACGAGAATGCGCATCCGGGGAGCGAGATGATGGACGGCACTGCTTTGCAGGAGAGCCTGGAGGACAGAGGAAGGTTCCCATAGGAATGGGGCTGGAAGGATGCGCAGGGGTTCTCTGGATTGTCTAGGACAGTGGTCGGCAAACCGCTGCTCACAAGCCACATGTGGGTCGAGAGCCACGGTTTGCTGCTCTGTTGACTAATGCATTTTCTGACCACTGTCATATGCTACCCTTTACCTCTTTGCACACAATATGCCACAATTGCCTAATCCTCACAGCTACTAACTACACGGTAACATTTAGTCTAGGCCAGTGGTCAGCAAACTCATTAGTCAACAGAGCGGCAAACCACAGCTTGAGAGCCACATGTGGCTCGCAAGCTGTGGTTTGCCGACCATTGGTCTAGGAGAAGGGGAGGCGATGTCATCAAGGAGAAATCAACTGGGATAAAGGGAACTTTGAGAAGAGTCTAATGTCCACGCCCAGAAGTCTGGACTATTTCTGGTGTGTCAACTGACTCCGGCAAACAATGGTGGATGTCTTAACATCAATGCTCCCTCCCATCTCTGCTCCCCCCGGCCACATCAAATGAGAGCCAGGGCGGCATCCCTCCCTCTGTAATGGCGTCTGGAATCCAGAGATAAAAGGCTCATGTTAATAAAATATCATCGCGCAGGCTAAAGAGGGCCCATCTCTGGTTTCACATTTCATGACGGAGAGGCCCCCTCCCCCACCCAGGCAGCTTGGTCAGAGCTGCAGCAGCAATTCGAACATCTTTTTCTTTTTGTTCTTCTCCTGAGCGTTAGCCATTGTGTCAGGAAATTGCCAAGAAGGCTCCTTGGTCATGCCACCTTTTTGAAGTGCGTGTGTGTCTGGTTGTATGAGTGTATGTGTGTGTGCCTGGCTGTGTGCATGTGTGCTTGTATGTGTGTGTATCTGTTCATGTATGTCTGTGTGTATATGTGTGGGTAGCTGTGGGTGTGTTTGCCTGTGTGAGTGTATTTGTGTGTGTGTATGTGTTACCAGAGTTCTCTGGGCCACTGAATTCAGGACCATGACACTGAACCAATGCAGCTCGGAGTCCCGAGCTCATGGAGATGTGACCGGCTGACACATGGGTTGAAACCTTATCTCAGCCCTGGCTCCAGTGCCCACGGACTTCCCCAGACGGGGTGGCCAACCACGGCAGTCACAGCGCCCATTCCCGAGGGGCAGGATCCTGAAATCAGGGGTCGGCAGGACTGAGTCCTCCCAGAGGCTCTGAGGAAGACTGTGCCCTGCCTTGTCCTGGCTCCCCAACTGTAGACACGTCACCCCCATCTCTGCCTCTATCTTCTCCTGGCTCCCCTTCCCTGTCGGTGCCTCAGCTCCCCCTCTGTCTCTCTCGTCCTGAGAACACCAGTCACTGGACTTAGGGCCACCTTCAATCTAGGACACTCCCATCTCAAGGAACTTAATCACTGCAAAGTTCTGATTTCCAATCAGGTCCCATTCATAGGGCTCAGCGGACACATCTTTGGGGCCATGGGTTCTGGCTCCTTCTCCCTGAGGGCCCTTGGGGCTGGTCGCCACCTGCTGCTGAGCCCTGGACACGGTGGCTTCGAACAGGACCTGGCTCTGCAGATGAGACAACGCAACAAGGAGCCTCCGCACCAGGCCCAGCATGCGGATCGCAGCACCACAGGCGGCCTGCTCTTCTCTGCAGCGAGAATGCTCCGCCAGGAACCCTGACACAGGGAGGGAGGGGCACTGTGACCTCAAACATCTGTAGAACAAGAGCCCGGCGCCGCCCAGCCCTGGCGCTGGCACCCCAGGGGTCCCAGGACAGATGACAGCCAGTGTCGATGACTGTCGGCTCCTCCCTTTCCCCCTGACACTCTGGTGGGCTGACTGGGCACAAGGTCATAGACATTTGACCCTGAAGACACACCCCTTTGTGTCCCCTCAGCCAATGGCCAGGGGCACGCGTGGACTGCGGGATAAAGCTCTGTCCAGGAGGGTGTCAGGTACCCACGTAGACTAGAGGCCTGTCAGGGTGGCTGGGAAGTGGCATGAACTTTGGGGTCCCACAGGACTATGGGTTCCAATCTCAGTAGCACTGCGTGGGGACCGAAAGACCATTTTCCGCCTTTTGGTCTCCCCTCCCTCATCCTTAAACTGCATCCCGTTATGCCTCCCAGGTGATTCTGCCTACCAACCAAAGCCACATGCACCTGTACGGGATGCCCCCAACGCAGACCTGACCCACTTGATGCTGTTTGCTGCGATCATTATCATCATTCATAACAAAATATGCAAAGAATTGGTGCCGAGGACTTACATAGAAAGACACTGGATTTGGGAGTTGATCTTCCCGAAGCAACACACGCTCCTCTTCAGAACAGCACACCTCCCCCATGTCACAGACTCTGCAGAGGCGGGCGGCTGGAGGTTTGCAGCGGAGGGAGAAACCCCGACCCGCTGTCACTGACCTCCGTTCGCAGACCCCGTGGACTCGGTGCTCACAGGTACGGCGGCCCAGCGTCCGGAAATAAGGCCCGGATGGCCTGGTTCACCCCTGTCCCTGACACGCCTCCACATGTGCACACAGCACATGAAAGTGATAATGTTTTACCTCAATGTCATCTCGTATTTTATGTCACTCCTCTCCCCCGGGGACGGAGAACGGCTTTCTAGACGGATTTCTTTTTGTTTTAGGGAACTACACGCGAGCAACACTTTGGTGGAAGCACAAAACGTCTCCAGCAGCCGTTTTCTGCCAGGCTGGATGTTTGTCCCCTGTGTGTGGGAGGGGACATTTGACAATGCGTGGGGACAATTTTTTGGACATCAAAACTGGGGAGGAGATGCTGCCAGCATCCCGAGCAGGGATGCTGCGAAATACCCCACAATGCACAGGGCAGCGAGCGCCATGGCCAAGCCCATCCCCACGGCCAATGGCGCCCAGGCAGGAGCCCTGGCGCACGCATCAGGCATCTGTGCAGGCAGAATGTCTCACATCATCACACGCTTCCTGCCTCACGTTGGCATGTTGTAGACCGAGCACCAGGCCTGAGCCTCAGGCTGGCAGAGGGCTCCATCCCCTGCTCCCTCCCCCGAACTGTAAATGTGCGGGGCCAGCCAGCCTGCCTTCCTCTCGAGGCTGAAATGCAGACTTCGAGCTGTGAGATTCCAGAAGGCACCTTTAGAGGAGTTATCTGGAGGAGCAGGAGCTGGCTATTGAAACAATGGGGACCATTGCCCCAAATTCTTCCAACGTCTGGCAGGAGCCCAGTTTCCCAGCCAAGACGGACTTCTTCAAATGTTTGTTAGTCACGGTAACACCAGCTGCTACAACAAACAGTCCCAGGTGTGAGTGGTGCAGCACTGTGACCCTTTCTATCTTGCTGCTGCAACATGCAGCTTGGTTGCGTGGCTCCCCTAGATTACTCAGTAAGTAGCAACTCAGAGACCCATGGCCTCCCCCCGCCCATCTTCCTCCCTCCCTCCCACCTCCCTCCCTCCCTTCCTTCCTTTCCTCTCTCCCACACTCCCTCCCTCTCCCTTTCCCTTCCTTCCTCCCTCCTTTTCTCTTTCCCTCCCTCACCTCCTCCCTCCCTCCCTTCCTCCCTCCCTTCCTTGCTCCCTTCCTCTCTCCCACACTCCCTCCCTCCCTCTCCCTCCCTTCCTCCCTCTCCATTTCCCTTCCTTCCTCCCTTCCTCTTTCCCTCCCTTCCTCTCTCCCCTCCCTTCCCTCACCTCCTCCCTCCCTTCCTTCCTCCCTTCTTTTCTCTTTCCTTCCCTCATCTCCTCCCTCCCTCCCCCCATGCCTATCCATCCCTGGTGTCCCTTTCACTTCCTGTAAGAACACTGGTCATATGGATTAGGGCCCCATCTTAGCAGTCTCATTGACCTCCTTAAACCTCAATTACTTCCTTAGAGACATTTTGCGGTTCTGGGGGCTGGGACTCCAACATCTGAGTTTGGGGGGAGACACAGCTCCCAACACTGGCTAACTTTTCTGTCCTCTCCTTTTGTGAAAACCTGCACTGCCCGCACCAATGCTGAGCATTTTTACAACAGCGTGTTGGGCTGTTGTCTTCCCTTCTCAACTGTCAAACTCCTGATGTTTTCTTCCTGTTCTAGGCATCCCTCTTTATTCTGCAGTGCCTTTCCATAGAAGTCCTTTGGGACACACTCAGAGCACAGAATGATAGAGACCTGGCTGCTGCCCTCCAGGAGTTAGCTTGGCATCCCTCTGGCAATTGCATGCTGGGAATTTCAGGTGATAATGAACCTGGATGGCTTAGGGTGTGTGGTCTGGGGCACACCTCTTGCTCACTTGGTGGGCGCCTCCGGGAGGAGTGTTCTCTTGACCAAGGGACGGATGACACGGCACCGGATAGGTCTACAGCTTGGCCATCACGTAGGAGCCACATACACACAGAGTTTGAAAAGATGCAACGTCACAAAGGGAGCTTCTGTTTGCTACTTCCGGCTGCTCATGCTAAATCCGTGAGCCGACCTCGCCTCACCTGCTAATATGCATTACTCCTTCTATATTAGATAGCCAGTCCAGCAATAGAATTAGCCATTTCAGACACACCCACCAGAGAGAGGATGCAACAGTCCACTTCCCCAGCAAGGAACCCAGACAACACAGCAATGACTGATCATGTTTCACCCAGCGAATAAACAGCCTTTCTTTCTTTATTTTTAGTGAGAAAACACGATTTTCTCCGCCAGGGTTAGACCTGAAAGTCTCCCAGGGTTTTGAGAAGGAAATGCTATCCTGCTCACGAAGTCTCAGTTGTGCAGTAAGTCAGCCGCAGCGTTTCCTTCACTAGGTTTTGGGGACTTTACATTTCAGAAATCTAGACCTGCTATGGGTATCGGTCCGTCTATTGTCTGAGTGAGTGGCTTGTTACTGAACTTTCTCAGTGAAGTTTCTTGAGACCCCCCCTCCCTGCCCATCGGCCTCTGCCTTCACCTGGTGGAAGTCAAAAGGAACCAGAAAACAACAAAAGCCTTTCCCAGGATTG
Source organism: Antrozous pallidus (assembly GCA_027563665.1). Lineage (NCBI taxonomy): Eukaryota > Metazoa > Chordata > Mammalia > Chiroptera > Vespertilionidae > Antrozous > Antrozous pallidus. Next base: position 21,846,802 of record CM050528.1, read on the forward strand.
CTCAGAGACATCAGATTCTGCCCAAGGCCCCAGGTGGCATTAGGGATGGTGGTCTTGCAACAGCTTTTCCAACAGGGGGGTGAGAGGACAGATGATTTATAAGAACTCTCAGAGGCCTTCACAAAGCATCCCCTAAACCCACTATCCTATAGATGAATCGTCAACCATTCCAAAACCTTCTCTTGTAAATGATCTACAGCAGTGGTTCTCAACCTTTCTAATGCCTCGACCCTTTAATACAGTTCCTCATGTTGTGGTGACCCCCAACCATAAAATTATTTTCATTGCTACTTCATAACTGTAATTTTGCTACTGTTATGAATCGTAATGTAAATATCTGTGTTTTCCAATGGTCTTAGGCTCTACAGCAGTGGCCCTCAACCTGTGGGTCGCTAACAGGGTTGCGTAAGGCCATCGTATTTACATTACGATTCATAACAGTAGCAAAATTACAGTTATGAAGTAGCCACGAAAATAATTTTATGGTTGGGGGTCACCACCACATGAAGAACTGTATTAAAGGGTCTGGCATTAGAAAGGTTGAGAACCACTGCTCTGGAGGGTAGGGAGGGAACATTTGCTGGGGATCTGCTTTGCACTGGAAGTTGGACTAAGCCGCTGGGGTGGATTATCCCATTGATTCTTCAGTCCTGCAAGGCTTCCCTTAGCCCATTTCACAGATGAGGAAACTGAAGTTCAGAAAATGTAGGCGATTTGCCCCAAGTCCATCTCTGGTAGGTGGGTGGAGCCAGACTCAAACCCAGTTCTGTCTACTCCCACCTGCTGCTTTGCAGTGACCTTGACTTTCCAGTCCACCACCCATATTTGTGTTTTTAAAAGCTGCCTGCTCTCCTCGTCTGTCCCCGTTCCCTGTTCTCCACCTCCCCTCATTCTTTTATAGAACATTCAACCACTCAGCCTTTGAAAGAAGAACCGGCCTGAGAGCCCCACAGGACGAGGATGCTCAGGCTCCTGCAAACTGAAGCTGCACAGAAGCAATTATATGCGTGAATGCAGGGAGGCCTGTGCTATTTCTGACCCCCCACAGCCGAGCCAGCAAATGAAGGGAGTCTGTTAACTGTTTGGAGCACCAAGTTCCTGATCACGCCTCTCTTTTCAGAGCAAAACCAATGTGTCCATTGACTCAAGCAAATGAATGCTTTTATCTAAAAACTAGAGGTCTGAATTTGTGCAAGGGCAGGGTCTGGCTGGCCAGCCCTGATCAGGGCCAATGGGGCCATGCCAGCTGGAGGGAGGGGCTGTGGGCAGTTGACCAGACCCACCCCTGGTCTAACTCCTGGTTGAACTCCAAGTCAAACTCCCAGTTGAGGGGACAATTTGCATATTAGCCTTTTATTATATAGGAGGATATGTTTTTAGTCAGAACCATGATGACCATGTCAAAATTACAACTAAAATACAGAACTACCACCATCCAGAACCACCACAAAGCTGGCTGAATGGAAGTCCTATAACTAGAGAAGTAAAGAAGGAAGCACACTGAGACTGTAGGAGAGGCAGAGGTGTGGGACGGGTTGGTCCGGCACCCACATGTGGCATGTTTTTAATCAGGAGGGATCTCTACTGTGGAGGCCTCCTGTGAAGAGTAAGGGGTCCAAGCCCCACACCAGAACCCCACCCAGGGTCCCAGAGCTGGGAAGAGAAGTCCCCATAATGTGGCTGTAAAAACCAGCAGGGATTGGGGCTCAGCGACACAGAGGCTGCTGGAGACCCAGCTGTTCCTCTTAAAGAGCCGGCATACAAACTGAACTTACAAGGTCCCATTTCCTCTGAGTTCTGGGACCAGGGTGAGGCTCTAGAAGACACAGACACATACAGGGAGGAACTGGACTTTCTGGCATTGGGACAGGAACTCAGGGCAGCTTTCTCTCGGGCAAGTGCTCACAGGGACCATTGTTCCTGTGCTGGGACCTCCTCAGTTGCAGGCCTCTCAGGCAGCTATATCTGAGTCTCGTGAGCGTGGCTGCCCTGTTGGCTCTGCCTAGGTGATTCCCTGAGACCCCATCCCACCCAATTTGCAGCCCCACCCAATCTGTTTGCAGTGACTTTTGCATATGAATGGCCTGTCCTGCCTCAGGCTTCAGATTTTGCTGAAATCTCTGGAACAAGCTAGAGCTGGAGCAGTGTGCCCCCAACAATCAATAAGAGGCCCAAGACCCAGCATTAGCACCAGCCTGCCTTGTTCACAGCTGGGCCTCACCTGGATACCCCCAAGCCCAATACAAATAGGAGGAAGCTGCAGAGGCCTTAGGCAGTGGCTGGCTTTGCACCTCCCAGGAGGCCCCAGAGCAGTGCGCCTGGTGGACAGTTTCAGACCCCAGCAGATTACAACTCACACCCACCAGCAACACACTCAAAGGGCAGATGCAGTGAGCACCAAAGCCCCACTGAAGCAAGTCCTGCTCCACAGGGGTGTCTCCTGCACAGCAGCTCTTCCCTCGAAGCTGTAGCCTATTCTCACAGCCAATTGGCCTGCAGGTCAGTGCCTCCCAGTGACACCAACAGCAATCAAGGATCAACTAAAAGACTGTGTACACAGCCCACACAGGGTGCACCTAGAGCAGTGGTTGTCAACCATTTATCTGCAGACCACTGGTGGTCCATGAGGTCTGAAAGGTTGGTGACCGCTAACCTGGAGTACTCAGCTCAGGTGACTGGGGAGGCTGAGCCACTGGGCCCTACAGGACACTTACTACACATGGCCACTCTACTAGTTCCAGGAAACATAGCAGCTCTACTAATACACAGACACAAACACAAGGAAACAGCAAAAATGAGTAGACAGAGAAACATATCACAAATGAAAGAAATGGAAGCTAGCACACTTTTGATACACAGTTCAAAACCATGGTTATAAGGTTACTCAAGGATATTCATGAGAGCTTCAAGGATCTTAGCTGAGAAAGTCACAGACATGAAAATGGACCAGTCAGAAATTAAGCACATACTGACTGAAATAAAGAATAATTTACAGGGATTCAACAGTAGAGTATAGGAGTCCAAGAATCAAATCAATGATTTAAAATATGAGGACGCAAAAAACACCCAATTAGAAGAGCAAAATGAAAAAAGAATAAAAAAAATATGAAGATAGTGTAAGGAGCCCCTCAGACAACTTCAAGTGTACCATCGTTGACATTATTGGGTGGCGGGGGGGGGGGGGCGGGGGGGGCGGGGGCGCAGAAGGAGAAGAGAGCAAGATATTGAAGACCTATTCAAAAGTTACACTGTGAAAAAACTGACATCGTTGCTGATGCATACCATGTAGTTAGGCCTATGATGTTTGGGTCTGTTCTGAACAGGCACAGCTTTTTTTCCTTGTCATTATTCCTAAACAATACACTATAACACATATTTACCTGGCATCCACATGGTACTAGGTATTATAAGTAATCCGGAGATGATTTAAAGTATATGGGAGGATGTACCTACATCACATGCAAACACTATGCCGTTTTATATAAGGTGCTTGAGCATCCAGGGATTTCAGTATCCGAGGGAGCTCTGGAACCAAGCCACCTCGAATACTGTTATCCGTTGCTGCATTACAAACCATCCCCGAATTTAGGAGCTGTGTGGTGTGTGCTGGGTTGGCAGATGTGAATGTGCCCGCACGGACTTTTGCTGGCAGGGCCGGGCATTACATCCTCTCCTCATGTGGCCCTGCAGCCTGGGCTTCCTCACAGCAAGGTGAGCCCAGGGTCACTGGACTTCTCATTGTGCTGACTCCACAGAGTGAGGAGCTGCTGGCGCCCGAGAGGCACGGCCTCCAACGTCTCAGGACTTCATTCCTCCTGTGTTCCACATGTCAAGTCAGAAAGCCACCCAGGTTCAGGGGAGGAAAATGACTTCGCTTTGGGGGAGTCCAGGCACACGGAGGTGGGAGGGTTTGGGTGATCACTGTGGGGACTTTCCCCACATTGGGAGTTAGCAGGCTGCTTGATAACAACTCTCAAACAGACACTCCGATTCGTGGAATCTTCTACAGCAAAGAAAATGAATGAACCACTGTTACATGCAAAAGCATGGATAAATGTCCCAATGATAAAAAAAAAAAAGACCCAAAATAATGCATATAATTTGGTTCATTGTATGAAGTTCAAAGTAAACTATATTCTCCATTGATGCATATACGGGTGGCCAAATTATTAAGAAAGGCTGAGAAATACTGACCAGAAAAAGTCAGATGGGTGGCTAGTCCTACATAAGATGCAGGTGGTGGTAATCAGGACTGGAAATGGGGAGTTTCTGGGGACTGGAAATATACTTTTTTTGCTTTGACCTGGGTTAGGATTCTATGCACGTTTGATTTATTGTTAAACTGGTCATGTAGGCATATTTCCTGTGTTTATGTTTCCAAATGTTGAGGAATGGTGAAAAGTTCAATGCTGGCTAAATTTCATTTAGTCCGATGTCTGTTTCATCTGCGGGTGTGGGCCGGCTATCTCCTTCCTTCCCCCCAGATCTCCGCTGCGCTCAGGGGAATGATGGCTGGTGATTCCTGGATGGGCCACGCGGCCCTGGCTTTCACACATCGTTGTACGTCATCCAGGGAAAACCCCGACAGGTGGGGCTTTGTCTATTTCCCAGAGCAAGATACACGGGCTCCCAGGGCACCCAGCATTGACCCCTGTCTATCTGACGGAGAACTTCCTCCACAGAAAAGCCCTGGGCACAGGCGTCCTGAACATCAGTACATTCTCCCCATCTCCCTTGGTCCAGCCGGTTCAATCCGAAATGGGCAGCACTCTAGTCACCATCTGCACAAAAGCGGATTGTTCAAGCCCTGCTCTCACCGGGGATTCGGCTCATTGCCACCACCAGGGAATCTGGCTACGAGTCAGGTCTTGATGGAGCCTCTCCTCTTGGCGGCCGGCTGGTGACAGGCTGAGTGGCTGCCTCTGCAGTGCCTGGTGTAACAGAGCTGCCCGGCACTCGAGACCTGTAGACCGAGGCAGCGGAAGGGCAGTGGAAAGAGCTGGCCTTCAAATTCCAGGGGTCACATGGTGTTTACTCCCAGGGCCCTGGAAGCTGCTGTGCCCGGAAGGGTGGAGTCTGGAGAGAACCCAGATTAAACAAGAGCGTAAGAAAGAGCGCGTCTCTGTTTGGGTTTTTCTGGATCATGCCATTTCAAAGGGACAAGAGCAAAGTCTCATAGGCCCTGGTTGGGGTCAACAGAACCAGGATCTAAGCACATCGATTGGAGAAAAATCTGTTGAATAAAAGGGGAGGTGTGTGTGTGGGGGGGGTGTCTGCATTGTTTCCTTGAGAAGCTATTAGCCTCATGATGACACTTATTTTTATGAGTATTGGAATACACAGACTGAATTGTATGCTGTCATTCACAGCTTCAGGAGGCAGGGTGTAAATGTAATGACGCTGACAGCGGCCAAACTGTCAAATCCCCCATGTCTTCCAGTGCTCTGCAGGGGGAAGGGCCAGGCAGCAGTAACTAATCTTAAAGATGAAACTAAGAATGAAAGAAGCTCTTCTCTAAAACTCGTGTTAACAGAGCAGATTAGTGGTATTTCTTGAGCATCTACTATGCACAATCTATTGTGTGAGGTTCCTTCTTACTCTCTTTCCCTGGTAGGAGGTGGCCCTTCACAGACCCAAGATGGACCGCTCCATCTTTTCCAGGGAATCCCATGTTGGACACCTGGCCCGATTGGGCTCAATCCAATTTCTCCTCCTGGGAATCTGGAGTCAGGGACCCTGCCACAGACTGGGCTCTGCTGCAGCTTGGACCATGGGAAGCTGAGCCCAGGCTGCTATGTTTGGGGGGAGTGTTAGTGAACAGGGCAAAGACGGCCCATCTACAAAGAGAGAGAAGGAAAGAGAGGCATCGAGAGGAGGGGAGTGGTGACGGGTGATTCCTGAGCACCGAACGAAGGATGGTGGGAATCCATGCCATGGGGTGCCCGGAAAAAGGAATTATTTAACTATGTCTATGTAAACTAAGCCTATTCATGGGATTAGTTTAGCATTAGCCATGGCTGCACTCAGAGGCAAAAGCTATATTGTCAGAATAGACCCTCCTCCTTCCACTCTATTTCTTCATAATTGGCTCCATTCTGAACAACGATGGCCACATATAAACTCCAGTTTATATCTTTCCTGTGCATCAATTCCAATTGTTCAGAGAAAGCCACTTTATTATTCCAGCCAACCTCCTAGGAATGGGTCTCACCGGACAGCTTTGAGTCACATGTCCATTCCTGAACCCATCACTACCAAGGAGAGAGGCATGATTTGATTGGTCAGAACTGGGTCATGTGCCCACTCTTGGCTCTAGTGCCTGTAGTTGGCCCTCATTGACCATATGGCCTGAAAATAGGAAAAGGGGGATAGTTAGGAGGAAACATTGGGTGTTGTTACACAAAGAAAGGAAAGCAGAGAGGGGGTGGATACAAGCGACATACATCCCATACATATTTGTTCAATTAGTCCTGTCACGAATCCTATTATTGTACAACATTTTCTAGAAATCTCCTTTGGGTCAGCGGGCTTGATGGGGGATTTTAGGAATTAGGCAACTGTTGATGTTTTGAAATCAGTCAGCTCAGATTCCTCAACTTTACAGCTAAGAAGTTAAGCATCTTGCCCCAGGCACACATCTGTTGGGAGAGAGGCAGGCAGTTCCCGCTCCCCAGGCTGGGACCCCTGGTTGGCCTTGCACCCCGGCATTTTATTTCCCGGGACTGTTTTGACTAACGCAGCCACTGAGCATCTGGCAGGTTCAAGGCTTGTCACCGTTTCCCAGCAAGACTCCTGGCGTTGCCCTGTCCAAGGGGATATTCCAGGCGCCAAAATCAGATGACAGCAAAAAGCCAAATGCAAAACAGGCACCCCACATCCCCATGAGCCAGCGTGAGTGTATATTACAAGTCATTTCACACATATAGACATTTCATCGCTACCAGCTAATCCTCTAAAAACACATGCATGAGAACGGGAAGGGGCAGGCATATCAAAGCAATTGCTCTTCTAGATGCAAAAGGAAGTTGCCCAAGTGTGTGATCAAGCAGGATCTTGAACTGGTTTCTAAAGCTCTTAAAAACACACTGCACTACCATTTGCTTTTAACAGTTGTCTACAGGCTTATGTAGAGAGTGGTCTAAAATTTAGAGCAGGGGTTGCTAAAGTAGGGGCCACTGGCAGAATCTAGACCACAACCTTCCTTGTCAAGTTTTGTTGTTGTTATTAATCCTCACTCGAGGATATTTTTTTTCCATTGATTTTGAGAGAGTGGAAGGGAGAGGGAGAGACAGAGAGAAACCCTGAGGTGAGAGAGACACTTCGATTGGTTGCCTCCCATACACATATGTGCTCCGACTGGGCTGGGGATCGAACCCACATCTGAGGTATATATATGACCTTGACGGGAATTGAATCCTCAACCCTTCAGCCCACAGGCTGACACTCTAACCACTGAGCCTAACCACCTAGGCTCTTTGTAAAGTTTTACTGGTACAGAACATACTCACTTGTAAATATTTTCTGTGTTCACTTTAGCACAACAAAAACAGACTTAAGAAGTTACAGTAGAGAGCTATGGCCTGCAAATCCTAAGGGACTTGCTATCTGGCCCCTTACTTGCTTGGCTAAGAATAGATTTTCAGAGCTAAAAGTAATGGTAGAGTTCATTCCACCCAGAGGTCTCTAACCAGAGGTTTGTGGGAAGAATCTAATACACGGACATTGGGCTCTTCGGGGCTAACTAATGTATTTAAAAAAAAAAAAGTTTTTTTTTAATTTTTTTTTTTTTTTTTTTTTTTTTTTTTTTACTGATTTCAGAGAGAGGAAGGGAGAGGGAGAGAGAGATTGAAACATCAATGATGAGAGAGAATCGCTGATCAGCTGCCTCCTGCACACTCCCTACCAGGGAACCAGCCAACAAATTGGGCATGTGCCCTGACTGGGAATCGAACTGTGATCTCCTGGTTCATAGGCGACACTCAACCACTGAGCCATACCGGCCAGGTACTAATGTATTTCTTAATCATCTTTTAATTGAAACAATCTTTAAACATAAGGAGATGACTCAAACTTCAGATTTCTGGCTTCTCTTAAAGGATTCAGAGACCTGAGACATGGAAGTGTAGTGACCGTTTGCAGGAAGTGTGCTATACCTAAAAGTGCAGCCCTTACACGGAAGAGCTGCTGTGTTTCCCAGTCTCTACCTCTCTCTCTCTCGCCTCTTTATCATTGAGGCCACGTCTCACTTGTCACGAACCATTGCTCTTGAACTCTCAAAGCCCACAGAATTTCTCCAGTAGTGACATCCCTATACAAAGAGGTCAAATAAAACATTGACTCAAACGGTTGCATGTCATATGGAAAATGGTAGAGGGCATGTTCCACTGTGGAACATGGCCTTTTACTCACTACATTGGGGGAATGTAAGTGGGTGATCCAATGATCAAGTTCAATGTTCTCATGGCTGAGCGGGAGAACTTGAGGCTCAGAGAGGAAGTGAGACTTGCACAGGGGCATACAACCAACCGCTGGTGGACACAAAACGAGAATCTGGGGTTCTTCCATGCTTGGCCCCTTCCTTGTCACTTCCTTATTTTGGAACCACTGGCTCTCATCTATCAAAATCAGTGCCACCTTTGGGTAACAGATATTCCATAACCTCCCTCTCACTGAAATGAGAACCACAGATAATACAACCTACACATACAATTTCTAGAAGACAATCTACACACACACACACACACACACACACACACACACACAATTGCAGTATGGATGAGAAACAGGACAAAGAGGAGGAGTGAGGAACAGTCTCATCATACACCTCCACGGAGAATTCCTGTGGATAGAGCAACTGCTGATGCCAACTGCTGGGTGGGGCTGGCAGATCAAACCCCTATTAAGGGCATTGTCATGAGTGACAATTTTTCCATCTTGTCTTGAACACAGCCAAGTTCAATGTTCCCTCAGACTGTGTGGTAGCAGCATGGATGGAAAATCCAGGATACGCTGACATTGAGAGAAAAGGAACTTGTGTGTACATACAGATAACAAGGTTAGGTTCGGGGCTTGAGCAATGATTAATAGGGTTTTGCCAACGTGGATGTCTGGTGATGCCTTCAAAAGTGTATGGGATACGGGACACTCTGTCAGAGGGTGAGCATCTGTTTATCACAGGACACCTCCCATACCTGGCCCTTTACAACTAAAAGCCAGCAGGACCCCTCTCCCATCACTGAGACAGTTAAAGAATATCCCCACGATTTCTGACACTCCCCTTAGGGGTGATATTGCTTACCATGGAAAACTGCTGTTCTAGAACTTTCCCAGGTCCATTCTGGACAGTTTGGTTGAATCTGGAGAGGCACCCCACAGAACAATGGGACATGTGGAACCACTGGACGCCATGGGCAGTTTTGTTAAACATGTGAAATCGAAGTATCAGAACTGTGCTCACCTTGTTCGTGCTGGGAGCTGCTGAACGCTCTCGCAGTAGAAAGTCAACAGGCAAATGGATGGATGGATGGATGGATGGATGGATGGATGGATGGATGGACAGACAGACATACAAGTATATGAACACATGTATATTTGTATGAATCTATCACCAACATCACTATCACCATCATCCTCAATGTCATCAACCTGGCCGAAAAACCCTTCCCCCCAAAAATTCTTTAGGGAACATCCATATTGAAAGTAGATAACATGAGGAATTTTTAAAAAAATATATTTGCATTCATCGCAGAGAGGAAGGGAGCAGGAGAGAGAGACAAAAACATCAATAATGAGATAGAATCACTGATCGACTGCCTCCTACATGCCCCCCAACTGGGGACTGAGCCTGTAATATGGCATGTGCCTGACCAGGAATCAAACCATGACCTCCTGGTTCATAGTTTGATGCTCAACCATAAAACCACACAGGCCGGGCTATGAGGAATTTTTTAAAAATATATATTTTATTGATTTTTCACAGAGAGAAAGGGAGAGGAATAGAAAGTCAGAAACATCGATGGGAGAGAAACATCGATCAGCTGCCTCTTGCACACCTCCAAATGGCGATGTGCCCGCAGCCAAGGTGCATGCCCTTGACCGGGATTGAAGCTGAGACCTTTCAGTCCACAGGCCGATGCTCTATCCACTGAGCCAACCTGGTTCGGCGTATGAGGAATTTTTTTTTACAGCTTAAATCTCACCTACTCCAGATATTCATATATACCAAACAGCTCCTGGGGACGCCCCCAGCCTGCATCACAGGGAGGTATTGGGAGCGGACTCAGAGGGAATTATGGGAAGCCCTTGGAATGATATTCCAAATGCCCACATGTGTGCTCTCAAGTAAAAGCATGGCTCCCAGTGGAAAACCAGACACCAACCAGTAAGAGTGGGAAGGAGGGCGCGCCCGGAAAACCTTCAAGCGAGGATAGAAAGGATGAGTCCAGAGGGAAACCTGGGCCCCAGAAACGGGGAAATAGGCCAGGCCAGGCTACGGGGAGGGAGAGAAAGCTGGGCCCATAGCCATTGTTATGCAAACGAGGATCCTCCAGCCTCCTCCCCAAACCCTGAGGTTTCCATGAACAGTGGCTTAAGAGCCCTCCAAGATGTTTCTGCCGCATGTGCAAGAAATTAAAACTGGGCGCAAACACAGCTGAGGAGCCCTCTGACATGGCCATGTGGTGGAGCAGAGCGGCTCTGGGGATTCAGCAAACATCTTAAACTGTTTTTCAAATGATTTAGCTTCAGCAAGACCCAAAATGTGATTCTTTCCCCCGCTCCAAGTACCTTTTCCTTCTCATTTTAGACCCTAGGGCATGTTGAAGGGAATTCAAGCCACATGTTTCTGATTCATTTACACTTAACTCATCAACATGTTGTTTTGCAAGAGTCATTTGATGTCGAGAAAGGCCTTTTGAAATCTATATTAAATGTTTGTATACCACACTTGAACAGCACACACGCATGGAGCAATTTCTTCTCTTAAGGAACAAGGAGCTACATTTTGCTAAGAATTAATCATCTCTAACCACCAAAGAAACCACGTCAGACAATCAAAGAAACATCCTTCAAGTTCACAACCTGGCAAAAGAAAACTGGCCCTTCCAGCAAAGGCAGGCGCAGTGAGAGTCTGCAGCTCAGAGGGGCCAGGTCTCAGGGGAAGGAGGGGGGGAATGGCGCCCAGAACGCAGGACCCAAGGAAAGGGGCAGAGGGACACGTTGGGGGTGGGTGGGCAGCAGCAGCAGAGCGTGGGCAGGGCCGGCTTCGCAAACAGGTACAAATCAAAGTATCAGAACTGTGCTTACCTTGTTCATGCTGCTAGGCGGCTCAGCTCTCTCTCAGTAGGTAAGTGGATGGATGGATGGATGGATGGACAGAAATATAGATAGATAGACATACAAGTATATAAACATCTATGTAAATCTATCACCAGCATTACTATCACCATCATCCTCAATGTCATCTTCTAGCAGAAAAGAATCCTTCCAAAAAATGCTTACAGGGATCATTCAGTAGATAGAACATGAGGTATTTTTTTGCAGCGTAAATCTTGCCCACTCACAATGTTCATATATACCAACTAAAATCACACTCTGGAAGGGAAAAGGTTATTGTGCTGAACATGAAAATGTGAAGTCAGGTATTATCTATATATTTGGAGACTTATACAACTTCATTTCTCACTCTAGAAATGTTAGCTATCACAATATGAAGGCACTATGGTTAAGAGACATTTAGTAATTGCAAATGGTAATGTTTTAAAAAGAGGATCTTTGAGAATTTCAGAATAGTGTTCAGTCAACCTGATCTAGACATTTAAAGGACAGTAAGAGATGCATGTGTTAGGGTTGTGTCCCTGAAACATTTAGTAACTGTTATAATATGTACAAGCCAGGTAAGAGTACCTTAATTTACTACTAGACTAATAACACTTATAATAAAATTAGAGGCCCAGTGCATGAATTTGTGCACCAGTGGGGTCTCTTGGCCTGGCCTACGCCATCTCACAATCCAGGACCCTGGGGGGATGTTGGAGAGCTGGTTTAGGCCTGATCCCCACAGGCTAGGCCAAGGGACCCCACCAGTGCACGAATCTGTGCATTGGGCCTCTAGTATGCATATAAGATCTTTGGTTAATTTCTTCCCACCCTCCCCCTTCTTCCCTTCCCTCTGAGATTCATCAGTCTGTTCCATGTTCCCAGGTCTGTGTTTTCTGCTCCTGCATCTGCCCCCGGTGGTCAGTGCGTGTCATAGCTACTGGCTGGTCAACCAGTCGCTTAGACTTTTATATATCTAGAAGATAGATGGGCCACATTCAATTGGTGTTGTAACCAGTATCATAAGGCAAACCCTAGCCTACAAAGGTGTCACCATTCCATAGACCCAAAGCAAACAGAACAGAGATTGAATAATAGGACCCCTCAGTCATCAGGATGCAGCTGATGAAAGTGACAGAAAACTTGGCCAATAACAGCATAAGCAATGAGACACTGAACTCTCTCCCATATTATTAAAGACAAAAAGAAAAAAAATAATGGAAAAAGCACCATACCTGCTTTCTGCAGAGTGAGTCTCCATGTGTCTCGTGCACTAGAATCATCTGCCCAAAGTGTGGATGGATTTGATTGGACAAGAGGATGGCCGGGTGTTAAACTAGAGGGACAGAAAAACAAGACAGCATTATCATAACTTTCAAGGTGCCCTGGGATCTAACATCTATCATTTATTTTTTAAAATATTTTTTTACTTCTATTTATTTATTTTTAAGTATATTTTTATTGAAGGAGAAGGGAAACAGATAGAAACATCAACATTGGTGAAAGAGAAACATTGATTGGCTGTCTCCTGCATGCTCCCTACTGAGGATCGAGCTCGTAAGCTGGGCATGTCCCTGACAGGGAATTGAACCAAGACCTCCTGGTTCATGGATTGATGCTCAACCACTGAACCATGCCTGCTGGGCTGGCATTCCCATTTAAATAGCCCTCTGCTCCTTGGCCCCTCCTCCCACCTGGTTCAGAGCTCCACACTATAAATCAAAGCCCACAGAGAGTTCACATGTGCCAACTTAGCTCCAACCATTTGCCTGGGCTGTTCTATCTGTTGATTGTCCTCCTGCCAATGCTGAAATCTGACCTGTCCTTCTGCCAGTTAAGAGCCAACTCAAATGCCGCATTCCCACCAAGCTTGCACAAGTCCTTCAATGAGAATTAATCACTCCTCGAGTCTCTGCTTGGTCATTACCATCAGTACTGCTAGTCATCTTATGAATCATTGCCTTGGATGGCTTGGTGGTTTGTGTCAAATTTCATGCTGAGAGCTTTATATAAGTTTTCTCACATAATCCTCAAAACAATCCATTAAAATTATATTCTCTTCTTCCTCATTTCTTCCTCCTTCTCATCCTTCACTATCACCATCATCATCACCACCATCATCAACATCACCACCATCATCACCATCATCATACCATCTCATCATCATCACCATCATCATACCATCTCATCATCATCATCATCATCATCATCATATCACTTTCTTTCCTTTCTTCCTCCTTTCCTCCTTCTATTTCTTCTCATTCTTCTTTACCATTATTATTCTTACTTTATAAGCAAAGAAAATGAGCTCTAGAGAGGTTTAATGATTTATTCAAGGTCACACATCAAATAAGTGAATGATGTAGCTCTTGAGCTCTAGCCTGTTGTCTCAAACCCTTGAGTCAGGGCCCCAGCCTACAATCCAATCTCTGTCATCTCTGCACTCTGCCCTTTATTCCTTCTTTGGAGCTAATGGTACATCTGTCTCCTCTCTTGCCAGCCAATCGGATATTATGGGTCATTATTTTATATTATTCATCTCTAAATCCATCTCAGTATGGGGTACTGTGCCTGGCACATAGTAGGTCTTTGTAAATATTAACACTCATTTGTAAAACTATTTTTGAATAGAAAAAACATTCCTATATAATTGGAGGAAAAAAAATCACAAGTTTAAAAAGAAATTAGAGCTGTAGCTGGTTTGTCACAGTAGATAGAGTGTCGGCTTATGGACTGAAGGGTCCCCAGTTTGATTCTGGTCAAGGGCACATGCCTGGGTTGTGGGTTTGATCCCCAATGGGGGCGTGCAGAAGGCAGCCAATCAATGATTTTTTTCTCATCATGGATGTTTCTATCTCCCTTTCCCCTCCTCTCTAAAATCAATAGAAATATATTTAAAAGTAAAATAAAATAAAAAGCAACTAGTGTAAAAAATTTCTCACCCTGGCCTCCAGCCACCTAGTTCCCCTCTCCTCTGGCCCATCAGTTACGCTGATTTCTTATTTCTACTTCTAGAAATATCTTATGCACATATAAAAAATATGAAAATATCTGCTCTTTCCTTCTTTTTAAATAGAATGCCCTGTAAATACTTTTAGGTTAGCTAGTAGTTGTTATTATTATTAGATCTTACTCAACTAATTGAAAGGTTATTTTAAAAAATCTGTTACTTGTCCTTCTATACTGAGCATGAAAGTTTACTGAGGTCAGCTTCAAGTTAGAAGAAAAAGAATAACGCCCCCTCCAGCATCTCTGTATGTCCATTGTTCTCTCTTCCAGAGAGGCAGGAACCCCAGGAGGGAGGCAGGCCTGGGATCCAGTTTCCAATGCCTTCCACCCAACTGGGAACCTTAGGGTCCCCAGATCTGGCCTACAACCCTGAGGGAGGGGCCAGGGGCCAGGACCCCAGGCCCTGGCTTTCTGCACCTGCGGTGTGGGCACCACGTTCACACATTTCAGCAGGGAAGCTGGGTCGGGGACAGAGGCTTCAGGAGTGAACATACACAGAGACTCGTGGTCAAAACCCAGTGGCTTCTGGGTCTCCATGTTTAATTCACTTGGCTTACTCTTGTAATTCTCTCTGGTTTTATCTCTGATGAGCAATCTCCCTTCTGCTCTCTATTCTGACTGTGGGAAAGCCAGGGGGTCTCTGAGCACATGGGCAGCCTTCTGCCCCTTCCATCAGCGGGTTCAGTCAGCACCACTCCGGCTGGGGGAGGCACTCACAACGCGTCATTTCCTGCTTTGGGTCGAACACTATCCTCTCTTATTCCCATGGTGGCTTCCCACAATCCTTAGAACTTAGTGGGGCTAAAAGGAAGGGTGGGGCGGTGGCAGCTGAAGTCCCAGGTCCCCGACAACAGGTTGCTGTGTCTACAAAGGACAGTGTTTCTTTGCGTGTCTCCTGGGGTGTGTCCCTCCCTTCTCCTGACCCCTCTCCTGTTTCTCTTCCAATGCTTATACCTCATGCCCTCCTCTACCACCCAAGATGCCTGGCACGGTTCTTGCAGACTGAATCAGAGTTCATTTTTTCACACTCCTCCGCCTCCTGAGTCTTGCTCTTGCCTACACTAAAAACTGATTTTACCATCAGCCGCCTCCTCGAAGTTACATTTTCCGGTGCAATTTCCTTCAAATAATCCCCCTCACCCCTCCAGCATCCCTCACCACTGGAGTTTACACCTCTTTCCCCTACCCCACCCCCCTCCGACCCTCTCAGCATAATCCCCCCTTCTGCCCTCCCCCCATGATGACCCTCCTTTTCCGTGTGGATGCCCAGCATGGGATTGTGTGGGAGAGTTGATGTCTCCGTGTGCAGCTTCTGTGGAGTCGATTTCGGGGGCCAGACATTTTTATACGAATGCAGATGGCTGGAACACCCAGCCACGGAGCGTTTTATGTGCTCTTGGCATCGGCATATTTGCCAACTAAGCTTCATGAAGTTTATAGGTTTGGTGGAGTCAGGACAGGGCTTGGAAGGCTTTCTTGGAGTTATGTAATCACTGGGAGGGAAAAAGTGTGTGTGTGTGTTTCCTGCTGCTTTGCTTTTCTTTTTCAAGAAAAAAAAAAAACACAGTTCTTAATACAAAGGAATGTGTGACAGGCACAAACGTACAAGCTGCAGGCCTCTGGATGACTACTGATGAGCAGCAGGAGGTCAGGGGCGCTCAGGGCCCTTGACTCTTTCCAATGCTAACAAGTCATCCAAGCTCCTGGGGATCTGGGCAGGACAGCCCCTGGGTCCTTCCTTCTCCTGTGTCTCTGTCACAGGCGCCCCACTTGGTCCCAACGCATGGATTGTATCCTGATTTCTTTACTGGCTGCCGTTCCTGCGAAAGGAACAGCTCCGCGAGGCTCAGTGGGGGAATCACTGGACCCCAGTCTGGGAGAGTACCTGACGGCAGCAGGAGCATCAACAAGCATCTACCTGGTGCACCATCGCATGCCCAGCATCTGGCAGGCTTGGCCCACCGAAAGAGCTCGATCAAGACGTGTGCGATGAATGAATGAAGGAATGGTGGTGTATTTTCAGGCCAAGCAGTCCGTTCATCTTCGGAGGGATTTGGGATTGCATCGTGAACTCTGCCTTATTCATCAGTTCATCTCCAGCACATAAGCCAGAGCCCCATAGTGGAGCGCCAACCATGACTGAAATTCAGGAGGTGCCTGCCTCTTCCCCCGCGTTCCCTTCCTTCCACATCCTGCCCTGATTCCTAAAACCCCCAAACCACTGCTCCTTCCAAGAAGCTTCCAGCTCTTCATTTTCATACCGCCCATTAGAATTCACCTCTCCCTGTCTTTGGCCGTCAAGAATTAACTTACAGCACCAGTCCAGTACAATTTTCTGTCTTTTAACATAGCTATATTTTATTTTATACAGGTACCACCAATGCGCTAGGAGAACCTGATGTTGGGGGGTGCTTTAGTTAAGCAGACAGCCTCTGGAGCTAGGCTATGTGAGCCCAAAGGCTGGCTCCAATACTGTTGTTACATTTGGGGCAAAGAAACCCATATTCTGGACCCATACTCCAGAGGTTTCCCTCTGGCCCTCCTCCCACTACATCCCATCCATGGGCTGGGAGACTGTGGAGTGAGCAGATACACTCTTATAGAGCCCACGGTCCTTCCAGCCCACACGCAGAGGCATTTCCTGTCTCAAAGCCTTGAGTCTGCTTCCAGGACTCCGCTGGCTTTTCTCTGGAGTGCCTTCCTGAGAAAGCCTCCCTTGGTGTGTGTGGCCTGGGGTCTGGGGGCCAGCAGGGGCCGCTGCTCAGGTGGAGGGGGCCTCGAAGGCACGTGTCCCCATGGGGCCCCTCACAGTGTGGAATGGAGCTAGGGGCAATGAGAAATGAGTGAATAGTTGGTTGTGGGCCGGCCAATCCCTGCCACCCATTCAGGCACCGAACTCCAAGGAGTCCGAGGGTTTGACATTCAGATCTGGCCTCTAAGTCATGAGAACAGCTCTGTCCAGACCAGAGGAGAGAAAAGGTATGACTAACAGCTGATTAGCCTGGTCTGTAACTTGGCAAATGGTCCCAGGCCTCCACTTTTTCTTTTGCCCGGGCCTGGCAAACGTGAAGGGGAGCCTGCAGGGAGCCATTCTCCAGGCTGTGGCAAACTGCTTCCCGGGTCTGGCTGTAGTCTGTTGGCTCTCAGTGGGGTAAGGAGTGGCACTGGTCTCATAGGCCTGTTTTGGGGACGAAATGAACCAACGTAGACAAAGTGTTTAAAATAGTGCCTGGGCATGACTGGTGTGGCTCAGTGGTTGCGTGTCAACCCATGAACCAGGAAGTCACAGGTTTGAATCCCAGTCAGGGCACATGTCCAGTGATGGGGGCTTGATCCCCTGGAGGGGGCATGCAGAAGGCAGCCAACTAATGTTTCTCTCTCACCAATACTTTTATCTCTACCCCTCTCCCTTCTTCTCTAAAATCAATAAAAACATATTTTAAAAAATAAATAATAGAGTGCCTGGGCCCATAGGAAACACTAAATATTTAACATGACAATTGTTACTGTTGCTATTATTACTAACGCCATTATTATTTTGTTAAATATTAGCTTATTCCCATTCTTTGCTAACCTAAACAATAGTTCACTGAGCACCTTTGTCTTCGAATATTAGTACACATCCATAATTATTTCTTCAGGGCAAAAAAGCCCACATTTGCCAGACAGGAAATTTTAGGGTCAAAGAGGGTGCATATTTGAAAGTCTTTTGATATGTTAATGAGCTGATTCCAGAATTAAATTGGCTGAACATATTATTCATTAGTTCTTAGTCCCTGGCCATTGAGGGTTTGGACACTAAATGATCTAGGTTGTTAGTGACATTTCAAACGGAAATGCTTTAGTGGGAGAAAAGAAGTCCATGAATGAAAAGCTGGATTAACCTGAACAAAAACTAATTACCAGCCGACTGCCAGCACAGTAATCGACCAGCAGAGAATGGAGTCACAGGCGAAGCCAGAAGTTCTCCAGTTGCCTGTGGGCTGACCTCCGCACAGAGGGCTTTCTTTGGCTCTGCTTTTCCTTGGAAAAGGCGGTGGCTGCCAGGCTTGCTCCCGACTGTCTCTCCCCTTTGCAGTGACCTCACTTGCCTCCCTACATGAGGGTTCTGGTCCTGAGCATGAACAGCTTCTGCGCTCACTTCCCGCCTTGTTCCCTGGAGAAATCAGCGGGCTTCTGTGGCCCTCGGTCAGCCCCTGGCAGCTGCAGGTTCAGAGCCATGGCCGCGGCAGGTGGAGCTGGGGCCCAGGTGTGACTTCCTTTTGGAAATGAGCTCTGGGAAGGTGACAGAAGCCCATGGAGTTGACTTGGGGATTCAGTTACTCCAGAAACCCCGGGGGGACAATATATCCCCTGTATTTCCATCGGAGTGGTGGAATGTCTCATTCCCACCTGCACCACGTGCGGGCGAGATGGAAAACGTGAGCGAGCTCCGCTGTGGGCCCGGGCTCCTCCGCGCCACCCCACCTGTGGTGCCCGGGATGCTGGCCTGCACGGCTGCCTCCATGGCCACTTTGCCAGGCAGCTTCCATCTGGGTTTGGCCAGTGGGAGGTGCCCGCTGCAGATGTGGAGGGAGGGACAAGGCAGAGGCTGGGCCAGTTCTTCCTCTGACTCCTCTTCCTGCGGCAGACATCAAGCACATCCCTGTAGCTTTTCCAAGCTGCAGGCCTCACCACGTCCAGGTAAGCTTGCATCTTCTCCATTTCCAGAAGGTTTTGCTTCATCACTAGTTAGTTTCTCTTAACTTTACCCACAGTCATAAGTAAAGTCTCCCCTGTGGAGTGTGCTGGTTCCTGCCAGGGATCCCTTTGAGGATTGGGCTGAATTCCAGAAAGGGGCCAACCTGCTACTCTGCCCAGTGGACTAAGGGGCCGTAGAATTCGGTGGGAACGAGTTTGGCTCTGGGATCCAAGAGGCTGAAGCTCTGGCTCTGCTCCGTCCTAGCTGTGTGACCTTGTGCATGTGACGCTACCTCTATGATCCTCTGATCCTCTCTCAAATGGAGTTACAGCAGTTACTCCTCCTGGGCTGCTGGTCACTGGACTAATTCACAGAACTCGGGAAAGGGCTCTGCTCCTGATTATAGTTTTATTACAAAGAAAGCCTGGGTTTGAACTCAATTTCCAACTGCCCTCCTCTTCCCCTGGGTCAGGCTGGCTGAAACCGCCAGCTCTAATCACGGGCTGGTCTTTCTGGTTGACCAGTCACCATCCTGTCATCTCCACTCTTAGCATGAATCCAGGTGTGTCCCAAGGGCTCATGAATAACAAAAACATGCCCAGAGCGAAGGAAATCCCAAGGTCAGAGTCTCCCACCCAGGGACAAAGGCCGACCAAATTCTTGATCACACAATGCATGCATTATTTCATACAAGCCAACCACATTCCTCGAAGCAGCATCATTGCTCCCACTTAAAAAGGAAGACATGGTGGATACCTTGGGCTGTGCAGGATTTGAGCCCATTTTTCCTGATTTTTCTTACTATTCCCATGGCAGCCTCTAATGAGAAACTACTTTACCTCTGTGAACGGCCACAATGCCCATTACCACTGGTGGAACCCCAATGGCTGCATTTTAAATGAACACTGGGCATTACTGAGAAAATTCAACCTACTCTTGTTTTCTTGCAAGGGATTCTGGGAGTTAAACATTTGAGTTCAGTAGAACTGGATGAGTGGTTTCCTCTTTCTAGACCCAGTTTATTAAAAAAAATTTTTTAATTGATTTCAGAGAGGGAGAGAGAGCTAGAAACATCAATGATGAGAATCATCAATTGGCAGCCTCCTGCACCCCCGACATGGGGGATTGAGGATGCAACCAAGGCATGTGCCCTCCCCTCCACCCCCCGGAATCTATGACCCCCTGGTTCATGGGGCAACACTCAACCACTGAGCCATGCCAGCAGGCTGATCAGACATCTTAACTCCAAACCACCTAGACCGCATATACTGAAGCACACAGTAAAGAAAAACATCAGCCACCATTTTTTTTCAATGAGCTTATTTACCAGGCATCATGGGAAGGAAATGGTTAGTTTGGATAATCTCATTTATTCCCCCCAAATTAATCCTAAATATAGGCATGATTGTTAAATTCTCATTGAAACTGAGGTTCAGAGAGGCCAAGGAACTTGCCCACCTCCCCAGCCAGAAGGGGTACATCTAACTGGTCCATCTCAGTGCAGGGCTCTATCCACTCAACCCCTCAATGCTTAAACTAGCGGAGACACAACCCTCGATGGAAAAGCACTAGGAAAAACAGCTCTGCAGTTCACATATTTTGGGGGACTGATGTTCCCCGAGATCTCCACTGGTCCAGACACAGCCTGGAGCCAAGTAGGTGTCTGCCTGAGCGATAAGCCCCTTCCCGCTCCCTCCCAGCTCCCTGCCAGCTCAAACAGATGGCGGAATGCCTCACACTCTCGCGGCTCCTGCAGGAACCCCTTTCACACCAAGGGGAGGTGGGGATGGTTCTTATCTTGACACTTCAAAGAGGGCCTCCTCCCTGACATCTTCCTGCCCTGGCCTGCGCTGGTGTGGAGACTGGCCATGAAGGCTCTGCCTCTGCCCTTTGATCCGAGAGCGGCCATCCTCTCTTCCTGGCCTGAGGAATGCTGGGCCCCCCTCTGGGCTTCTGCTTCTTACAATATTTACAGCTTCCACGGCTCCTTCACGCACTCGGTTTTGTCCAAAGGAAGCTGGCAAGAAGTGAAGGACTGGATTTTGAAAATGAACCCTGTGGCTGGTGGGGAGTATGAATTGGTTGGATCAGCCAGGTGGGTCTGATGTTGCTAAGTGATTCTTACTACCCAGATGCTGATTCTGACCCACGGTTCTAGCCTAGGTGTCAGAGACCCTCTATGGACGCTGGTTCAAAAAAAAAATGCCCATGAATAGGAACGGGGCTTGACCTCAGCCCCTAATGCATAGTAGGTGTTCTGTATATGTTTTCTTTGGAGGGAGGGGGGCAAGATGTCCACAGAGTCAAGTGAAGGATCCCTCAGAATACAGCCGCCACTCAGAACGCAGTCGCGGTGTTTCCTCCTACCTTACTCAAAGTACCTAATCTCTGTGATCCTCAGTTTCTTTGCCTTCTGTGTGCACACCTCATACAGTTGGGGAGATTACAGGAGTTCACGCAGGTGAGATGTTCGGTACGCTTGTTATTGGTAGCAATAACCAGGTGACAGTATGACTTCCGGCCTCTCTCATCCAGCCTCAGGAAGGAGACTCTCAGGAAAAAGGCACTTCATGTCCTTGGGCCTCAGTTTTCACATCTGACAAATGGGTTGATCACAGCCCGGTCCTGCCAACACACAGCCTTGCTCAGGAGGCACAACCGTGCTAAGCAAAAGGAAGTGTTCCTTTACTGCCACCGACATGTAACACTGATGTCATTATGCTGTTACAGGAGAGTTTTATTGGTCTTGAGTTGGATGAAATGTGTCTTTCAAACCCATAAGCTTGGGGAGGCGGGGGTTTCCTTAATATTCCAGGAAGCTTAGGATCAAGAGAGCAAGCTTCCTACTGGACGACTAAGCCCAAATATTTCTTTCTTTTCTTTTAAAAAAATTATATTTTATTGATTTTTTACAGAGAGGAAGGGAGAAGGATAGAGAGTTAGAAACATTGATGAGAGAGAAATATCAATCAGCTGCCTCCTTCACACCCCCCCACTGGGGATGTGCCCACAACCAAGGTACATGCTCTTGACTGGAATCGAACCTGAGACCCTTGAATCTGCAGGCCGACACTCTATCCACTGAGCCAAACCAACCAGGGCATCAGCCCAAATATTTCTATAGTGCTAATTAATATCTCACCAAATTCATCAAGTTGGAGCCATCTTCAAGGCTGCTCTCTTCTCTCCCCCCTCCCCACCTCCATCTCCTGGAAGGAGAAGATAAGACAGATAAAAAAGGAATTTCTTCAATCACAAAGGCCAGGGGAGAGGGACTTTCATATTCATTGAGCCAATATCTTGATCTGACTCCAACTCTGCAGCTGAGAGACAGTCACAAGGTGAAGACACTGATGGAGAAAGAAGAGATGATCCCCAGAGTGCACCCCACATCCTCCCATTCCCCAGGCAAATGATGGCCTTTGAGTGACCAATGACTGGTGCTGCTGGAGACCCTGGAGAAACTGTGATGCATGCGGCTCTGGCTGGGCTGTAAGGAGCTTCTAGAATAATGAGAATAATAGCAACAGTCAGGGCGGGCCCTGTGCCCTGCTCGCTATGCACCAATTCATTCCACAAACATGTACAGAACACCTACTATTCGTCAGCCCCTTTCCTGTCCCTGGCTTCCGGGACCCCGAGGGAGTCCTTTCCTCTTCGGCATGAATGCATAAGGGGAGATAACGAGGAAACCAGATGGAGAGCAGGGAAGAGCAAGCCAGGTGAGGAGGAGAGAGGCAGTGTCGGCCAATACTAGTAAAATTTAGAGGACCTAGTCCGCCCAGCTCCATGAAGAAACCTTTCCACCAGCCACATCATTAGCAGATAGTTCCTCAGGGTTGCGGCTAATTGATGACCTGGGGATTGCTGGCATAATGCACCCGGGGAAGTAAGGACACTAAAGGTTTGAGGAAAATGGTTCTGGGAAGCCCCACGGAGCAAGCTGGGAAAGCAGGCTCCACTGCTGAGAAAGAGAAGCCAGGGTGAAAGGGACAAGCTGTTGAGAAGGAGAAGCTGGGAGAAGCCAGGGTGAAAGGGATAGGCTGATGAGAAGGAGAATGGGGAAGAAGCCAGGGTGAAAGGGATAGGCTGATGAGAAGGAGAAGCTGGGAGAAGCCAGGGTGAAAGAGATGGGCTGCTGAGAAGGAGAAGCTAGGAGAAGCCAGAGTGAAAGAAATGGCCAGGAGGGAGGCCAATGGAATGAACATGAAGTTCATCTGCACACTTCCTGCTTCCTTTCATTTAATATGCTTAATGTGCTTCGTGGATTCAATGCTCTTAAACATATACGGATTTAATATACTTACTAAACTTATTGTTTGAAAGAGGGCAATAACCAGGTTATTTGTGTGTGTGTGTGTGTGTGTGTGTGTGTGTGTGTGTATATATATATATATATATATATATATATATACACACACATATATATATGAGAAAATTGCATATATATATATATATATACCCATTCATCCCTTTACCTATAAATAGATACATAGTATACTGAAACAAATAAATTGTACAACAGCGTTTCAGTTTATACTAGTTTACTTGGAAGACTCCTTAATAGTTTTTAACCCCTTAAAGAGAGGACCTTAGAAAATTATAGTATTTACACATACTCGGTCATTTTGCTAACGAACTCACTGAGGCTATGCATTGAGGACTATATATGTTAGCATAGCACCTCATTTGATTGCTGAGAGCAACCACAACTTCGTAAGGTGGGAACAACCAATGCCCCCATTTGGCAGAATGGAAAACTGAGGTCTGGATATGGCAGCAATAAGTGGATTTGATTATGGCCAAAGTGCATTAGGGATCAGTGAGCCTACACCTCTTAGCTGCTGCGCACAGGCGGCAGAGGTGCGATAGCGAGGGCTCTCTCTGCCTCGGATCCTGCGTTCTGCCTGGAGCTGGGGTGCTCCATCACTCCTGTCCGATTCCTCCCAAAGCCACCAGCTTTGATCCAACTCAAGTCGCTCTGAGCCGGCTGCAGAGAAATTGAATTTCCTTAATAGGTTTTCCCAGACAATTCACTCAGCGCCAGGAAAACTCCAAGAGGGAATTAGATGGAAGTTGGGAGCCCTCTATGCAGCTCCTGGCTCTGCCTCAAGCAGGCCGCATGGAAGGGAAAGTCCCTGGCCCTCTCAGAGCCTCAGTGCGAGGGTCTGGAAACAAAGGGGCCGCCCTCAAGGACCCTCAAAGTCCCTTCAGGGGCAGCACCCAGTGATTCTAAGACGCCCTGTCTCCTGCAGCTCCTGCCTGGGGCCGGCCCTGCACCAGCGTCTTAGGCTGATACAATAGAAGGCAGACAAATCCCATTACAGGCCACTCTGTGAGTCTCCACTTTGTCACTGACTGTTATGTGACCTTAAATAGCATCTCCCTAATCTCCCGGGCCTGGCCTCCCTATTAGCAGCTGGAGACAAAGATATTTACCTGTAATAAAGCTGTGAGCCCCTCAGATAAAGAGCTTTGCATTAACAAAGCTCCCAGCGGATTGTTTTTTAATGGACCGGAGACCAGGCTTTGTTTTGCTTTTTTGTGCTGCTTTGCCCCCTTCCACTCAGAGAAGTGCAAAGTCGTGTTTGCCCTCCCGATTCCTCCCGGGTTAATTCATTTGTTTGCCTCTGGTCTGAATAGGTCTCTTTCTTTTCGGACTAGAGGTTCCCAAACTATCCCCAGGTCACGGTGACTTTGGTCTCTCCGTCATTATTTCATTAAGCCCTCACGACCCAGTTGATGAAGTCATTAGCTCCAAGGGACTTAGCCTGGACACTGACAGCGAGGACTGCTGGAAAAAGGACGCACAGAGGGACCAAGAAAAATGATCGTATCCGTCCTCCAGAAGGCCCGTGCCTTGCCTGCTGGACACAGCAGTTTCTCAACCTTGGAACTGACTGGCTGCTGTGCCTTCAGCTCACATCCCACACCTATTTTCTCAAGACACTTGTTTTGTTAACACGGCCACTGTCATAAAACACCCAGCGTCCCAAAGACATGGGATTACTGACGGGACGCAGTGAGAAGATGGCACCAGCCCACCCACCCTATTCCTCCTGCAAGTCCGCCTACAGTCCCTGGAAATGCACTTAAAGCAACTCTCTAAGACGGCGGTCAGCAAACCGTGGCTCACAAGCCACCTTCGGCTCTTTGGCCCCTTGAGTGTGGCTCTTCCACAAAATACCAAGGCTTGGGTGAGTCTATTTTGAAGAAGTGGTGTCAGAAGAAGTTTAAGTTTAAAAAAATTGGCTCTCAAAAGCAATTTTAATGGTTGTCCCGTTGATATTTGGCTCTGCTGACTAATGAGTTTGCTGACCCTGGAAGGCAAAGGAAAGAAGTGGAGTGGCTGGGAGCCTTTGCTTCTCTAGCTTCCACAGTGGGTGTGAGAGTGGCTCACAACCCAGAAGCACACTGGGTGTGGACAAAAAGTCACCCATGAGAAAAGCCTCTCTCACAAGTTGGAAGAACCCAGGAGAAGACAGCCCACAGGACAAGCCCCGTGCCACCTGCTCCAGTCCAGGTGAGCAGCAGAGAGCCCTTACCTCCAGGGATCACAGCCTCAAAGGGGTGGAGCCTGTGTCTACTGCTTCCTGCATCCTCGGCAGCACTCCTTACCCTCCTATCACCATGCCTGTGGGGTGGAGCCTGTGAACACCCCGAAATGGCGACAAAGATGTGGGACATCCTCCTGTCCCAAGGAGAGAGTAAAGGGGGGGAGAGGATCCCAGAGAAAAGGGGGCTGAGGAAAGGGATTCTGAAACCAGTGTGTGACGTCCTAGGCACCCCGCCACCAGCAATCCAAGCCCACTTGTGTTCACTGTCATCAACACGTTTTGTGGTTAAAGAAGCTGTAGCTAAGACATGGGAACAACCTAAGTGTCCTCTGGTGGATGCCTGGAGAAAGAAGAGGTGGTACACATATGCACTCGAATACTACTCAGACATAAAAAAGGATGAAAAATATTGCCATTTGAGAACATGGATGGGTCTTGAGAGTACCATGCTAAGTGAAGTAAGTCAGAAAAGAACAAGAACCATACAATTTCATACCTGTGTGTCATATAAAGCAGAAGTAAATAGAATATAGGATGCCTGACTAAATCTGAATCTTAGATAAACATGGGACATATTTATATTAAAAACTAGAGGCCTGATGTACAAAATCTGTGCAAGGGCCTTGGCCCTGGCCCTGCCCGCTGTGGCCAGGGGCCTCTGATGCCTCTGCCATGGCACCTGTCCACTGCGACTTTGTATGGAAGGAAGAATGTCCCATCTAATTAGCATATTGCGCTTTTATTATTATAGATTACTCACTGTTTTTCTGAAACACAAATTTAACTGCATGCCTTTCCTTTATCTTGCAAGTGTCTACTTTGATAAGGCAGTCTCCCTGGCAGGGGTGTCCCATTTGCCCTTAAGGGAAGGAGTTTACTTTCATGATACACCAGATTTTCGTCAAGAATCTGGCATTGTACTTACATTCATTCACGTAATTCTCCCAATAACCAAGGGGGGCTGGTGGGCGTGAGCTGCCACATTTTATAGAGGTTTTTTCCTAGGTAAAAGGTATGATTGACTGGATTCTTATGATGTTATGAGTGAGACAGACTAAAGATGGCCACAAATTCTTTGACATCTGGTCCACTGGTGGTGGGGTCTATGACCTTTCCCTTGAATCAAGAGAGGAGTGTGGTCTGCGACTGCTTTGGCCAACAGATGGTGGTGGAAGAGATGCTTCTACTCCCTGCCTCTTGAAACATCTGTTTTGGAGCAATCAACCACCATATGCAATTACTCCTCACCACACGTTAAGAGGACCCCAAACCACGGGAAGGAGCCCTGGAGGGTGAGATGCCACATGGAGGAGAAGAAACAAGTGTGAGTAAAAGAAGCGCATCCTCAGCTAACTCCACCTGGACTACAGATGAACTGCTCAGCAGAGCCTTTTCCAGATTCCCGCCCTACACACTCAGAGGCCAAATGAAATGGTTGTTCTACCCACCAGGCCCTGGAGGTGCTCATTACACAGCAGTCTAAGTGTTGGACCAAGTCCAAGGCCACTGGATGAGTTCTGGCCCCACCATTCATTGGCTCTATGACCTGGGGCTTTGACTTCATCAGCTGTAAGGGGGGGGGGGCGGGTGATGCCCCGTTTATAAAAGAGAGAATGGGGCTCTGGGAGGCTTAGTCACTTGCTTGAGGCCACACAAGGAAAGGCCCTCATCTGCCTAATATTTCTACATTGTTTCCCCATTCACACCGGCTTTGAGACCCTGCAGCCTCAGTTTCCCCTTCTGTAGAACAGAGATGCTACTAGCACCCTCTTTCTAGGTTATTGTATGTATTCCCCAGACCATGGGGAGTGCTTAGCACACTGCCTGGCACCCAGTATGCACCCAATGGACACTCACAATGATGATGCTTTTCTCATCTCCCCTGCCACAGCTGGCAGGGACATCCATCCCAGGCTCCTGAGGAGGACGCCTGTCAATGAATAGTCTGGAACACTCCCCTGTGATATTTCAGGGATTCCTGAGGCCCTCGGGGAGCAATGTGAGAAATACCTTGCAGAAGCCTGTCCCTGTTCAAACACCACCCAACGGGTTGGCGGTTGCCCGCAGTTAGAGTTTCCAAGCGGGTCAGAGAGCTCTGCACCCCCCCCACTTTTCATTCACACGAGGAGGTGGACTAGTCTCAGTTGAAGGTCCTGTGCTTTGGCTGGGTCTCCTTCCCAACCCCAAGGAGGACTTTCCAACACTAATGAGGAGCTTCCGTTCCCTACTCCTCCATTGTGAACATGGGAACTCTGAGCTCCAAAGGAGCTGAGGATGTCAACGTTGGCTGCCACAAAAAGGAGACCCTATTCAAATGGAGCCACCCACCCCTTTTCCTGGGCTCCTGATGGTGAAGGGAGGCGAGGTGGAGAGAGGAAAGGGCTGTTTCCCCTTCTTTTTTCCAGGGAGGAGAGAAGAGCTCACATTTCCCCAGTGACTGACACATGCCAGGACCTGTGGTAGGTACCTTCCTACGAGGCCCTTATAAAATCTTCACAATAAGACAGAACGGCTTTATGGGCTCATCTGCCAAACGGAAAAATAGAGGCGAAGCCACTGGCCTCTAATCCTCCCAAGGACCCTACAAGGTGACATGGTTAAGGTCCCTGTTTTACAGGTGAGCAACGGAGGCACAGAGAAGCGAAGTCAATTGCCAAGTTTACTCAGATAGAAGTGAAGGAGTGAAGCTTCCAACCCAGGCCGTCCCACCCGTTCCCAGGCTCAGCTCTGGCCAGAGCCACCGCTACTCACTCTACGCAAGGCAGAATGTCCCAGCATGGAGTCAGGGGAAAAGGGCTAAGCAGAAAGGAGGTGCTTTTGCCAAGAGGAGTCATGGAACGCTCCAGGTCACGTTCGGGGCACGGCCATGGTCTTTGAGCTGGATCTTAGGTTCTTGAAGGAAGAACCCCTCAAGCAAATAAAGGAGAAAAATATAACTCCTTGCCTGGGAATATCCATTCCACAAGTTCAGGGCTTTGCCCTGCTCGCTGCTCTATCCCCATTGCCTAGACCAGTGGTTGGCAAACTCATTAGTCAACAGAGCCAAATATCAACAGTACAACGATTGAAATTTCTTTTGAGAGCCAAGTTTTTTAAACTTAAACTATATACGTAGGTACATTGTTATTAACTTAGAGTACTCCTAAGCTGGCCTTTGCTAAAAACTCAAGGGGCCAAAGAACTGCATGTGGCTTGTGAGCCGCAGTTTGCTGACCACTGACTGGCCTAAGCCATGTCTGGCACTTGGTATGTGATTATTAAACACTTGCTGCTAAGGAGTCATGAATGAAATAAAATAAAATGAGCCAAGAAACAGCATAAGATCTTTGCTGACCCAGGCTGCAATCAGCAGTGAGAAAGGGGAGATCACACCTGACTGAGAAAGGTGGGGTGTTCCGAAGAAGTGCAGTTGGCAAGAATGGCAATCCCAGATTCTGAGGGTAGCCCTCCCTATCCCTGGGCAGGCGTCTCTCTGAGAAACCACGTGCTGGAAGAAAACAAGCCAGAGGGGCCTAGCGGCACCGGCTGTTTTCTGATTGTGAGTGAGCTGCGCATCTGCCCCTTCCCTGTCCTCCTGTTTGGGAGAAAGAACAGATGAACGGAACACGGAGGATGGACATGAGCAAATGTCACACTCGCAAAGCAATTGCTGGAGGGTCACTGAGATGGGGAACTTTATCTCAGTTAAATCCTCCTGCGTTTCCCCAGATTAGGAAGAAGCCTTCCTTTTGCGGGGAAGGGGACGCTTTCATTTTGTAATTTTGCTTTCTCTGCCCGTGACATTCCCTAATAGCAATAAAAGGGAGTGGTGGTGGCTATCTCCTGTTCTCTTGTTTAATGTGGGGATTTTATGACATCCTTTTAAAATATGATCCAGTAATTGGGTCGCTGATCTTCGAGATTCTTCTCAGGAAAATCAGTTGTTTTCATGTTGGTGTCGGTGCACAATCCTCTTTTGGCTGATCTTTTACGGATGATGTCACAGATGAGAAATGTGTCCCAGGCCCACGCACACTATCCTTTGAACTTTATTTCTCAGACTCTTGAACCCTCTGACCTGGTCCAGCCAGGTCGTGACCAATTGCCCAGCAACTGGATGCTACCCTTTTGTGTAACCTCTTCTCCTTGCCCAGAAGCCCCATTTTCTGTCCCCACACACGTCACTCACAAAATCACTTCCACCTCCATGTGCGAGTCCGCTGCCATCAACTCTGAACAGGTGCTAACGACAGGTGAGGTGGCAGAACTGGGCACCCCGGCCACTCTGTCGCAGAGGAGAAGGGTGACCGGGATGTGATGGTGGTTTTCTCAGGGTGACAGTTCCGGGCATTGAGCCCCCACTGCCAGGCCCCCTCCCCGGTGCTTAGTGCGATGAGCTTATTGCACCACGGGGTGACCGGAGAGGCCGGCTGCTTGGAAAATCCGCGCTAACACTCGATGTCCTGAAGCAATGCTCGTGTCCCTTTTCTTTCTCAAAATTCACCTGGTTCACAAGAGAAACGTCGGGTGCCCCCAATTTCATCCTCACAACAGCTTTGGGAGGTAGATCCTTTTATTAGCCCATTTTACAAGCAAGGAAACTGGGGCCCACAGAGGTGACGTGACTCGCCTACAGCCACACAGCCAGTAAGAGTTAGAATTGGGATTTGAATCCAGACGAGTTGAATCCATATCACTGAAGGCAGAACAAGAGGAAATAATCTTCATCTCCAAGAATTAAAGAAGAGCGGGAGATGTGTCATTAAGACACTTTGAATGGCTCTCTAAGGGTAAGGGTGGGGTTCAATCCTTTTACCTGTTTATTTAACAGGCATTTATTGAGTGTGCGTGTGACTAGGTCTGCAGGCGCTGGGCGCAGAGTGGTGAGTACACACACACACACATACACACACACACACACACCTCTCGTCCTCTGCTCTAGAGCTCAGCAGAGGCCCCCCTGGGCCACACTAATTATATGTCACCTTCCCGGTTCGCTCATGACATTTGAGTTTACAATTCCTATTTCACAGTAGCTTTAAGTTTTCTTATAGACTCTTCTTTTTTATGTTTTTAAATATACTTATTCACTGTGTTTCCTATTTATTTTTAGATTGCTGAATTATAGGTATTTTTAAAATAGCTTTATTGATGCCTTGATTGCCCAATGTGATGCCCAGGGCAGACATTACAAATCAATCACGATCCTCTAGCCCACTGCATCTGAAGAGGCCTCATTCGTTGCTCCTGCTTTCCCACACTCAGGCTCCAGGCAGCCACTGCCAATCATTCAGAGTGGCCTATACAATGAAACTGAGGTATATATTTTATTCTTTACTTTTCTCTGGTCACTCACGGCAGTTCTCATGCTGAGATCCTCCAAAAGTGGGGGGAGGGGGAGAGAGGAATGAGGGCTCTCTGAGCCCATCTGTCTGCCCACAGGGTCTCCTGAGCTGCTGGGAAACAGGCCACGCACTCCGAAGGGAAAGAAAAGAATCAAATAGCTGCAGGAAAGTGTCCCTTTCTCCCTTTTGAACTCTTGCTCCTGGAAGAAGGAGGAAAGGAAGACGAAGGCAAGCCAGCCAAAAGCTCCTTAATGCACTTGACCTTCCAAAAGAAAATTAATTCCAACCTCACACCTACCAGCTGTGTTGCTCAGCTTTGTCAAAAACAGTGGCATCATTAGCGAGGAGATGACATGGCTCATGGGCACTGGAGTCTGCCACCTCCCACTGGGCTGAGTTAGAGGGAGCTGGCAGGAAGCGTGGAGGGAGGGGGGCGCGGCCTTGTCAGCTTTCACTGTGGATTAGGCTCCCTCCTGTTGGCTCTGGACACTGTTATCACTGTGAGCACTGATGATTCTGACCAGGCTCCTGACAGCTCAGCCCCAAGGAGGGGCAGCCTTGCTGGAACCTATGGTGGAGGACTGTGTGTAGGTGTGTGTGTGTGTGTGTGTGTGTGTGTGTGTGTGTGTGTGTGTGTGTATGAACAGTAATTGCCTACACAGGTAGTTCTCTATGTACATTCTTGGTCAAGTTTCAGTCTGAGTGGAAAATCTAGGCAGAGCCCCATCTGTATCAGGTTCCCTGCTAAGTGCTGAAGAGACAGAGAGGAGCATAACCCAGCTCCTGCCCTCAGAATGGCCGTGCCTTATTTGGCAACTCTAGATATCTGGCAGTAGATCCCCATGTCTCTGTGTGGCATTGGATTCTGAGAACATGTTCTGAGCTCAGCAAGCAGAGTGCATGGTTGATTAGTGATGTCTGCCATAGACACAGGACACGGAGCTTACAGCACGTGTGTCCTTAATGTGCTAGAACCGGAGCAGCACACCTGAAATGACCCTTTTGATCCAGGATTCAAGTCACTCACTTTATAATGGGGGACACAACATCAGAAAAGGAAAGGAAGTATTGAAAGCAGGGCTGAGACTAGAATGAGGAGAGCCAGAAGGGCAGGGTACACATTTTCAGGAGGCATCCCCTGTCAGGTCTGTGCAGATGCCAACCCCTCATTTGCATGAGCCTGAAAGTAATTGCTTCCTTAAATTACATGCCTTAGGTGTCTCACTTGTCTTGCCTTAATCCTGGCCTTGATTCAAAGTCATTTTTTTAAAAAGTACCACACACTCCATAAGAAGGAATCACTGCCTTTCTATAGAACTTCAGTAAGACTATCTGTCAGCACCCAGCTGACTGAAAGTATTAGGAATGAATTGAAGCTTAAGGAAAATGGGGTATCTCATGGAACTACATGTATGTAAGTCACTCAAGTGGTTGATAGAGAGTAAGTGCTCAATACATCTACATAATTATCATCATCACAACTACCACCATCATCATATCATTATCCCCCATCAACTACATCATTACCATCATCATCATCACTGCCATCACCATCCACCACCACAATCACCACCATCACCACCCCACCCCCACCATTATCCCCATCCCCATCATCATCATCACCCCCACTGTTATTACCATCCCCACCATCATCACTGTCATCACCATCTCCATCATCATCACCATCATCCCCACCATCACCATCTCCATCATCATCACCATCATCATTCCCACTGTCATCCCCATCCCCATCATCATCACCATCATCATCCTCACTGTCATCACCATCCCCATCATCATCACTGTCATCACCATCACCATCATCATCCCCACCATCCCCATCCCCCATCCCCACCATCATCCCCACCATCTACATCATTACCACCATCACCACCACCACCACCACCATCACCACCCTCACCATTATTCCCATCCCCATCTCCATCACCATCCCCATCATCATCACCATCATCATCCCCACTGTCATCCCCATCATCATCACCATTATCATCCTCAGTCATCACCATCCCCATCATTATCACCATCATCCCCACTATCACCATCCCCATCACCATCACTGTTGTCACCATCCCCATCATCATCACTGTCATCACCATCACCATCATCATCCCTATCATCATCCCCAACATCCCCATCCCCATCCCCACCATCATCCCCACCATCTACATCATTACCACCATCTACATCATTACCACCATCACCACCACCACCATCACCACCCCCACCATTATCCCCATCCCCATCTCCATCCCCATCCCCATCATCATCCCCATCATCATCCCCATCACCATCCCACTGTCATCACCATCCCCATCATCCTCACTGTCATCACCATCTCCAACATCATCACCATCATCACCACTATCACCATCCCTATCCTCATCCTCATCATCACCATCCCCATCCCCATCATCATCCACCACCATCATCCCCACCATCACCCCCACCATCATCATCCCCATCATCATCCCCACCATCATCATCCCATCATCCCCACCATCATCATCACCACCATCATCCCTACCATCATCCCCACCATCATCCCCACCATCATCCCATCATCATCCCACCACCATCATCACCACCATCATCCCTACCATCATCCCCACCATCATCATCCCCACCATCATCATCCCCATCATAATCCCCATCATCATCCCCATCATCATCCCACCACCATCATCCCTATCATCATCATCCCCACCATCATCCCTATCATCACCATCCCCATCACCATCCCACTGTCATCACCATCCCCATCATCCTCACTGTCATCACCATCTCCAACATCATCACCATCATCACCACTATCACCATCCCCATCCCCATCATCATCCCACCACCATCATCCCCACCATCCCCCCCACCATCATCATCACCACCATCATCCCCACCATCACCCCCACCATTATCCCCATCATCATCCCCATCATCATCCCACCACCATCATCCCTATCATCATCATCCCCACCATCATCCCTATCATCATCCCCATCATCATCCCCACCATCATCCCACCACCATCATCCCTATCATCATCATCCCCACCATCATCCCTATCATCATCATTCCCATCATCATCCCCACCACCATCCCCACCATCATTTCACATTTCCAGGTCCTGTGAGGAGTGGAAGGTAGCTCCCTAGTATCTATATATCCACATGCTTCAGCTCAGGCTTCCAGAGACATCAACTTCCTCCTGTAGAGCCTATTCCAAATTCCTTGGAAAGGAACTTGGACGACCCAGACCAGGATAATTCTGAGCTAATCAATTATGGCCACGTTATATATGGGCCTTCCGAAAGCCGATCACTGTTGACTGGAGCAACTGGTGGTTAAGGGTGTGAGCAAGGTAAACCCTTAAAGCTGGGCAAGTTCCAGAATCTCCCTGGCTTGGTTTTGTTGGAACAGGGCTGATGACAGTGGGGGATTCTTTTCCGGCCCACTTTGATCTGTTATTCTATCCACCCCATCACCTACTGAGGACCCTGACAGTGGTTCAATCTACAGCCACGCCCCCCTAGCCCCAGGTTTTGAGGTCTGCACTCACTAATTGCAATCAGTCCACAATTTATTCTGATCCAGGAGATGCCACTGAGCCCACTGGATCCAGGACGAGTAGGTGTTTGTGGTGCAGGGTCAGGGGTGGGTGGAAGTAAAGGCAAAGTCTGAAACCAACCCCAAGCAGAATGAGGACCCTGGAAGGAAAGATGGAAAGAGAAGGTAGAAGGGAACCTGGGAATCAGGCATTGTCTGAGGGTGAAGGAGGAAGAGGAAGAGGAGAAGGGAAAAGAGGAGAAAAAGAGGAGGGGAACACAGAAGAGGAAAAGGAAGAGAAGGAGGAGGAGAGAAGAGGGAGCAAAAGGAAAAGCAGCAGTTAGCAATAGGAATGAAGATGAAAAGATGATGATGATGATGGAGATGCTTCTGAGAGACCCTAGGCTCCAACCAGCAGACTTCTGGAGACGGCCCCTCTCTCTCCTGTGTTCCCAGCTGGAATGCACCTGCCCCCTCACCCCCAACTTCCCCCATGAAAAGGGAAGAAAGGGCACTGGGGCCCCAGCGATAATTGAAGAGTTCTGGTTCAAAGGAGGGTGCCCGGCTTGAGAGCTCGCCCCGGGGTGGAGAGGGGTTTTAGGAGCAGCTGGTCAATCATTTCCCCGGGTGGCTGGGCCGAGGAAATTGCTGATTCCCTATCACCAAGCCCAGGAGGTGGGGAGGGGCCCCCGGCACAGGCTTGTCCAGGAGTGAAAATGGGGCAGGGGCTTTGCGTCCGATGCTGGTGAGAGGGCCTCTCACTCCTTCCTTTGTCCAGGGGCCGTGCAGATGGGAACCAAACCAGCTCCCGAGCACCAAGGGATCGCCCTGGCTGGCGCTGGCCTTTGTACACACCTCCATCTTAGCGTGGCCACTAGGAAGGAGTCACTTTTGTCAAACTGAAGCTATGAAATTGCTATGTGCAAATATTGCGAGGGCTGGATATCAGGATTTTCCCAAGTGCAGCCTGTTATTACCCTTATCGTTAGCTGAGTACCAGAGAGGTGACATAACTTACCCATGTTCCCCAGCTCCTGTTACTATGATCACTAAGCTCCTGTGTCCTGGACGCTCACACCTCCCCAGTCTCGATCCACAGCCACTTTCCTCCCTTCCCTTCTCCGAGCCTCAATTTCCCCATTTGTGAGCTAAGGACACTGCCACTTCCTAGGCATTTAGTACACACCAGGCACCATGCTCAGCACTTGGCCCCTTGCCTGGTCTCTGCTGCCAGGCCTGGTGTGGGGTGACTCGGGACCTCGCACCCTGGGGCGGGGAAGGCTCAGGTTGTTGGCGTGTGTATGGCTCTGAGCTTATGGCCGAAGCCCAGCTAATGCTGCGCTTATTCTAACTGGCTCTCGGAACAGCAGGGCAGGGGACAGACACCCTCTGACCAACCACCTTCCTCCTGGCCTGTTTCGACCACGTGAATAGCGAAGAGGTCTTTCCCACAGCTCCCTGAAATCAAAGGCAGGAGAGGAACCCGGCCCCATGGCATCAGGGAATAAAAAGAGGGGCCAGAGGAAGCAAGCACTTGTCCTGCCAGGTCTGAGCCCTCCGTTCGATTGCTGGCTCTTTACCATGTCATTCACTCACTCACCGTTGACTGAGCACATACTATATGCCAGGCCCTGTTCCAGGCACCTCTGGGGCCGGAGCTCACCTGGGGCTCCTGTGTCTCTGACTCTTCGAAGGCTGCAACCCGAGCTGCCATCCCCGGGGCCCCGTGTGCAGCGGGCACTTACACACGGACGGACGGAGGTGAGGAACACACAGTGAGCGCTGCACTGACCTGCGTGAGCTCTGGTTCAGGCACACGGCGGGGACGGAAGGGAATGGGAGCAGACGCCCACGGTTACTCCCAGTCTTGCTGGGGTGTGTGGGGGAGGTGGCAGGGCCTGTTTTTATTTCTGTCGCTTTGGTTTGATTTTCACTGTATCGGCTTCCCTGCGAGGGAAGGGGCCCCTCAGGTGAGTGGCGAGGAACCCCAGATCACGCCTGGCTTATATTCTCATAACTTTCTCATATTACCAGCTCTGGATCCACACACAGGCCGCCTCATTGTGTAATAGTCCTCAGAATCCCTCTGAGCATCCTAACTCCCCCCAAAACCAACCCCCAAGCATAACAGCCAGGAATCCCCAAAGGGAGTGACCCCAAACGCACAAAAGGCGTACAAAAGGCAAAAAATATATAAAATAACAGGTTTCCTTCATTCCCCTGAAGGCCCGTGATGCGACGCCATAAAACATTTGATTTAGGATATGCAATGCCGCTGGTGATGAGAACGTCGTGTAAAATTTGCTTCAAGACTTCTTTCTTCTCAAACTGTCATTAAAACAATTTATGGGTGAGCCTGAGTCTAAGAAGCAGCGTGATTAGAACGGACGGCTTGGAGATCGGGTGTCCAGGGCAGCCCCGCTGTACCAGGTCGCACACAGAAAAGGCAGCACCCGCAAAAGCCACAGCGAAGTGGTTCCCAGGTGCACGCAGGGGAACGGAGTTCCTGGCGGAGGGGGGACAATGAAGCCTGTCAGAGGTGGATTCCCGAGGGCCGGGCTGGAGGACGCTTCTTAGGTTGAAGCCCATGGAAGTGAGGCCCCACCCAACGCCACACAGGGGGGCCCACAAGAGGCCTGAGGCTGAGAGGTGCAGTCAAGATCTTTGCATCACCAGGACATACAGGCCTCGCCTGCATTTTGCCTTTACTCTGTGCCTGGCACGTGCCACAGCAGCCCCGGGAATGGAGCACCGCTGCTATCATGTTGTTTAACAAATGGGGAAACTGAGGCTCAGAGAGGGGAGGGTCCTGGTTGCAAACAGTCTCTGTGAGCACAGATGCCTGGCTGCTGCAGCAGAGCTGGAAGGCCTGACAGGGGGGGCTGCCCTTGGGAAGGAGCGCTCACTCTCAGCTCTGCCGCTGGCCGCACCTGGCCCGCTTCACTCAGCCTGGAGAGAGGCCTGGCGCTGCTCGGACTGCCGGTGTATGAAAGCAGTCACGGCGCCGGCTCTGGCGCTCTGTGTCTATTGCCAGATGCACTTGCAACCTATCTCCATCGCAGGAGTGAGTAACTCGAATGCCCGGAAGTGCTCTGCGGGGCCAGGAGCAGGCTGCAGCTCTGCCTCACCCCAGGAAGGGAGCACTGCAGGGACTTGTGCAGTTGGAGAGGGAGAGTGTGTGTAGGAGGAATCGCAGTGCCCTGGCCCCTGGTGAGGGATGCCTGGGCCAGGGGAGCGAAGGCAGACAGCTGCTTCTCCTATTTCATTTGAGCTGCCACTGCCCTCTGGGTTCCAGGCATTCCTGTCTGCAAGAGGCGTGGGAACCCGCCTCCACAACAGCAGCATGGGCTGAGATGACATTTGGGTCTCACAGTGACCCACACTCAGTAAGGCACAGGAGGACTACAGTGGCAAGGTATAAGATTGTACTCAGCAAAAGTGAGTGTATCAGTCAGGGTAGGTGAAATTGTGTCGCAGTAACAAACAGCCCCAGAAACTCAGTGATTTAGAGCAACTAGAGGTGATTCTCACTCACGTGACATGACAACACCTTGGATCAGCAGGGTGGCTCTACTCACGGCAGCCACTCAAGTCCCCAGGATGGTTATCATCTTAAAAATTATCAGTCTCCATCCGGAGCAAGAGAGCTCTGGAGGCTGCCATACCAATAATCTAATGCTCTCACTCGGCAGTGACATATCACTTCCACTTTTCACATGCCCCATCCAAGGATCAGGGCCAGGAAAGGCAGAGAACCAGAAATGCATGGCAAAAAATTAGTGATTGACCACAACAGTGGGCAATGCGACTAGTGCTTGTATGAATACCACTCCAAACACAGAGACACCATCAGACAAGGGAATCTTTGTTACCAACAACTCAGTGCAGCCACCTTCAAGGCCACAAGGCCTCCGTACTTGCTGTTCCCTTCGCCTAGAACAGTGGTCGGCAAACCGAGGCTCGCGAGCCACATGCGGCTCTTTGGCCTCCTGAGTGTGGCTCTTCCACAAAATACCATGGCATAGGTGAGTCTATTTTGAAGAAGTGGCATTAGGAGAAGTTTAAGTTTAAGCAATTTGGCTCTCAAAAGAAATTTCAATCGTTGTCCTGTTGATATTTGGCTCTGTTGACTAATGAGTTTGCTAACCACTGGCCTAGGACACCAATCCCTCTTCCCTATGGTGTGCTTCTCCTCATCATGAAGGTTTTTGCTTAATGTCCACTTCCTGCAGAGGCCCTCCCTGGCCAACCTATGTAAAGTGGCCCTTTCTCCCTTGACAGTCATTCTATTGCTCATCAGGTTTGAAAAATTTGCATCTACCTGAAATGGTTTAACTAAATATTTGTATTTATTTATCATCTTTGTTTATGTTCCCATACTAGATGTAATCACCATCAGGCCAGGCACCATTGATCTTCACAACTAAATCCCACCACCTGGGACAGTGATTGACTGGCTCATAGTAGGTGCTCAATAAATCTGTGTGAAATATATATGAAATAAATATGTGCCCAACTAACTATGCATGAGTGAACGGATCAATGGCTACACCAACTTTAATACCTACCATGTGCAGCTGGAACTCCCACTCTGTGAACCTCCCCCAACCACCTTACCAGGGAGGCACTAGAATCAGCCCCTTTTGCAGAGGAGAGGACTGAAGCTCAAAGAAGCAAAATGTCTTACCTGAAGCCAAAATTAGAAAATGGTAGAGCCGGTATTTAAACTGGGGTTCGCCAAAGCTCAGGCCATTTCTACTGGGCTGCACTAGCTCTCAAAGGCTGGCTACCTATGGAACCTCCTGGGAGTAAAGTGTAGGGCCAAAGGCCAAGGGCTAAGGGGAAGCAACAAGTTCAAATTCACGGTCTTTACCTTCCCAACAGAATCCCATTTTATGAGTCTAGGGATTCGGTGAGTCCATTGGTTAATATTTGACCATTAGGATGTAGTGGGTTGAATGGTGGCCCTCCAAGAAGATATGGCCACCTCCTGATCCTTTCAATCTGGGAGTGTGACTTTATTTGGGAAAAGGGTCTTGACAGATGTCACTGAGTTAAAGACCTCAAGGTGGAAGCATCCTGGATTCCCCAGGCAGGGCCCTAACCCCAGTGACAAGTATCCTCACAAGAGGCAGAAGAAGACACAGACAGAGAAGACCCTGAGGCAATGGAGGCAGAGGTCCGAGTTATGTAGCCACGAGCCAAGGAGGCCAGCAGCCACCAGGAGCTGGACGAAGCAAGCAAGAGTCCTCCTCTGAGGCTTGGGAGGGAGGGCAGCCTGCTGACACTTTGACTTTAAACTTGACTTACAGAACACAAGAAAGTAAGTGTGTGCTGTGTTAAGCCACTAAGTTTGTAGTATTTTGTTACAGCAGCTTTAGGAAACGAACACACATATTCATGCCGAGGACAATTTAAAGTCTATTTGGGGGCAGTGGAATGAACTAGTTAGAAATATCAAGATTCCAGTTCTTTTTCCACCTCCTTAGCTGCCCCCCACCTGTGCTCACCCCAGGTCTGATGTCACATGCTACCATCCAAAGTCAGACCCGACAGTCAGGTAACCTAATAATGGACTTGGTCTCCACTTGCTGGTCTGGGCTGTTAGAGGCCTGATGTCCTGACCAACAGCACAAGATACAAGCAAAATGCAAGCACCTTCATAGATGGCAATTTCAAATCCCAGCACCACTCCCTGAGTCTCAGTTTCCCCTTCTGCAAAATGGGCTCCCTGGTAACTCCACAGGGTTGACCTGAGGCTAAATGGGAGAGTGTCTTTTGTCTCAGCAGAGTGCTGGTTTTGAATGCATGCTAGCAATTATAGCTATTATGGGGCCAATTTGAGAACTATAATGATCACACACAACATTAACTCATCCGGCTCAATTTGCTTTCCCAAGCGGTGTTGTGATGCTATGGGATGCTTTGCTAGTTAGGGTGCCTCATGTGCTCTGGCAGCAATGGCTGAGACGCTCATCCTAACGTCATTATGTGGGGCTACATGACGGCTTAAGAAAAGGCAAGAGCCTCACAGACATATCCCAATGGCCTGCTCGGGGGGAGGGGTGAATCTGGGTTAGAGTCCAGTTCAGTTAAAAGGGAAGGACCGCATCCTTGACTAAGCCCCTAAGACGCACAGAGAGTAAAAGTACTTCCATATTTCCCTTCTACAAACCAGATGGCAAGAAATGTAAACTCAAACCTATTACGAGAAGACAAAAGAAACACATTTAAATGGCTGTGTTTGTCCACAGGCAGCATGACGTTGATGAAAATGCGAATCGTAGTCGCTAAAAGGAGCATCTTTCACCAAGTGATGTTTTTGGTTACACGGTCCCACATTCTTATTTTGGCCCCACATTAGAAGAAACTCCATGTAACATATGTGACATGTCATGGTTTTGACCAGGCTTTGGAAATTAATGCCTGCCTCAAAGGCTGCGCAAAGGTCCTCCTCTCCTCTTGGCCTTTAAAACTAATATGTATGTGTGTACGTACACACACACATACACACACACACAAGCCCCTATCTATCCCAGCTGGCTCAGCTCAGTGGTTGAGCGTTGACCTATGAACCAGGAGGTTCCTGGTCAGGGCACTTAGCTGGAGTGTGTGTTTGATCCCTAGTGTAGGGCAAGCATAAGGCAGCCAATCAATGATTCTCTTTCATCGTTGTTTCTATCTCTCTCCCCCTCTCCCTTCCTCTCTGAAATCAATAAAAATACATTTTAAAAAAGTAATATATATATATATATATATATATATATATTTCATTGAATTTTAGATAGAATGGGAGAGGGGAGAGAGGGGGAGAGAGAGAGAAATATTCATGTGAGAGAGACACATCAATTGGTTGCCTCTTGTATGTGCCCTGACCAGAACCAAGGATCGAACCTACAACCCAGGTACAAGCCCTGGACTGGAATCGAACCTGAGACCCTTACAGCGTGCAAGCAGATGCTCTATCCACTGTACTACACCAGCCAGGGCTAAAAGGAATATATCAATGTGTACAACACATGTCTGGGCATCCTGCCCGCCTAACACCATTCTCCCTTGGAAAAAGAATCCTCCAGAATGTCCACCCGTGTAAGCATCACTCATTTCTCGAGGATGTTTTTTTGTCCCCGGCAGTGCATGTCTGGGGTGTGTAACATGGGTTCAATTCTCTCTCATGAATAAACCAGCCCTCCACACTGCCACCCTTCTGCAGTATTCAAAGATGCCTTGCACTCTTCCGATTGGTTTGCCAGTGACCCCCAAACCTAATCAACCTGAATTCCACTCATCTCCTTCCCAGGGCGGAGGGGAGGCATGCCAGCCCTGCCTCTGCTCCCTCCGTTCCTCTCTCTCCACCATCTGGGACCAACTCTCAGGAGGAACCACCTTGTATCAGACGCCGCAATCATCGGTTCCCTTACGCAGAGCTCTGCCGTGATGACGGGTGTGTTTTTCATTTGGAATGAGTCCACATCTGGGACTCACTTAACTTGATTTGGAAAGTCCTGTGTTTCTGATCCCAAAACACAAAACACACACACACACACACACAAAAATGGTGAAAATGAGCCGGGTTTCCCCCCGTTTCGGTGCAGACTGAGTTTTCTTCCGTTGAATGTAGTTTGCGGGAAGCACAGAGCAGAGGCGGGAGAGCGGGAACAATGGGCGCCTAGGGGGCTTGCTTTCAGGACCGCCTTTCCCGGTGGGTCACGAGGCCATCCACATGGGGCTGCTGACTGAGCCCCTTCCACCGAGAGGGAGACCAGGCCCTTTCCCCGAAGGCTTTTCCTACCCCTTTGGGTTTCCTGCCCAGGAAAAACGGTGCGGGATGCGGGCAGGCGGTTAGAAACGGCCGAAAAGCAAAACCTACATGTGCGCTCGGCTGGCCTGAGTCACCAGAGCACATGCTGGAACTCTGCTCTGTGGTGTCGGGTATAGAAAACAGGCAAGGGGCCAGCCCCTAACTCACCTACTTACGGGGACATACCGGTGGTGCACCTAATATGAGCGAATCCAAGAGTAAAAATCAGATGCATGTAGGAATGTGGGCTGATACAGAAAGATGATTATTTACATTATAAAAATCCACCC
The DNA here is from genome assembly GCA_027563665.1 of Antrozous pallidus. Lineage (NCBI taxonomy): Eukaryota > Metazoa > Chordata > Mammalia > Chiroptera > Vespertilionidae > Antrozous > Antrozous pallidus. Next base: position 21,889,341 of record CM050528.1, read on the forward strand.
CTCCTCCACCCCCCCCCCCCGCCATAGGGATACACTGTATCTTTAAAAAATAGCTACACCCTCTACTTAAAAGTTTATCTAATTTACAAAAAATGAGTAAAACATTTTTCACTATGCTGTTTTAATAACTAAACCCTCTACTTTGATTTTCATTTAATATTCCAAAAATGAATGCTACATGTTCTTTTAATATAGTTTCTAAATAGCTAAGCCCTCTACTTAAATTTTTTATCTAATTTATAAAAATATGAGCGATGTATCTTTTTTCACTACAGTTTTTTTTAAATAGCTGAGCCCTCTACTTAAATTTCCATTTAATTTTCTCAAAATGAGTAATACATGTTCTTTTAATATAGTTTTGTAAAGTAGCTAAACCCTCTACTTAAAACTTTAATCTAATTTACAAAAACATGAATAGTCGTTGAAGAAATTTGCCTAAAGTATGGGTGTATCTGTGATCCACAGCAGTTTGAGTATAACCTTTGACTTAAAAAAAAGGAAATACCATATATGTGTGAAAAATCCATTCCTCTCTCTCTCTCCTTCTCCATCTCTCTCTCTCTCTCTCTCTCTCTCTCTCTCTCTCTCTCTCTCTCTCTCTCCCCACACACACACACTTTCTCTCTCTCTCTCTTTCTTGAATTGTGCAAAAGCCTCACTCACTCTCCAGAAAATCAGTGATAACTTCGGGTATGAATTTTACACATTGTTCTTGCACACAACAATTATTTGCATTTTTATTCTTAGTTAATAAGGTGGAAATGACAGGAACACACTTCAGCCAGACCTGCCTTCCGATCAGTTTCACCACCAATGAACTCTGTGCTCCTGGGCAGCTTAGCCAGGCTTGAATGTAATAATATTATCTACTTTGTAGGGCCTTCCCAAGGGTTAAATGACTAAGATACTTCATATAAAAATTAGTGCTTGATACATTTTTTTTTCAATGCTGATGATTTCAGAATCAGGATTATGATTAATCAGGATGAAGTAAAATAACGTATTTAAGCACTTAGGAGAATTCCTGGAACTGGATAAATATTCAATAATTTGTTAAGGACTCAGACAAAGAAATAATCAACCCAGACATTTTTGAGTACGTTTAATGGAAAACAAGGGTTACATCAGCTGAAACAAGCCTATAATTAGGACAGGAAATAGCCGAATTTAACCGCTTTCACCAAGAGAACTGAATTTCACTTTTGTGGCAGAACCAAAATTTCAAACTGAGTTAGCTCAGCTTTGGGGAGGAAACCAGCCAGTCCTCATGTCATGAGGACTCTGAAATGCTCCAAACAGTGTCTTCAGCTGGCATTTGTCAAATGCTTAATGTGTGTCGGTTACTGGTCTTAACTCCGTTAACACTCCCAGAGCCACATGCGGCAGGCACCGCTACCAGCCCCATTTTACACACGAGGTCACCAAGGCACAAAGAAGCTCAGTTCCTTGCTGCAGACCACACACGTCGCAGCAGAACCGGAAGACATCCAGGTGCCTGCACTTAACACTGACCTTTACTTCCTCTCCTGTATCTGCTCTGTGACAGATTCCAGCAAAAGCAAGCCCTTTATCGAAAGATTAAAAAGATGCAGATACCATACAATTGGCATTCTAGGCAGCAGAGGGGTGGAGAAGGAGAAGAGAGCTCGGCCTGGAAGGCCATTATGGAAAAGCTGATGGAAGAGGCCTTTTCAAGGGCATCAGATGCCTACCTGCCACTGTGGCCGACACTGAATTGTGGGCAGGGAAAGTCCTAAGGGAATGCTAGATTCTAAACAGAGCAAATCAACCAATCCAAAGATCTTTGTGCAACTTTGTCTGGGAATCCCAGATGCAGAAAAAGGGGGCTTATTTGAGCTCAGATCTTTGTTGCTAACAATAATGCCTTCCAAGTAACAGTTTTTTTGTGTACTTGACAGAGATTTCCTGGGGCCTGTTACATGCCAGGCAGGGGCTGGGCACTGGGGAGAGTAGTCAGCCAGACATCTTGGTCCCTACCCTCAGGGAGTTTGTAGTCTATCAGGAGATACACACTTTGAAAACATTTCCAATGATGTAACTGCATTTTTGACAAGTGTGTTTGAAGAAGGAGTCTAGGTTACCACAAGAACACAAATATCCCGAGGTGATATTTGAAATATGTAACCATCAGAGAGCCTACCAATAGTTATTACTGGTCAGGGTTGGCCCCTTCTCGGTAGGACTAATTTAGAAAACTGGGGAAAGAGAGAGAGAGAGAGAGAGAGTTCTCTTAAGGAAGTGAGCTTTTAAAAAACTAAACCTTTTATCTTAAAATCATCATAGAGCCACACGGAGTTCTAAGAAACAATACAGAGAAATCCTATGTACCCTTCACTCCACTTTCCCCAGTGGCAGCAGCTTGCAAAACTATGGTAGCGACCCCAACCAGGGAGTATACATATTTTAAAAATGAAATCTGTTTTTTTTCCTGAGTTTTGAATAGGTTATCCAAGCTCGCAGAACAAACCCTAACATTGACAAAGTGGGGGACAGGGAAAAAGTGGACCTTTCCTTCCAGGCCTTTCAGACCTGGGCCCCATTGCTTATCTGCCTCCTCCAGCATCAAAAAGCCAGAGTGTCTGGGATTATCTGTTTGCTTCCAGATGGGGCAGGAAGACAGGAGTGGGGACCCAGACCCACCGAGCTGTGTCCATGATGTGCTCACTCCCCATACGTGAACTTTGCAGATGTGTCTCAGGAACGCTAACCGGCCTGGCGACTCCACACTGACACGTTAAACCTCGGGGCTGAGTTCCTTTCTAACCAGGCGTGTGCATCCTCGAGTGTCTCTCTGTGCCTCTCATTCCCGACGGTGACATCATCCTCCTTTGCAAAGCAGGATCAGGCCTTCCTTGGAGAGTGGCTCCCAGTAAAACCTCAGTGGGTTTGGGGAAGGTCCAGCTTTTCCTCGGGCCCCTGCGTCAAAGGCAGACCCTCAGGCAGGGCGGGACAATCTGTGCTGTCGGAGATTCCGATCTCTTGACTGAGATGAAAAGACCAGACCGGGCTCCGTTTCCCTGGCTCAGTGGTCAGTAAGAATGCCTCTCATCTCTCAGCGCGTTGGCCCGGGCCTTGGACAAACTCCAGTGCTCTGCATCCTCCTTAACGGGGCCCCAGATGGTATCTCGGAATCACAACTCAGCATCAGGGACCCTTTCAAATAAAACCACACTCCTTCTCCACAGGAGGGGAAGAGCAAAAACAGAACAGTCACTTGCTCATCAGCAAATGTTTACTGAGTCCCTGCTGCGCTCCATGTCTGATGGTCACAGCGACACAGCGGTGACAAGCCTGACCCTGGACCTGCCGCTTGGAGCTTAGCAGCCTGTGGGGGGACCCACAGACGTGGCCACCATCACCATAAGGAAGTGTGCACCGCTGCACAGGAGAGGCGGGTGCAGGGGGGAGCAGGGAGGAAAGCTTTGAGAGGGAGGAGAATGAGCAGGCATGTGCAGGAGGAGACAGAGCTGGTGGCCACAGCGAGGGAGGGCTATCACGGTCAAGGGGAAGGTCCGCAGGAGAAAGGGCAGCGTGCGCGAGGAGCCAGAGGAGGACCTGCAGGACAGAAGCTCTCAGATGAGGCCAGAGGAGCCCAGCCCTCCCAGACGGTAGTCCTGGGCTCCGGCATGAAGACGGTGAATGCCAGAGGGAATGCCCACAGAGCTGAACCGTGGGCCCTCCACGTACAGGGGCAGGAGTTGGCTGGGAAGGCCTTCCCACTGCCCCTCTGAAGACCGAAGGGACTGGGAGCACACTGTTTCTGGGGTGTGGGGGTGGTCACACTGGAGGCCACTGGATGTCCCCAGTTCACACAGGAGACGCCCACCCTGCCTGATGAGGTCTGCGGGGAAGACCTGCCCCAACCCGCCCCCCGGCACAACGCGCCGGGGCTACACTTGGGAGGAGTGTGGCCTGCTGGCCACCATTTCCGGTCACCTTGGGAACTCCCTGGGGGAACAGACTGGCACACTGTGCTCAGAGCTCCCAAACACGTGACAGGGCCAGCCCTGGGGTGGCGCAGGGACGCCCCTCTCCTTGGCTGTGAAATGTAAGGAGGCACCGAGAAACCTCAGAGTCAATATAAACAACATGAATGTGGCATCTCAAACATCACAATGAACACACAGAATCCAGGCTGAAGAAAACGTCAAAAGTCTCAATATAGACAGGATCCGACCCTCCATTTCTACAACTCGGCCTCACTTGACTCACCCTGATCCCGCGCCCAGTTTTAGTAAAACTTTATTTACAGAGAAACATCAATCAGAACGTCAAACCTCAGGGAAGGTGGGGGCTGCTGGGGGTAAGCGAGAGAGATCAACCAAAGGGCTTATCTGCACGCATACAAGCCTAACCAATGGACACAGACACCAGGGGGTGGGGGCATGAATGGGAAGTGGGGGTCATGGGGGAATAAGGACACATATGTAATACCTTAATCAATAAAGAATTAAAAACACCTAACACAACTTTATTTACAAAACCAGGTGGCCGGCCGAGAGACAGTTTGTCAGATTGACGCTGTTAAGCTGTCGCTGGATGCCGGAGGCTTTTGGTGCCCCTGGAGTTGTACGTCCAAGCTGAGGGTCTTGCTCTTCTCCCCGTGCTCCCTGTCCTGCTATGTGAGGTTAGGACAACGACTTCAGTCTCTGATCCGGGGCTGTTCTCCTACAGCAAGTGGAGCAGTGGTGGGCCCACCCACAAGGTTGTAGCGAGAATCAAGCACGTGAGCTCCATGTGCACAGTTACCAGTGCCGGAGCCATGCTCTCTGCTCCTCCGGCCACAGTGAACACTGTGACGGTGGCAATCCTGTGTCTGTGGGAGTGTCTCCAACCGGAACCAGGTCTGGGCCTTCAGGAGACATCAGAGGACTCAGCATTTTTCAAGATGGCGGCGGCCCTCTCACTGAGGAACCACGCCTCGCATTGGCCACTTGGGCCACCGGAGCTGCCTGAGAAGACACTCTTCCGCCGAGGCCAGGACCAGGTGCCCGAGGGCTCCCAGCGTCCCGGCCCCAGGCGCGGGGTGGCCCAGACTCTTGCTATGAATTTGAACTTGTCCTGCAAAACTGAAGTGTTTCAGGACCCAGGCACGCAGCGTTGTAAAAAGGGGCAATTAAACCTATAAAACCAGGGTTTACAGGGGAATTTATAGTGTCAGAGGCTTTTTATAGCTTTTTTAGATTAGTTTAAATAGAGGAAAAAAGAACAAGGGAGAGAAAAAGAGAGGACTTGAAACTTGAGGAGACTTAAAAGTTCAGAAAGAAGCTTTTAGGAAGCACAGAGGGGTCATAATCAGAGGCACATTTTCCCGTCTTGCTGTCTTTTGCAAATTAAAGCAAAAAAAAAAAAAAAAAAAAAAAAAAGGCAAGAATTGCTGTCTCCCACCACTTCTTTTCTTTTTTCTTGTCCATGGCTGTCCTCTCTGAAATCAATAAAAGAAAACATACACACAACACACATTAAAGAGTTCTCTTGAATCATGTTCTTTCCTTCTTTCCTGATCTGAAATGTTCTTATTTTGAGAGGAAGAGAAACATCAATGAGAAAAAATCACTGATCAGCAGCCTCCTGCACGCCCCCTACTGGGGATTGAGCCTGCAATCCAAGCATGTACCATCATCAGGAATCAAACCGTGACCCCCTGGTTCACAGGTCGACATGCAGCCACTGAGCCCCAGTGGCTGGGCTTATATGGGGTCTTTACCTGACGAGGCAAGAGACTGGAGGCCTGAGGCAGAACTTTGGCTGAGGGTGTTGACGGGGAACCAGTTTACTACCAGACTGGACTTCATTCATTCACTCCATTTAGTAAACACTCTCAGGGGCCTCCACTGAGGGCCAGGTCCTGGCCTGGAACCTGGGGATGCTATGAATGGCGGCCTGGACATTATGCCTGTCCTCCCAGAGCTTACTCTATGGAGAAATCAGACGGTTAAGCGAGCAGTGCCCCCCCACCCCCCACCCCTGAGGATGCATGTGATGGCTCAGGACCTGGTAGACTGAGGCCCATGGGGTGCCAGGAATTGCACATGGTACTTTCTACAGTTCACTGTCTTACGTTTCCTCAGCTGTCATGGGGGTCGCCACACAGCTTGTGCTACAGGGTTTTCATGAGATCGGAATAAGTTTTCATTAGAACAGCCATCAGCACATTAACCTCCTAGCTTGGCTTTATTTATTTATAACACCTCCCCATTTTGCAAAGGAAGAAACTGAGGCTCAGATCCTTTAAACTATTGGCCTTGTGTCCTGAAGTCATCAAAGAATGCTGAGAAATGGGGGAGATTTCTGAGGCCTGCTTGGACGTGACATGAGAGAGAGAATTCTCCAGGTTCCAATCTGTGTCCTAACCTCAGACGTCCTCAGACCGGACCTGTGGGAACGCCGCCGGGGCCCTCTCCAGGAACTGTGGAAAAGGCGCCTCTAGTCCAAGGGAAAGAAAAGTAACGACACGCACCCGGGATTCAACACCAGCTATGATTTGGGGTTTTTTTCCTTCCTTCTCCTGAGCTCTCTCAACTCTAAAAACCCAGAAAACCCATTTACTAAGAATAGGTTTTCTTCTGTGATTTCTGGGTTCGAGGTAGGTAAGAAATAGGAGCGAGATAAATGATTCAGAGTCCCCGAACGCAGTCATTTGGCCTGTGGTTTGGAGAGGATTTAGCAGCTGGGAGTGAGACCTCAGGCCGAGCCAAACCCGAATCCTGCGTGCAGTTTGGCGAGACCACAAGCGCAATTTATCTGCAAACACGGGAGGGATCCTCCTCTCCCCTCCGCCAGCTGGGACCCCAGCGATGGAAACGTAAACTGGCCTCCTCTCACTGATTCCAATCTCGCTCGCCCACTGTGCCGGGAAGCGCAGGCGCAGAGAGCCGCTAAGTGTCAATTACCCCGTGACCTTTCTGCTCTGGAACAAAACAACCAAACCAAACAAACTCAACTCTCTTAGGCGATAGAAGCTCTGGTTCCAAATGATAAATAGCCAGCTTAGGGGAGGGGCTGTTATTAGGCAAAATATTACATCCATATGGCTGGACGCGGGGCTACCACTGAACGGATCTTTACAAAATGCTTCTGGTACAACGTGAAGTTTCTAGAAGAAAGGCAGGAACGTGGGGAGCTCAGGCCCATACAGACGATAAATATAGATGGGAAACATCCCCAGGCACCACTGCAGGGCGTCCGCCTTTAGGGGGAGGAGATTGGTGGTTGTTTTACTATCACCAAGTTGAAAAGCTTCCCAGCCCCGCTCTTCTCTGGGAATAAATCCCTAAGGTGACAGCATCTCTCCTCGGTGGCAGGAGAGCAGTAACCATGCTGACCGATGGGTGCAGGGGAGAAAGGCTTTCTGTTAGTTTGCCTTTTATCTTCCCCACAGCAAGACATATCGGATACATGTCATCGTGGGAGCATTCCCCCAAATGCACGGGGCAGGATGGGGATTCTCAGAGGTGTGGCCTCCCAAAGGGCGATGCGCTCGAGAACCTGGAGATTACCTGCACAGCCTGCTGGCTCCCACTCTCGAAGGCTCACCGGGCACCGTGGTGACCAAAGGCTCGGAGAAGGCCTGCGCTAAAGCTTATTTGCTCTGTGGAGCCCAGCTTTTCACAGCTTCTTTGCTCCCCATTCCATTATTCCCTGTAACCCCTACAATCCACTCATGGGACTAGAGTTCTGGGGAAGAGCAATGGGGAATGGGCCGTGTTTGATTGTAAAATGGCCCTGGTCTTCCCCTGGCCCAGTGTCCATGCGCTCAGCCATGGGCCTGTGGCATCTTTCCTCCAGCCCTGGACACGCTGCCCTGTCCTTGAACCCAGCTGGCCTTGTGGATAAAATACAACAGAAGTGGGGGACAGCCGGGCCCAGGCTTCGAGAGGCCTGGCACGTTTTCATGTTCTCTAAGAATGCCACTGCCATGATGGTGAGCCTGTGCTGTCCTGGAGGATGAGACTCTGCAGGAGCCATAGACATCCCTGCAGTGGCCCCCCTGGATTGGCCAGCACCCCTCGACCCCGCAGCGAGACCCTGAGAACTACCAGCTGAACTCGCTCAAAAGCTGATGGGAAAAGTCGTGAGCAAAACAATGGGGATTTTATTATGCACTAATTTGGGGAGTACCTTGCTATCATTAAGAGCCGACACGAATAAATATTTTCTATAATAAGGATTGGCTTGAATTGAGTATATCTTCAAAAAGTAAAGAATCTTCCACTTTTAGGACTCTTCCCTAAGCAATGATGATGCTGGTGCAAATGTGTGTGTCAACCAGGCTGGGATGCAGAGTTAAGCTGGAAGACACAAACATGGAGTTTGGGCCATAGCTATGCTTTTTTTTTTCTTTCTTTTTTCAGGAGAAAAACCCTGCTTCCTACAGACACTCCCCACAGGACTATCTTCCCAATTCTCATCTCATTCAACCGGCTTCCTTTGTTACCTCTGGCCTCAGGAATTCCTAAGAGACACTCAGTCTGCCCTGATGGCAGACTCACTGGGGCAAAGGAGCGAGGGCAGGTGGAGGGAGAACTGCCCAGGCAGGGCCCGGACGGGGCTGGGAGTGGGATGAGGTGCCCAGGGCTGCAGGAAGCAGGGGCAGGATGGAGCCAGGGCTGCAGAAAGCCGGACCTGGCAGGAAAACCTATTAACAAGCGAGGACCTCACAGATGAACTGGTGCCTGATGGAGTCAGTCGCGCACGCAGCCTGCCGTCTTGTAAAAGGGTTTTATGTATCCCTTCTAGCGAGGGTCCAGGGAGGACATCACTAAAGGGCCGGCACAGGCCTGGGGAGTGTGTGCGCTGGGCGTGCGCTCCTGCAAGGCCTCTCTTGGGCACCCACCCCCGCTTTTTACAAGGGCCAACTGGGTTGCAAGGTTAAAGCCAGAGGGGACCAATTGGTGTTGTGGGGCTGTTTTACAAAGTGCAAAGGATCAAAGTAATTAGCGAAGGGCAAAAGACCAGGGCTGTTAGAGAAAGAAGCCAGCCACCCAACACCTTCACGCGCGTGCATGCGCGCGCGCGCACAGACACAGACACACACACACACACACACACACACACACACACACACACACACAGCTGGTCTCCCCAGGCCACAGGCTGGGTTACACAGGGGGTGCAGCATGCAAAAGGGAGACCGGCATCAAGCAGGAAGTGAAGCCATAAGGAGCCAACTCTGAGCCAGGAGAGCTTTGGGGGGCTCCAGGGGCCCTGGAAGGAAGATGTGGTCTTCTGAGACATTTCATTGCTTCCTTCCTGTTCCAGATGAAGGCGCGCATGGCCAGGCCCAGGCCTGGCGGCTAGGTGAGGGAAAAGTGAACTCTGCTCCGGGACTTCCAGAGCTCCCCACGTGTGGCAGCAAGGCGCTGTCCAGGGGATCCTCTTAAGGTGTCCAGAGATGGAACTTCACATTACATAGGGTGACTCGGTGAATGATGGTGACCTCTCTCCCACCCTCCCCCTCCCTACCCCCCCTCACACCTCCCTCCCCTCCCTCATTCATTCCCTTTCTGATTCCACCAGGAAGAAAGTCTGTTTGGTGCTGGTGTCCTGTGATAGGCGGATCCATAGCCCCCAAAGATGCCCACGCCTGTGCACATAGTACCTTACCTGGCAAAAGAGACTTTGCAGGCGTGATGAAGGGCACACCCTTGAGATGGGAGGCCGTCGGATTACCCAGACAGGACCTGTCTAATCACATGAGTGCTCGACATCTGAACACCTGCCTTGGCTGCAGAGGCCCAGAAAGATGGCAGCTGACTAGGGAAGATGGCCTGTGGCTGGCCCTCAGAAGTAGGACATGCTAAGGACCAGAGTGGCCCCCAGTGGACAAGCGGCCAGGAAATGTGGACTACAACCACGTGGAACTGAATTTTGCCAGCACTGAGTAAGCAAGGACCTTTCTTCCCAGAGCCCCAGGGAGGGATCTAGCCTGCTCCACAGAGACTCTGACCCGCAGGCCTGTAATAGAAATGGGTGTTTTAAATGGTTACCTTATTCCTTTCTTATTAAATGAAAATGAGAGAGAGAGAGGGGGGGGGAGAGAGAGAGAGAGAGAGAGAGAGAGAGGAGGGAGAGAGACACTCCCACTCCAAACTTTGGGAAGATCACACTACCCCAGCTAAGATTTAGGACAACTGTAGGGTTTTATTGCATTTATTTCTAGGTTTCATTTCTATGTGTGGTAAGTGGTAATGGTTTTCTATTTACAGTTCTACTTCACTGCCCCCCCCCTTTTTTTTTTGTTAAATTAAGTTCAGAAAAATAAATTGAGTTTAAAGAAAATAAATACTAGCAAGTAATAATGCAAGTTTTATGAATTAACAAGTGATGTTAAATATCTAAAACTTGGGGGATACTAGTCTACAGTTTTCTGAAGAGGCAATTCTGCATGTGATTTGTATGCATTTGCATCAAGGGTCCAGGTGGCCTCTGTTCTCTCAATGGCTGTGCTCAGTAACTGCTCAATGCTCAGCTGGCCCTCAGGATTGAAACCAGAAGAAAAACGTGTTCAGAGCCACCAACCAGGAAAGGCTTTGTAGCATGGAGTAACAAATAGACTTTGGAACCATTCACAACTGGCTTTGAATCTTGGCTCCGCCTCTTAAAGCTGTGTGGCTTGGCTCAAATACCTTAACCTCTCTGAGCCCTGTTTGGCTTCCTCATCTATAAAAGGGACCCATGAGCTTGGCCATTGTGGCTCAATGACTGAGTATTGACTGAGGAGCCGTGAGGTCACTGGTTTGGGTTGTAGACTGGATGATGTTTCTCTCCCATCAATGTTTCTCTCTCTCTTCCTTTCTCTCTAAAAAGCAATAAAATCGTCTTTTTTAAAAAGTACGATATGTTTGATTGCAAAATATTAAACATATTTTAATATTAAAATATTTTAAACAAACAAAAAGGAGCCCATGAGAAAGCCGTCACTAAGCGAGGAATACACAAGGTACCTTGTGTGAGGAGTCCAGGACCTAGAGTGCAGTCAACAATATGACCCGTTCTTATTGCTCCTGGCTGCCTGCTGGTGGCCTGCCCCTTCGCCTATTGCTTGTTGCCTCTGCCTTGGCGCTGGAGGCCTGGCCTGGGGTGCTCTGGGCCAGCCTGCAGCAGACAGTGTCCAGGCTCGCCAGGCCTGGGCTGGTCTCTGTCACTGTGACACCGCACGAAGCAGCCCGCCCGAGGCTGGTGGCCACGTTGCTGCGGGCCTCAGTCCCCTCCACACAGAGGTCTGTCCCTTCTCAAGGAAGGAGACTCAGCAAGCTCATGCCCCAGCTGGCTGGGAGCCCTGACCCAGGGGGGAGGTGGCACACAGGGACACTTGTGCTGGAGCAATTGGGGACAGGAGAAGAGGGCCCAGAAAGGGAGGGTCTCTTTCCATCTTAGCTGCTTGGGTTAAGCTCTGGGCATCAGACAGGCTTGGGTTGGAATCCCGGCTCTGCCAGTGACTAGCTGTGGGGCTTTGGACAACTTAACTCCCTCTTGCCGGTAATAACCATAGCAGATATTTACTAAACCCTGACTGTACGGCAGGCACTATTCTAAGCACTTCATGAGTATTAAATGACAAAATCTTCACAACAACCCGAGAGGTAGGTATGATTATTGTCTCCATTTTACAGATGGGAAAACTGAGGCACAGAGAGGTTCTGCCACTTGCCCGAAGTCACACAGCTAATATTGGTGTCAGCGCTCCTCCTCCCGAGGCCCTCTGCTCCCTGGGCCACCTCTCCCACTGCCACCACTCGGATGCTTCTCTTTCGGTAATTGCTGCCGACCTACATTCTAAATCTCACTTGGCCTTCAAGGCCCCAATGAAATGATTTTTTTTTTTTTTTTTGCAAAAGCGGCCTTCAGTTCTGTCCCCTCTGAGGTTCTGTAGTAGCTACCAGGACCCTATTGATAACAAGCATGACATGACCTCACCAATCGAGCAGTGGCAGGTGCCAATAAGAAGTACCCTTAAGTGCTCATTATTACTAAAGTGTGGCTCCAATGGCCCTGTCACTCTGTCCTCTCCTCTGATTCCGCACTCAGCCATGTGACGTGCTCTGACTAACAGGACAGGAGCAAATGACAGAGCAGAGGCCTGAATAAACACTCAGGTGTTTCTTTCCATGAACGCTCTCAGACCACAAGGTGGCCACAAGGACAGGTCTGGGCTAAGCTGCTGAGGTCAAGACAGGCCTCAGTCTCTAAGGGGGTGAGCTAGCTATTAGGGCCACGGCCACTGAGGACCAGCCCACAGCTGGCCCATTACAAGACACGTGGGTGAGCCCCAATCAAGACCAGATGAACCCCACGAACCACACAGCACCCCTAGTCAGACCAGCAGAAATACCCAGCCAACTCTAGGACTTGCGAGTAATAATAAATGGTTATGTTTTAGGGTGGCTTGTCACACAGCAATAATGAACTTACACAATCATCATGTTGATTATTACAAACACCTCCTGTGTGTCAGAAAACCCTACTAAACTCTGTAAATATATGATCTGATCTTCTCCTGGATTGGGGTGTGATTCCCACTTGAAAGATGAGGAGACTGAGGCTCAGGGAGCTTGCTTGCCACGGCTCCCAGCCACAGGGACCAGAAAGTGACTCAGTGCCTTTCCCAGGAGTGTGAGCCTGGCTTCTGTCCTTTCTGGCTATCTGACTTTGGGCAAAACTCTTTTACTTTTTGGACCTTGGTTTCCTAATCTATTATAGCAAGTTGGTAACAGTTTCTATGGTTATAGAGCTGCTATATTGAGATGGATAGAATGCTTGCAAATTCCTCAGATCAGCACCTGGCACCCAGAAGCATGAAAACAAACAAACAACAAGACATTCTGTGTCTGTTTCTCTTCCTCTTTCTTGTCCGTTATCCTGGTATCCTTGTGGCTGTCATCTCCGTGAAGACCGGGTCCATGTCTAGCTATTCTGTGTTCCGCAACAGTGCCCCGCCCCCAGTAGTTGTTTAGCAAACATACATGAAAAGGCTAGTTTGACTTAATCGGCTAGAACATAAGGGTGAACGTAACTCAGAAGAGGAGGAAGCCAAAAGGACACGGGAGGATGATGAGAGACGGATGCAACATGAGGGCTTTTAGTTAGACTCAGAAAAGAACTGGGCAGTGGAGAAACTGCAAATAATTTTCCCCCAAAGGAAAAGCTACCGCGCCTCTCCCTAGAGCCTCCTGAGCAGTTTATTGTGCCTCTCAACGAGCCATAATTTTAAGTCTATTTGGAGACGGGGTGGTACTGAGAACAGTGACCTCTGAATGCCCTTGCCTGCTCCAGGGAACCTTCTGAGACTCGAGGCGAAAGCAAACAGCTCTCCTGCCGGTCCCTTTCCACTATTTTTCTTTGCAGCTGTCTCTGCATTTCAGAAATCTTGCCTCTGCCAGGGACTCTATTTTGGGAGTTGTGGGAACGGACTGGTTTGGGCAAATAGGAAGCTCTAGCAATCTCAGCGAGTGCGTTCCTCTGGGCCTCCCCGCCTGCTCCGAGGGCAGGAGAGACTCAGAGCGGCTGCCCCGGGGCTTAGTGTCCCAGACATGTGCCGACTGGGGCCAGGGTGCCCTTTCCCAGGCACCCCCGCGGCCTCTCCGCAAAAGCCGGGCTGCTGTGGGGCCACAGTGGGGCCGCAGACCCAGGGCTGGGTGCCCGTGAAACTGACACCGAATTCCTGCCACTTCCCCAGCCTCTTTCCAAATGAGACAAGCGGCAGGTGGCGGCAGGAGGGAGCACAGGGCCATGGGGTGGGCTGTGCGTCTGTGTCCACACACAGGTGGGCGTGCGGGTTTGTCTGTGTGTCCTGGTGGACAGCTGAAGGTCTGTCCGTGCGGTGGTGCGAGGCTGTGCATGCGTGCGTGTGGGTGTCTGCACCTGGATCCCTGGGTTTTCCTGGAGATGAACATGATTCTGTAACTTGTATGAATGTGTTATATTGATGTGTCTGTTTTCATCATGTTTGGGAAGCCATTCTCTTTCAACTTTTAATTCATTGGTAATATTTCCTCACTGCATGTGAAAGTAACAAATCACAGAGAACCAACACATAAACATATGTATGTGCCTAAAAGCTGGAAATCAGAGATACAACCTAAATACATACTTGGTTGTATGTAATGTATAGAATAGCCAAAGTGACTGTAATTGTATCTAGTACACCTATCTGGACAAGGCTATGTAATTTTTACAGACAATGAAACGTGGGCCTACCACCCAGTTAACACCAGCGATAGCCAGTGTTTGTGCACTGTGCGTATTTTGGGCCTTTTCCTATTTAAATAGATGTCCAAAATGTAAGTTCCATGAGAGCAAGAATGCGGTTGTTATCAGACACTGCATACTCCCTATCCAGCAAATACATGTAGACTTACACGCACACGCATGTGTGCACTAATTATATACACTGAGTGGCCAGATTATTATGATACATATATTAATCACAATTAGCAACTGTATAATGAAGAGATTATATAAGTAAGAATGACAAATGAGTGGATGTTTGAAAGCACCTTCACCAGAGTGAGATTATACATTTTCAAAGTATAAAATTTACCAAAGCAGAGCCATATGGCACAGTTCTACATCCTTTCTTTTCTTTTTTTCTCTCTGTTATACACTTTTTCCATCGCTAGGTAACAGCTTCTGACTCACATGCCCACTACACAGTCTTCCACTGCAGGAGGAACCATGGGTCCTTCAACCTCTCTCTTATCCGTCGGCAAATATACAGGCCATTTTTGTCTGCTGCAAGCAAATCTCTAAGATGCATCTTTTTGGCTGAGGGGGCACGCTCATTTCTTTGCATGAAGCAAGTGAAGGAGTTACTGGGTCAAAGGTTCTTGGGATGTTGATGGGTTTGCCCACCATCTGTGTTTGTACCCAGTTGGTGGTGCTCAATAAGTTTGATGAATGAACCAAGTAGTGAAAGGGCACCAGCGCAGCTCTAGAAAGACAGATACCTTGCACCCAGAATCTACGTCCTTATCACTCTCAAATCTCAAATAAGGTTGTAGGGCTGGTGACAGGATGTCGACAGTGAGACCTCCCGCTGTGGGCCACTTTCTGCTGACATGGTAGGAGAGGTCTCTGCAGCCCATTCCCTCTCCAGGCACTTGTCCCCCTCATCCCCCAGGTGACTCCACCCCTGCAGGGAGAAGAGGAAGGGGACTCCAGGTGTGGTGTGCTGGCCACTGCTGGCCATCCATCTGAGGCCCCTAATGAGATAATAACCCTAATGTGTGAGCATTGATTTCTGGGGTGACAGCAAAGCCATGATGATTTACATTCAATTTCCCGTCAGCGATGAACCACTGATCTCCATGGGCACTAAAGTATCTACCAGGGAGAACAGGACTGGAGGCCCTGGCAGGAAGACTGAGCAAGTGACCAGTGGGAGAGCGATTAAGGAAATGAAGCATCTTGCTTAAGGAAGAGGAGTCCAGGGAGAAGAAGGACAGCCCAGGGATGTTCTGAGTCCCGAAGCCACCAGCCAACTCAGCCAGAGCGTGTCCCCAGTTCTTGGAGCTGACACCAGATGGCACCTCCTCAGAGAGACCTTCCTGTCTCTCCCCTCATCTAAATAACTCCAAGCACACTGTGTCACATCACGCCACTTACTCCCTCTTTTTTAATGTATAAGGTCGAATTTATACACAGCAGAGCCCACTGATTTTAAGGATACGGCTGGATAAATTTCAGTGCTGGTTCTCATTCACAGAATAGAAATAGCAAGTAGTTCCCTCTCCCTTAATGTTTCCTCCTGCCCCCCAAGCCCCAATCCCGGCTCCAGGCCATGACCAACCTGCTCTCTGGCAACAGTTTGCTTCCGCTAGAATTTCACAGAAACGGAATCCGGAGGTTTCCGCCGTCCCTTCAGTGGCCTCCAGTGACAGGGATAGAGGTTTTATTTATTTGCAGACAAAAATCACACCTCCTCTCAGGGTGTTTCGTCCCTGAGTGAGAAATTCTCTCTCCCTCTCCGTCTTCACACTCACACTATTCATATCTGAGCTTTAAAGGCCTGTCGCGGAGCCTTCTGGATACTCTGAGCCCCTAGAGGACAGAAAAGCGTGTAAATTGTTCTGTTTGCCCCACGCCTGGGCTGCCCAACACACAGTAGATATTCAATAAAAGCAAATTTGACCATTGTTTTAATGCCATAATGAATAAGCCTAGATGGGTAATGAGATGCCAATCAAGCCTGCCACTCAAGCAGGCTGGCCAACCAGCACCCCCCAGGAGATTGTCTGGTACCATATTTCACAAACCCTAAGATACCTTTTGGATGTGACACTTTTTCCTATCTCGCAGAGAAGACAATACTATCATTCCACTTTGACACAGGCTTCCTGCATCGCTTAGCATTTGTGCTTTACACTCACTGAGGGAGCTTTTTAGATGTAGTTAGACTTGTATTTTCATCCCATGTCACACTGGTTCATACATAAAGTGGGAAATTGAAGCAAAATAAATTGGCTAAGAATTTTCAAAAACATCTCCGAGTCCAGATCTTTAAACCGGAGTTGTCATAACCGTTGATACACAGGCGCTTGCTTGCCTATCACCCACCGTGCACACCTCAACGTGACGGCCGTTCTAAATGCCCTTCATATCCCGTCAAAACCACCTTCATCTCCAGCAGCACAGCCTGGGACTCGCTGTTGCTCAACCACACTTGTCTCTTCATTTCTGCCGAGCAGGTGGATACGTCGAACCAAAGCATCTCTCCCGTTGGTGACAATCGCCACTTGCACGAGCATTACCAAGGATGGACCCCTTTGCTTCTGTTGATTGGCTCTCTGGACTTTCTCTTGCTGAGATGCCTATCCTTTCCTTGTTCTTTATTGAAAAATCGGTTCATTTGTTACTGGGCCTGAGCTCTGAGCCATGACCCCTGCCAGGGGGTTCAACCCAGGGAAACAAAAATGTATTTGATAGACAGCGTCCACGGCACCGCCCTGTCTCCTCCCAGCGCCGGGAAAGCAGCCTGACTGACTGGCTTCTATCACTCATCTGATTAAAGGTACCACTTACTTCCAGACGCTTAGAGCTGGGGCTGGGAGCCATTCATAAAACTCATATTGAACGATCGGCTCTCACAAAGTTTGCCCTAATGTTTTTGCGAGGTATTGATCCGTGGGGGGAACTATAAAAATTGACACCAGAATAAACTTTGAAAGACGGCTCTCGCTCAGCCGAACTGGGGTCAATGCAAATCGACCCAGGCAACAAGGGAGGGGAAGCAGCAACCCCTTCTCCATTAGCCGGTCCCTGCCTGACCAGCAAAACCCTTCTGGGTGTTTCTTGGCCATTTGTAGGGACTAGAATGCAGAAGTGATGATGTGGGGGGGGGGGGGGGGCGGGGGTAAGTGCTGATGCAGAGAGGAAACTCCTCATCCTGGGATGAGGGGCTCCTACCTTCTTTGTTATCAGCACCCGAGAAATCTGATTTTCCCTGAGAATCGCCGCCCCTGCCCCAGTGGTGCTAGTCCTGAGTGAGGAAGCCACGGAGTTGAAGAGGTAGAATGTGCATTTACTGAGCACTTACTATGTCCCAGGTGTCTGGGTACTTTGCAAACACTGGAGATGCGGTGTGGTGCTGGTTTCATTAATAAGTGGCTGACGATTTCAGGCAAGTGGCACAATGCCTCTGACCTTTCACCTACTCCTGTAAAAGGGAGAGCATTCAAACCCTACCTTATAGACTCGCCATGGGGTTAGCATTGATCCCCAAAGCAGGGTGTGGACCTGTGGAATGTTCCCTATGACATCAGTCAGTCCTACCAGCAATGCTACAATTTCGACATCCTCAGCTCCATGTTGAAGGAGCTGAGACTAAAGCTCAGAGAGCTTAAGTAATTTCCCCAAGAGCACACAGCTAGGAACTTGAATTCAAGGCCCTGTAACCTCCAAGCCCATGCTTTTCCCAAAGAGCACACTGCATCCTTATCAGTCTCAGGGTTGGGGTGTGGCAGGACAGCTATTTAATAGAAGACACCACAGCTCCCATGGTGCGAGCTTCCTCTGCTCATCCTGATCCTGTCACCCCGAGAGGAGCCCTGTCAGCCAACCCCAGGTCCATCACCTCCACGTGACCTCAGACAGAGAGCCCTGCATCCACACCTGGTTGGGAAGAGATGGGCATTGCTGGGGTGCAAGGTGGGACGCAGGAATGAGGAGGTAAAGGTATCCTAACCACTGATCATCCTGAACAGACTTACAGGGGGCCTCACTCTGTCAGGCACCAAGCTAGAAGCCAAGGAAATGATGTCTCAACTGATAACAACAGAGCCACTGGGACTCAGAGAGGTTGAGATACAGCCCCGAGTCACCCAGTGGACTTAATCCCACCCAACACGGCCCTCAGAATGCCCCCGGACAAGTGTGGCCTCAAGGCTGCATGAACACCAGGTGTGTGCGAGAAGGGGGCTCTGGCTTCTTGGAAAATGTTTCTGGGCTACGGGCAGGTGTGGCAATGAATATTCCAATCTGGAATCATGGGGTGTCCCAGAGGAAGGGGGGCGGGCAGGAGGGGGCTTCCTGGGTGCTAATGGAGGCCACGTGAGATGAAACATCCCGAGGTTAAGAGCGGCATCTGTTATTCCTGTAGGACCTAGGACTGCTTCCGTGCTACAACTCCAAAGCCCAGAATCCATAGGCCGCCCCCTTCTCCTATCTACCTACCTGTCACCTACCTATCATCTACCTACCTACCTATAAACTATCTATTTATCACCTATCTATCCACCTATCTATCACCTATCATCTACCTGCCTACCTACCTATCACCTATCTATCACCTATTTATCTACCTACCTATCATCTATTATTTACCTATCATCCATCTATCATCTATCTATCTACCTACCCATTACCTATCTACCTACTTATCACCTGTCTATCTCCCAATCTACTTATTGGCTATAATCTATCTACCCATCTACCTACCTATGTGTAATCTATCTACCAACCTATCTATAATCTACCTACCTATCTATCTATCATCTATCTTTATCTTTTCTTACTCTGCCCATGAAATTTGCTTTCTTTAATACGCTAGTCCGTGGAAGCAAGTTCAATGCAAGGAGAGAAAGCAGCGCTTGGGCTGCTCCTCGCTTACTAGGAGAGTCAGGAGCCGAAAGTCTCTCCTACCCCAACTCCCTTCTTCCCCAGCCCACAAATCACTCCACAGCTTTGGAGTAAATAGTAATTGTTGTGCTCCACCCCTTGCCCCCCACCCCCTGGGGAACATAGCTGAGGGTGTATGTATGTGTGTGCCCTTAATTTCATTTTTTTTTTTTGAGCCTTGTAAAAAGCACCTTCTACTCCACCCACGCTTCTAAACGCTCTTTTAAAGGGATTAGCGCTCTCTCTGCCTCTGGAGTCGGGCCTGGAGAGGCACCATGGGGTTGAGATTTACTGAGGCTCCAGGAAGCTCAGCTCAGGGCCAGAGAAATGCTTTTCTATTGTTTTGTCCTAAGCACAGACACTTTGCCACCCTTAATGCCTTCCACTCGACTCTTGCCACTGCCTGGGCTCTGGCCCGTTAATTCTCCTCCACAATGTCCCCATGGCCCCTTTAATCCACCCCTCCCCCTTTAATCCATCTCCAGGCCAGCCACCCCTGGTCTGCACCCCCTGTGAGCTCCTTGGTAAATAGCCCTCATTTGCCTGTCCTTGAATTACCAAGTTGGAGATACCATCTCTTTCCAAGCAGCATCGCGACCGACCGGTGGCCCAGCAGTGAGGATCCACCAGATTGTCACCACAGGACAAAGGCCACTGCTGTCAGGATGCCTGCCAGGCCCTTTGAGCTGGAATATTGTAGGGGACTAAGATACCTCTTCGGGGGAGGAAGTATGGGGACAACACGGCAGAGAAGAGGAGGGTGCTGGTTAGGAGCATAGTTTGCAGTCACAGGAGCTACAGCTGTGCAGCGTGGAGCGTCACTTACCACATCTGCATTGTCCTAAAGCATCAGATCTCCACTGCAGGGCTACGGCGAGGACCGGGGCGTGCAGGGCGCACTCAGCACGGAGCGGTACTCATTCTGGGATGCATGAGAGCATCATTCTGCTCACGATGCCATGCGCCACATCACGGTGTAGATCTCATTTACTGTTTTTATCTGTCTTCTCCAATTAAAGACTCCATGAGGGTAGGGCTTATGCTTCACCTACTTCTGTATCCCTCGCAGTGCCCAGTTTAGGGCTGGACACACAGGAGACAACCCGGGGACAGATGTACTGGGAACTAGTATGTACTGGCCTACTACCTGAGAATCAGGTATGAGTCTCACTTTGAAGACAAATAAATGGAAACTTGAATGGTTAGTGTACCTGACCAAGGTCACATAGGTTGAATTTATTTATTTTATTTTATTTTTAAAATTCTTTAAAATATATTTCTTTATTGATTTCAGACAAGAAGGAAGAGGGAGAGAGAAAAACATCAATGATGAGAGAGAATCACTGATCAGCTGCCTCCTGGACGCACCCCACTGGGGATGGAGCCTATTATCCTGGACTCGAACCTGGGACCCTTCAGTGCGCAGGCCAGCACTCTATCCAGTGAGCCAAACTGGCCAGGGTCAGAGCTTGAATTTAGAATTGATTTGAATGGACCAACTCAGATACCTGTACATGTGTTTGTACACTGAGCCACTTGCTAAGAATTTGACCCAGAAGAGAAAATACCAACCACATGTAAGAGCTGACTTTTTTCCAACTGCAGGGCTAAGAGGGGATGGAGAGGGGTAGGTGTTTTGAGGAAAGGAACCCCCTCAGTGGTCAGGACAGGGGTGCCCAGGATAGCGACCTTTGTCAGGTTATTTGATTGTGAGCAACAGAAACCTATTCTGGCCAACGCTGGCAACACGGTTTCATTGGAAGAGTCCCAGGTGTCTTCACAAATTAGAAGAAGCAGATTTCAGAAGGGACAGCGAATGTGTCCCGTGGGCAATCTGAGTAGCAGGAAGTCAGTCCCTCCAAGACGGCTTTGGGAGCACATAAACACCAGTGGTATCTGGTCTGTGAGGAACTCCGCTGGAGATTCTGATCGCAGGGAGAAGACGTCTGATTAGCTCATGTGGGTCACGTGGCGTCTCGGCTAAAGGCAGGCAGGAGCTGGCGGACGGTCATGGATTCTGCGAGTAACAGGAGTGGGTGAGGACGGCTTCCAAAAGAGGACATCAGGGTGCCGAGGCCAGAAGGAAAGGGAGGAGACACCAGGTTGGCCAAACCGAGGATGCCCATGCCGTGATGGCCTCGGCCGCTTGTCACCCTAGAGGACAAACACGGGGTCCTGCCCACGTGGCAGCAGGGCTGCTGTGGACAGCTGTGTGTCCTGCATCTTGCTCCAGGCCCCTGGCTCTGACAGCACAGAGGGGTTATGCCCTGGCCCCGTCTCTGCTGGCCGGTGAGCTGATCAGCCCAGGGAAGGACGGCTTCCCGCACGTGCAGAAACACACCAGGCGCTCTGCGCACATCGCCGCTAACCCTGTAGCAGCCCTGGCAGGTAGACGTGGTGGACGGAAGACAGTAACAGATCCTCCCCTTCTTCCACCGGGGAGATAACCAATCCGTGGATCTGTGAGAGGCGGAGCCTGCTTCATGAGAATGGCCTCAGGCACTCGCTGACCAGTGGATGCGATGGAGGTACCATTCTAGGACTCCCAAGGCTGGGTCATCAGAAGCCTTGCTGCTTTTCTCTGGGGTCCTGGCGCCCTGAGCCCCCCTATACAAAGCCCATCGAGCACGTGCTGCTGCCAGTTGCAGAGCCCCAGTGTGGGAGAAGGAATGGAGACGCCACCTCTGAATCGGTGAGCGTCAATTTACGTTCATCTTTGGTCTACCGGAACGCTAGTTCAATTCATTCAATAAATACTTATTGTTGAGCATTTACTCTGTGCCAGGCACTAGTCTAGGCACTTCGACTCAGGCAATGTTAACGAAGTAGAAAAGGTTTTTCCATCCCAGGGAGAGCTGCATTCTAGACGGAATAAAGAGGTAACAAACTGGAGAGAGAAGGTGAGAACGTCTAGTCTCCAGCTTTTAAAAAAAATGTTTTTATTGATTTCAGAGAGGAGGGGAGATGGGAGAGAGAAACAGAAACATCAGTGATGAGAGAGAATCATCGATCAGCTGCCTCCTGCACACCCGCCACTAGGGATCGAGCTTACAACCTGGGTTTGTGCCCTGACCGGGAATGAAACTGTGACCTCCTAGTACATAGGTCAACGTTCAACCACTGAGCATGCCGGCCAGGCTAGTCTCCAACTTTGAACCTGACACAACTGTCCCACAAATCATCTCCCTCTGCCACATGGTCTAACGCAGCCTTTCTGAGTCAGCTCTCCAACACCAATCATCCGTGTGCACCCTCGAGGCAGCGTCTGAGCCATCCTCATAGCAAGAGGCCTGTGCTGCTGCCTCCTGCTTTTCACCAGACGCCTGCATCCTGTCGGCCTTGGGGACTCGGCGCTTCTTGGGGAGCTCTAGGAGTTGGCTCAGGTCCCCCCGTCCACTCCCAGTCCAGGAAGGACTGGCGAGGCAAAGGAGGAGGGCAGAGGGAGCCCAGGGTAGCTAGACTTGCATCACCGTGACTCAGAGTGGCCAGTGTCCACGTTGGAACTGAGCTGCAAGGGCCGGGGCCAGTGTGAGAAGGTTACTCTGCCCTCCTCTGCCTGGGCCTGGCAGCGGGGGCCGGGAACGCAGGGGAATTTCACACGCGGTGGAGCCAGCCTGGGCTCTGGGCTGGAATAACACATCTAAGTGGCAGCGCAAACGCATGAGTCACAGAGCTAATCTGAGCTCTTTCAGCAGGGGGGCCTGGGAGAGGAGCGAAACCCTGACTTCAGCGCCATCGCCAAGGCGAGATGGCAGCGTCGACAGTTTCAACAGGGCTCCAGCTGAACCGCCGCACTGCTGCCTTCCCCTGGCCTGAGTCAGGAGCGAAGGATTAAGGGTGCTATTTTGGGGAGTTCCTAAGTGCACCATCGGAGAGCTTCCAACAGAGGTGTGTGGACGCCCATTAACTCCCCAACACACCCTTCAAGCTAGAATCCACTTATGTTTTTTACTTCCATTATTGGGCAATCAAATCAACCACTGACTATTTCTTGAGCTCTAACACTGAGCCCCATGAATACATTTTATATCAGCCACCTAGATTTTCCCTTCTTCTCAGCAGTGCTGCAGAACACTCATTTTCTAGCATGTTCCTTAGGAGGCCGGGTGAGGGCTAGAGGGGCCGGGGGCTATGCCAATTCTCCACCATCAAATACAAATCTTCAGTTACAGTTTTCTGCTTAGATCCTTTAATATGCGAATGCGTGCTGCAGCTCTCCAAAAGGGGTTTAGATCACTAACGCTCCCCACTTGTTGCAGCCACGCACCCCTTAGTAGAACAAAGGAACTGCTATTTGATAACATTGCTTTGAGAAATGTGGTTCTCAAACTACCAATTCAGGACGAATCTTTCAAAGTATGGGCATGCTGATCGACCGGAGAACTTGCTAAAAATGCAAAATCACAGCCCAGACATGAGAACGGAGTGAGACTCAGACATATTTATTGAATAAACATTTCAGGTGGTTCTGTGGATACAGGTGATCCACGGCACCCACTTTGGTAAACACTGTCTTAGAGCAGGTCAGAATTGGAAGGCAGGTACATTTAACTTCTGATTTTCTAGATGGGGAAACTGAGGCATTGAGAAGTGATGTGCCACACAATGAGGATTTTTGTTTGTGTGTTTGTTTGTTTTTACAGACTCAGAAATATCCATAAATAATAATCCTACATAATAAAGAGGTAATATGCAAATTAACCTTCACACCATCACAAAGATGGATGCACTCACAGAGGAGATGGGGTTCCCATACTGAGCAGTCAGCAGGAACCTGAAGTTGTGCCCGCCACCCAGTGGGGCTTCACTGGGGACCTCAGGCCATGCACCCCACCTGGTGGAGCTAGACAGGAGACCTCAAGACACACTTCCTGCCCCGGCCCAGGCTGGGGGACCTGAGGCTGCACCCCCCGCCCAGCGAGGACTGGCGGGGGTGGAGCCATCCTGGTCTGGATCTTGCCCAATGAAGGTGAGGCTGGCTGGGTCTGGGTCTCCTGTGATTTCGAGGTGTGGGTGGGCAGGGACTCTGACAGAAGGAAGATGTCCACATATATTTTACTAATTTTCTTTCAGCTCTGACACTTCAATTATAGAGGAAGGGCAGATAGCAATATTAAAGTATTTCCTCTAATTAATTCCTTTTTAATGTGAACAAATTTCATGTACCAGGCCCCTAGTATTAAATATGAAGGGTTGGGGTTGTATTCATGGATGGATACGTAACAAATGGATGACTAGAACATGTTAGAATATGTCCCCTAAGCCCCTTTTCATACAACCTGAGCACAACTGCTTGGCCAATTACACTTGTGACCAGGAAAACAGGTCCAAAGTGGTTAGGAATTGGCTCAAGGTCACACAGCAAATGGATGGTAGAGTCATGGTTGTAAGTCAAGTCCAATGTTTCTCCCAACCCCAGACAGCAATGCTGAGTCTAGGGCTGTTGATCCTGGCTGGCCATGGACTTCAGAGGCAGACAGGCATCTGTTTCTCGGCCCTTCTTCAGTCGCTACCATGGAACATGCACCAAGTTACTAACCTCTCTGAGCCTCAGGTGTAAACTGGAGATAATAATAGCTCCCTTTGTCACTTTGTTGAAAGGATTAAGTGAGATGAAGTATGTGTGCCCTTGGCACAGTGCCCAGCATGTGGTAAGCACTTTATAAATATTAACTACTGCCAATAATAATATTGATAACCGCGAGTGGTAGCTACGAGGAAGAGAAGAGCGACGCAGGTTGAGAAGGAGAATGAATGAATGCCTTTTGTGGGATAACGAGGCGACAGTCGGAAGTGCAGAAGGCTTGCTTTCCTGGGGGGTCTGTTGGGTCTGTGAATCCCGGGGTGTGAATGGCCCCTGAATTCACCTAGTCCAACATCCAGCATCCAGTCCCCAGATCTGCCAGGCCCGAGAAACCCCGGTGGGCCTGACGGCTCTAGGTTAGGACTTCCATGGGTGGCGAACTCCAGCTCCTGAGAAAGCGCCATCCCTTGCCAGGAAAACAGTGCCACTGCTTCTAGAAGATGTGCCTCAGAAACAAGTTCTGTGTTCAAATGAGCTCCAGCAGTGCCACACGCTTTGACTGCCTACCTTCCTAAAGATATTCATAACACCTACTGTCACGTTAAAGGCTCTGAGAAGTCCTGCAGCTTAGAAAACAACAACAACATGGCTGATCTTTGTTGGCTCTCTCCAAACTCATTTGAGCCCCCTAATAAGTTTTTCTTTCTTTGTTAGAAAGTTTTCTCATCTAGTAGTTCATACATATATATTTTCAACAATCATGCGGATATGACATTATTCCAGGTTCATTTGAGTCAAATACTTCCTTGTCCCATCAGGCAATAGATTATTTCCCTGTACACAGTTCTGACTGTGGCTGGGTGCACGGGTACGATGGCTCTGGTTCCTGACAGCCGACCTCTGTCCCCATGGGGCTGTCTCTACACCATCCTGGTTGTCAAACATTTTAAATGTCGCTTCTGCTAACCATTCCTCATTTCTTAAGACTGCCCTCTCTCCAAACCACCACCCTCTCTCAGGAGGACCGGTCAGCTTCCCCACACCCATGTCTTCTTGACAGCTCCCCCACTCAGCTCAGACCGCCACAGCCCTCCACTGACTGCCACACTGAAAGTGACTTTAGTTTTCTCCTTTGTCCCCAGAAAATGTGCCGGGAGAAAGGCTGGTGAGAAGCCACAGACCTCAGCACCGTGCCAGGTGTTCCAAAATTGTTAGAGCCTTCAGTTTAGAAAAAACTGCATGAGATTCAAGCATGCACACACATATACACACGTGCATGCAACATGTGCACCCACTGCACGTTACATGCACACATACACACCCCCCCACCCCCAAACCAGATTCTCCGAAGAAGATACAAAACCATCTCCCTTCCCAGCTGCAGCAGGAGTCTCCCTTCTCCCATGAGGTGAATCTACTTGGAGAATCCCAGGGCTCCCCCTCGCCCCTCCCCCACCCCGTGGGGGGGGGGCGGGGAGGGGTGGGAGGTTAAAGGGGTCCCTGTAGCTTTCTCCCAGGCTCACTCAGGGCAAAGAGAGTGGGGTTTCTGGTTTCAAAGGAAGCCCCAGCCAAGCTGCTTCTTTTAGCTGAAGCCCCTCTCAGGGAGAGGGAGAGCTGTCCCCTCTGCGAGCACAGCCATAAATCACACGCTCCCCGGTTCTGGGAGCGCGGGTGAGATTACGGCTGTTGGGTTGGATTTGTCTGAGTGTGTGTCTTGGGGCTTCGCCGCCCTCCCCCCTCGTAAACATCAGCGTGTAAGTTCTCCTTCCCTGGAGGCCGCGCCGAGGCACCACGTTAAATATTTAAATATTTAGAGCAGGAAACCGCCTCGCTGCTGGATGGGAAATGGAATCTCCGGAAAGGCGCTCCTGGGGCCTCCGTCACTCTCCTGACCTTGCAAACGGGAAGGCACCCTTACTTTCCACACCAGGTGCCCCAAACTCGTCCTGAGAAAAAGGGCGGGCTGAGCACGCCAGCCTGCGTGGCTGGGCTGGGAAAACGCTTATCCCTGGAGCAAGGTGCTGCAGGCCAGGAGAATCGATAGAATATATTCTGAATCGGCTTCTTCTTGCGAATGGGCGGCATGCGGCTCAGCAGGGAGCACAGCGTGGCAGGAGGAAGAAGCTGCCAAGCCATCTGCCAGGCCTGGCCTCGTCCAGGTGCCTGTTAGTGCCGAAATGCGACCTGTTCCTAGTATCTCCTGGGAAAACCTTCCATGGCTCCCTATCACCCAGAGGAGAAAGGCCCAGGTGCCACAGCAGGAACAGAAGGCCATTGAGAACTTGGCCCGAGTCTGTACACATTTCTTCTCCAGGTTCTCCTTTCTTTATTTGTGCTTCTACTCATCACTACTTTCATCTCCCCTCTTGCGGTTCCTGTGTTTCCATGTCGAGTAGCCTCTGCCTCCTGCTGCTCTTTCAGCCAGACTGATGTTTGCTCCACCGCCCCTGCATGTCCCTGGAGAGGTCCCGCTGTTATTAGTTTAGGATATTTTAACAGTAAATAGCAATACCCATGTAACGGATAAGTCAGGATGCACATGGGCTTCAAGTAAGGCTTGTTCCAGCAGCACAAACAGAGGCATGGTCTGGCTCTGTGCATCAGATACCTCATAATGGCCCCACAGTAACTCTGGGATCTCCTTTAAAGGAAGTAGAATAGCTCTAAGAGTTCTAGTCCTCACACATTCACCCTAGACCATTGAGGAGAAAAGATACACTGTTTCAGTAGCTCCTGCATGAATCTTGGGATTCACTTTTTCAATGGTCCAACTTAGACCTTGTGTTCATCCCCGCATCAATGGCTGGGACTGGGACAATCATATCTGTTTGCCTTTGTACATAGCATTCTGTCTGCATAGAGGACTCTTCCTTGCAAAACTCCTATTTAACCCTCAAAGCCTGAGTCTAATGTTCCATAATTGCTGGGCTTCCCCATTCCTTTCCAAACTCTCCCTAGTGAGTTAGTGATGCTTTTTGCTGTGTTCCCAACACTCTGTTCATTTCTCTTTCTGACCACAGCATGTCATTGTGACTTCCCCACTAGGCTGTGGATTCTTCTATGACCCCAACCACATAGAGTTCATCGCCTGGAGCCCGTGGTTGGCTCCCACACTTCCAGATGTGCAGAAGGTCTCAAATATGGGAAGGAGCCCTAACAAAGGAATGAGGCATCCACGCAGGTGGCTGGGCAGGGCCAAGAGGGGGAAGAACCAAGACCATGAAGAAGAGATGCTCACCCACGAGAAAGAGGTTTTCCCGTCAACTCACGGGCCCAGGACTTGGGCTTTCTGAGTCATGACACTGGACTCAGACAAGTCTTCGAAGGCAGTCAAGCTGCTGGATAGGCCCCATCCCTTCTGGTCTTCGCAGGTTCTGGCTCAGCCCAGGGCACTCGCCTTGGGAACAAATGAGCAGGTGGTGAGTCATAGGTCAGCGCTAACACACTTCCTGAACATGTTGAGGAAAACGAGATAACCTCCAGGAATGTTCTGCCCAGAAATACTAGAAAACCACAGTGGAAGATGTGAGGGCTGAGTGTCAACACATGGGCCTCTTATGCTTTTGTGCATGGTGGTGTGATCAAACCCAAACCTATTACCCGCCACTGATTCATTTGTGTATATTCAGGAAACTCCGAGAGAATCATCTCCTGTAACGTCTGCCCAGATTTCTCAAGGGATACAGGCTCTACTTGGGGGGAATGCATGGGAGTTTAAAGAGGACGCTTGTCAAAGGTCTCTTAGCAATGAATTAGGCCACTTAGAATATCATTTGCCATCAATACATGATTAAGTGGAAACTTAGTAGGATTCCAGTCAATGAAGAAAGATCAGCTAATTGGAAAAAGAAGCAATTAGTTAATTCTTGAATTAGTATTCTTCGTATCTATCAATTACCAATGCTAAGTTTTGGGTGGGGGTTTATTTTCCAATCTAGGATAAAGCTGTCTTACCCGAAGATGTGGAAAGCTGTGTTTGCATTTCCACGGGCATTTTCGCATTATATGCTGAGTTTATATAGACCCAGACCCAACCAAACGTGAAGACACAGGCCTTTGCAATCAACATGTAGGTTCTCACGTACACATGGGAGGGATCAGAGAGAAAAATCTCAAGGAGGAATTTCATTAGTCTTCTTCCTCGCCTGGCCTTAGGAGTTGAATGTAATTTGGCTAATGGAATTTGCGTTTTACATTAAATTATGCAGGCATTAAAAAGATCTCTAAAACAATCGGAATATTCCTGGGAGCTAATTAGTCCTGGAGTTATTCAGTGAGCCTCGCTCTGCAAAGCAATCCCCCATAGGCTCTCTCTGCAGCAAACGAGGAAAATGAAGGCTAATGTGTTGTTTAACCATCCTAGGAGCCGTGTCTTGGGGCTCTGAAACATGGCTGGCGAATTCTATTCGAAGGTCTTCTCAGGAGATCGTCTTGCTTAACACTTTCGTTTTAGAGATGTGTCTGAAACCCAGACACACTGAAGTAATTAGACTTTATTTTTACCCAGAAGGAGCCCATCTGATTCAGGAAGAGAAAAAACACTGAGAAGGGTATCAGCGGCCATCCATCACTTCTTCATTCCTGGCCCCTGGAGGTGTGTTTTGAGGTCCCACCAAGCACCTTGGAGTTTGTAAATCAGGGTTTCTCCTGGAAGCCAGCGCCTGTTCTGTCATGCTGACGAAGCCCGGCCCATCTGGTACCAAAACAGTTCGGGGCCCCGGAGGAATCAGCCTGCTCCCGATGAAAACTTCAGCCGAGCCGCGAGGTGTGACGGAATGGAACCAGGCACTGGCTGATGAAGCGCCTCCTGTCCCCGTTCATTCCGAGGCAGTGGGTTGATGGACAACAGGGGCTCTCCGGGTCTGCCTTGCAGAACTTTGGTTTGGTGAGTCATTAGTAGGTGTTTAATAGATGTTCCAAAAGCACCATTGTCCCACGGCCAAGTCAGTCTGGAATCCCAGCACTCCGTGTCTCCCTCGTGGAGATTTCCAACACACATTAGCTTATTTTATTTTTTAAAACATATTTTATTGATTTTTTCAGAGAGGAAGGGAGAGGGATAGAGAGTTGGAAACATCGATGAGAGAGAAACATCAATCAGCTGCCTCCTGCACACCCCCTGGGGATGTGCCCACAACTAGGATACATGACCTTGACCAGAATCAAACCTGGGAACTTTCAGTCCGCAGGCCAATTCTCTATCCACTGAGCCAAACCAGTTTTGGCACACACATTAGCTTATTAAAGGCTCTGAGAAGTCCTGCAGCGAAGACAGCTGTATAACATGGTCACACCAAGACTTCTCAAACATATGTGAACACACACACATGCACACACACACCTTTCTATTTTTTCCTTCCATTGCGCACCATTCAGTGTGATGCTCAGTGGACTATACCAGCAACCACTGAGCTCACCCAGACGCAAACAAACACAGGGATTTCCAAACACAGATCCTCGTGCACCAGTCTCTATTCCGAGGGGTGTCTGCCTTCATTCAGAGCAAGGGCATGGCTGCTGCTTTCTGGTTGCTGGATGTTTTGGCTTTTGTCTCACTAATGCTTCATGCTTGTGGCTTCCTCTGGAGAGAAGGGCAAAGTCTAGGGCAATAAAACCCAAGATAAGCAGCAGGAGGAGACCCATAACCCGGCTGTGATGACAGCCCACACTTACTGAATGCTCGCTGCAAGCCAGGCCCGCTGCAAGCACTTCCCCGGTATCGAACCGCTCCATTCTTAAAACCGCCTGGTGCACTGCGTGGGTGTTATCATCAGCTCTGTTTTAGAGATGAGGAAACTGAGTCATGGAGAGAGAGACCTCTGGCCCTGGCTGCGCGGCAGAGAACGGATGGATTAGGAGGCACCCCGAGTAGAAGCAAGAAGATCAGAAAGGGGCGATGGCTGTCACTCGAATGATGGTGACAGAGTGGTAGCATGATGGTGACAGAGAAATGGTAGCAGAAAGGTACAGATAGAGCAAAATGTAAAATATATATCTACACAGCGTGGGCAAAAGTTGGCTTACAGTTGTTCGTATGGAAAATAATGCAATAATTAACAAATAATACAAGAATAAATTCTGTGCTTCGCATCCTCACAACTATGGGGCATGGGCACAAAGGGATGTGTTGATGGGCTGGAGAGACCCAGGACATACTGTCGGGCAAGGGGGAAGGAAGCCAGAGATAGAAGGTGATCACAGGCTGCTGGCTGGCTGATAGGACTGCACACTAGGATGTGAGAAAACCCTCTGGTGGATATATTGGCCTATGCCTCCAGTCCTTTTGACTTGACTGCCAAGTTGCTGGCCCAGGGAGTGCTGGGAGGAGCCACATTTATACACTTCCAGTAGCCAAATCGAAGGAATGCAGGCCAAGGATGGTACACCTCCTCTGAGCAGCAAAAAGCTCACAACCACGGGGGCGGGCAGAGGGTCTACGGTCATCCCCACAGACCAGGCAATTTAACACACACACACACACACACGTGCTTGGAAAACATCGGGGCTCTGTCAATTACCTATGGTAAACCGCACGCTGGATCCCGACCAATCCCAGGCTCCCGCAAAAGCCAACAATTAAAAGGTGTATCCTCCGTGGATGACCAGCCACTCCGGAGACCCCGTCTCCCTGGGGGGTTTTCTAACAGCTTTCAAGAGCATGCCCCAGCTCCAGCTCCCGAAAACCTGGCCCAGGCCCTAGGAAGTGCTTCAATAATGGATGATCACCAATAAACAGCCGGCGATTTGCTGGAAATTACGAGCGATGAATAATTGAGAGGGAGTGAGCTGACCAGCGGTCCCCTGGCCTCTCGCTCCTCTCCTGTAATGTATTTCCCTGATGCAGCTCCCCCAGAGCAGGGTGCAGACAGCACGGGCCTCAGGAAGACGCTGACCGGCAAGCTCGCAGTGATAAATGCCCAGGCCCCTCTAGATTTTACACTTGCAAACAGCAGCCAGTGGTCCAGCAAGAGCGTGGCGTGGCTGCCCCTGATCGAACCCCTGGGACTCCACGATGATTCCCCGTAAACAGCCCCCCTCTGAGACCCAGAGCAAGGCTGCAGGGGAGAGGGGGACTGGATTCTGCATGGGAAGGAATTGAGGGATGTTGGGAGATGCCCAGATCATGAAGAATTTAAGCTACATGTTCTCGTCAAGCCACAAGCCCTGCCGCATCCTGCCTTGGCCCCCGAGGGTCAATCATGCCAACATCCATGTAGCTCCTAGAACCTCAGCTGCTCCGGTCCAGTGAAAACCATGGTCATCCCTCAGTATGTCACTGCAATGGCCCCCAACTCCCCCCTCTGGCTCATTAGGACTGCCCAATGGTCCTGTCAGTGGGCAAACCACAGCCCGTCTCTGGCCTGCACAAGCCCTCAGTGGCTTCCTTTAGAGCCAGAGTGGAAGCTGAGTCCTTCCTGACCTGGGCACCCATCAGCCTCTGGCATTGACCCCTCTGTTTCTACCAGCCAGGCTCCCTGCTCTTCCTTGCACCCAGCAGACACCTGCTACCGAGCCATTGGGCTCACTGTTCCCTCTTCCTGGAAGGCCTTTCCTCCGATATTGACTTGGCTTTCTAGTCACTTTGTTCTATCGGAGGGGCCTTTCCTGACCACTGTCTTCATCACTGCATCTCCCCTGCCTACACGTGCACTGCTCAGCTGGCTCCTTTTCTTTTAAAAAATATTTTTATTGATTTCAGAGAGGCAGGGAGAGGGAGAGGAAAAACATCAATGATGAGAGAGAATCACTGACCAGCTGCCTCCTGCACACACCCCCTCCCCCCATTGGGGATGGAGCCCACAACTCAGGTATTGCCCTGGCCAGGAATCAAACCGTGACCTCCTGGTTCATAGGTCGATGCTCAATCACTGAACCACACTGGCCAGGCCACCCGTTTGATGATTAGTGGCCTAGCAAACCTCCTTCCCTGTGTAACCCGCATCCAGTCCCTTGTGCCGTAGAGCCGAATGCATTCATGGGTGTCAGGGATTCACACTTGGACATCTCTGGGGACACCTTTGGCCTCCTAGACCTGCCCACTGTCAACGATGATGATTTATTTCGGTTACTTTCTGTCTGTAAGCTCCAGGGGGTGGGGTGTGTTATCTGAATGGTTCACTGCTTTAGCCTCACCCACCGAGCACCTACAACAGTGCCTGGCACACAGCAACGACCCCCCAGATACACATTTTGTGAACGAATGGGTAAACACACAGTGCTATCGGATTGTTCTCTGCCCTTCTCCACCCCCTCAGCCCCAGGAGGCTGACCTGCACACCGCAGGCACGCTGTCCCGTTTGGAATGTTCTGTGGGTTTTTACCTGAAGCACTGACATTCCTTCACAGAAGCTTCCACCCTCCAGCAAGTCCCCTGCTCTCCTCTGTGTTTTCCCACCGCTCTTTGCTCCCCTGGACCGGGCTACCAGGGAGATCGCGGCAATATCCTCTGTTTGCTCAGTCTGTTTTCCTTCTCTCCCACAGAGTAAGGGTGTGTTATTGGCTCCTGCACTTATTTTAGGGGAAGGGCCTAGATTTTGGATTTTGAGGGTGAGGGCTGTGAGGCTGTGGAGACAGTGTACATGGCACTTTGGGAAGGAATAACGGTAACATGAATGCACTCGCTCCCTGCCAGGACTGTGTCCAGTATTTGACATCATCATCTTATTGTGTTCCTACAACAAGGCTTCTCTGAGGCCCAAGTCCCTGCTCCTAACCCTGGCGCTAAAGTGCCTACGGCAGCGGGGACCCAAATAAGTGGTGGTACAGAGGACAGAGAGATAGTCATCTCTACATGGAGGGGAGGGAGGGAGGGAGAGAGGGAGAGAGGGAGAGAGGTTTAAATGACAAGGGAAATGGCAAAAATTAAGCCAAAATGAGAGGTCCCGCAGGCAGGAGGAACGTGTGTGACATTTCGGATGCTCTGTTGTGGCCATTCCCTCAGACACAGCCTCATCCGGGCACTGCTTTCTAGGCTCAACTTGTCGAGCTTCATGGGATTCGATAAGATGGATACTGGGTAGTATGAACTTGACTTTAACATCAGGGAGGGACATGGGAGCTGGAGCAGGGGCAAAGTCAGCAGAGGGAATCTGTAGAGGAGGCAGGTGTGTCCTCGGATGACCTGGGAATATTTGGTCCACAACCATGATAACCCTTTTTGGAGAGTTTTGGGAGCTCTCCCCAAAGGATGAGCAAGCGGCTCCAGAAGTAGAAACTGGTCCTACTGCTCCATCTGAAGCAGAGAGAACGATTATGTATGTCCTGGAGGTTGTTGCTTACATGTCATCCTCTATGGTGGACACATCTGGCCATCAGGGCAAAGGTCTGTGGCCACGGCTCCATTTGTGAGGGGGGAGGGGATGGAGGAGCAGAGAGGATGGCTTCTGGTTGCCCCTCCCAACCACTGTTCAGCCGTCTCTGTTCAGCTTTTAGCCCTGGAGGTGTCCCTGTGGAGACCTCTGTCTCCCGGCTCTGCTGGCCTGGGCTTGGGATATGGCCAATCAGAAAGGTTGGGGAGGAAAGAGAGCAAGGCTACGCACTTAGTCCCCTGCTCCCTTTCTGCGGGGTCACCACAGACCTGTGGTCCCAGCACCAAAGGTCATGGCTCTATGGGCATGGCCAGCCTGGCCAAAGGTCTGACGGCCCTTTGCTATGCCCCCTGCACCCTGCTGCCATTTTTGCAGATGGTGCTCTTCGTTAAGTTCTCCCACATTATCCTGACTTGGGTCAGGACAGATCTTCCCTTTGTGCCAGGATCCTGAGCGAAATCGTGAGACTTGTCCAAGGTCCTGGGAGGGCATCAGGGGAGAACTCCGGCGCCCCCAGCCTCATAGGTACTGGCCTTGGGTCTGGCAGGCCCCAGTGGACGTTGCCCCTCTGTCTGGTGTGGGGCCTCTGACAGCTGACAGGCCAGAGAGAGGTGGGAGGATCGCACAGACCAAGTCAGGATGACAGTGTCCTGCGTGAGCCCCAGTGGGGAGATGAATGAGAAGCTAAAGGGTCCCGACCCTGTACCACCGCCAGCACTGGGAAGGCCTCCGCTCCCCCAAAGTCAGCACACAAACATGAGCTGGGACTCAGGGGGCTGGGAGGCGTTGAGCCTCAGCACTCCTTCAGGAACCTCCTCGATGAGAGGCAGCGCTGACAGCGACACATCCTATATCCAGGGATTTTAAGTGCGCATTTCACCGCTGATAAAGAGTTTTGTTTCCATTTTACTAATGA
This sequence comes from Antrozous pallidus, assembly GCA_027563665.1. Lineage (NCBI taxonomy): Eukaryota > Metazoa > Chordata > Mammalia > Chiroptera > Vespertilionidae > Antrozous > Antrozous pallidus. Next base: position 21,924,226 of record CM050528.1, read on the forward strand.
GGTCCTGCCTCCGCCTCCTTCTCAATTTATTTAAAAATGTATTTTCATTGATTTCAGAGATGAAGGGAAAGGGAGAGAGAATAGAAACATCAATGATGAGAATCATTGACTGGCTGCCTCCTACACACCCGCTACTGGGATCGAGCCTGCAACCAGGGCATGTGCCCGACAAGGAATCGAACGGTGACATCCTGGTTCATAGGTCAATGCTCAACCACTGAGCCACACTGGCTGGGCGCCTCCTCATTAGTTTTATTACAGGTATTAGCTGTATGGTTATCACCATCAATATCTGTATCCCCAGACCACACATCAGCTCTCAGGGCATCACGGTCTCATAGATCCCAAAGGAAGGGTGTGTGGCAAGGGCAGGAGCTTCTCTGAGCATGTGGGGGCCATGCCCGACTTACTTCATTAGGAAGCCTCATATCTGAATGGGTTCCTGGCACACAGCGGGCACCCTAGCAATCAACTCCCACTGAATGAATGAATGAATGAATGAATAGATGGAAGGAAGAAGAAAGTAAGGGAGAGGGCATGACCAAATCTATGAGATCATGGCCTTTGAGGGCCAAGGCCAGCTCCAGCATGCTTAGTTTAGGTTTCTGAACGCAGGGTGCGGTGACAATGTGTCTGAATGCAGGGTGCCTGGCACAAAGTAGATGCTCAGTGAATACCAGCTCCCCATCCTCCTTGGCCGCAGGTTAAGAGAGCTGCCCGGGCTGACCGAGCAGGAGGGATGAGCTCACTGCCGCTGGACGGTCCCCAGGGTCACCGCCTCTGAGCCACGTGACTGCGGCCCCAGGTGGCTGTGGCTGGGGAGGGGGAGCCTGGGGAAAAGTTGAAGGAGATTCATGACCTTGACTGTCCCTCACAGCCTGATTTATGGGGTAGCGCTGTCTCGTGGATGAGATGTAGACGCTGTGAATGAAAGAGCTGTAGAAAACCTTAATCCCCAAATGGCAGAAAGAGATACTCTCGGGTCCAGGATGAGTTTGATCCAATACATCAGGTGGAACAGGATTTTCCCACATGGAACCCGATCAGCTGTCAGGCGGGGCTGGCGTTTCTGAAGTAGGGATGAAATATTTTTCTAGCTTAGCTGACAAAATCCTTAGTTGAGTTTACTCAGCCAAAAGAATCCAGCCTCAGACTCTTACAGTCGTGGCATTGAACCAATGCCAGAATCAAGGAGCAGGAGGCGAAAGAAAGGGGGGTAAAGGAAGAACCCCCTCAGGAAAAAAACAACACCCAGGCTGCATTGGGTCAGTGACAGGCTCTTGGGTAGAGTCCCGATGTGAACGGCTGGTCAGGGACCAGGATCTTGGGAGGTCAGGGTGGGGAGCCCAGAAGAGAGGCTGCTGTTTCCTTTTTTAGCTCATGGTTCCTGGGAGCCACATGCAGAGGCCCTGCTGGCAGGCCGGCCTCCGCGGCGGAGCCGCCCCGGCCTGTGCTCCCGGCCACACTGGCTGTCAGAGCTGTTAAGCATCAGGGAGGATGATGGGATTCCCAGGCGGTGGAGGAGGTTGGGTTCCAGCCTGTCTGCTGGGGCCGGGGCTGGAGGAGAAATTCCATCCCTGATCCTAGACCTGCCTCTGCTCGCCCCACCTCTCAGACCAGCTCCTCCAGAAGCATTTGCCTCCCGAGGAATGATTCCTTGGGCTCTTCCCTCTGTTCTTCAGTTGGCATTTCCTTAGCCGAAGGCAGGGGGCCAGGACAAAAGGCACTGGAGCTCCAGCACTCAGCAGGTCCCGAGAACTTGGTGTCCCACACGCCCGCGCCATCTATGTCCATTCTAGGCTCGGGTGGCTGTGGGTATAGGCTACCCGCTGCCTGGTAAATGCCAGCTCCCCCTCTCAACCAGTGAAGACATCACCTCCATGTCAGCCAGACGCTCCTTGTCTCCCCTGCCAGAATGCTGGGGACGTCCTGTCGAATGCATGCCGGCCTTGGCGGTCACCATCTCCATGAAACCAGGGCTGTGATGGGCTGACCTGTGTCTCTCCCAATTTCATAGGTTGAAGCCCCAACCTCCAGAGCTTCAGAATGTGATTGTATTTGGAGATGGAATCTTTAAAGAGATAATTCAGTTAAAATAAGTCTTGAGGGTGGGTGTTCACAGAAACACCAGAGTTGAGCAGAACATTCCTTGCTTGTACATGCTCATGAATATACTGCGGATGGTGAATATTATTAAGTGTTTGCACTTTCGGTTTATCTGATGGTTCCAGACCCAAACACTCCACCCTGAGGTGTAGACATCAGTCTAATAGGTGACTTTTTGGAGAGACGAGCTGAAGACTTTTCCTAGGAAAACCCCTTCCTATGGAGGCAGGGAAAAGGGGTCCAACTCTAGGTCCCCGTGGTGAGCAGGTGGACATGGGGTGCCCCAGAGAGCATGAGTTCAGAGGCATATGGCTGTGGGTGACAAAGGGCCGCATACCTAACCTGACAAGTTCATGGGCGGTCCGCGTGGCCAGACCATCCACACAGCGTGCTCTGAATGCAAGAATTCCAACCCAAAGTAGGCCATGGTGGTAGTCACATCCCAGGCCTGCAGCTTCCTTGACAAAGGTCAGTGTTTACCTTTGAAACGGTCTGTTGTCTTCCTGCATCTAAGGTAACACACTGCTGAAATGTCAGAGTCATTTTCTTTTCCAAACCCTCAAGGACACAACCCGCGGCACCAGAGCACGAGACCGCAGGTCACCTTAGTGCCGCGCACAGTCCAGTGTGCTGTCAGTGTCCGCTCTCCCACCCCGCTTGCCCTGCCCCTGTAAAGGAGCAGGTGTCTCTCTTGCTTTGTGTCCAGTCTCAGGCATTCCTCTGCATGGCTTTCTCCTGCTCACTGGGAGGCGGGGCCGGTTCTCCCTTCTGCAATTTTCATCACAGGCCTCCTTGCCTTTCTGGGGATGGCCAGATCCGGAGTGAGAAGTGGTAAATCTTGGTTGCTTTCGGGGAAGGAATACCACCTTCTCTCGGCCCCGAGAACTTTAATGAAACCTCAGTTTATTTTCCCTTGGTCTGTTTGGAAATGTGGTGTGAAATGTATAATGAATGCATGGGTGGCACTTCCTCCTCTGGGCTGGGGACAGAGAATGTCCAGCCTAAGAAAAGGTCTTCTGTGAGTTCATTGTCACCAAACTGACCATAGTTGCTGGGAAGCAAAATCTCAGCACGTTGAGAAAATGCTCTGGAGAATGGCAGCTTGGCAGCTGATTTTATATCAGAATCAAAGGAGCATGTGTAAGGGGTGCCAGGAAATCCATTGGTGGTAGATTAGGGAAGCAGATTTCCACAACACTTTTACCAACAAATTAAGAATCCAAACAGTGCTGTGCTATTTTTGGAGTACAGGCTTACTAATGAGCAAAATGGAACTCTTTTGGGGGGTTCACAGGTGCATAAATGGGGCACAGTGCCGGCGGCTCCTCCCACTGGGATGGGAATGTGGCTTCGTTACAGGACGCCCACTTTCCTGAGACACCAGCTTCCCCGGGGAATCACCGTTTCCACACCGCCCACAGCCTCTGGTCCAGATGGTTCATGGAGAGCCCATCAACCAGCACCCTGCCCCTCCCGACACTCGGCTGCAGATCTTTGGGGCTGTGTCCCCTTGGTTGGGGAGGTAGCCTCGGCATCTCATTCACAGAGACCAGAGATGCTGTTTAAAAACCTGTCATGCCCAGGACAGCTCCGCACAACCAAGAACCATCCTGCCCCAGATGCCAACAGTGCTGTGTGAGAGAAACCCCCTTCTAGAAGCTTCAGTGTCCTCACCTACTAACGGAGCTGTAGGGCCTACTCCCCAGTAAGAATAGAGGAGCCATAATACAAGTGAAGATATGGGCAGAGTATGCCAAGCTGCAAAACTCAAGGTAAATATTCACATTCTTTTGGCTTTTACTCAGCGACGTACAGACCGGGAGCCACTCTCAGGGGCTGGAGCTGGCAGCCCCGCTTTCTCCCGAGGACGGCCAGGAGCCCCCGAGGACGGAGCACTGGCTGTGCTCTCTCTTCCAGCTCAACCTCTTCCGGCCACCCTGCCCTCCCCCGCCCGAGCGCGGCGCGGATGAGACTGGATGCAAAAGCCATTATTAAAAAATGAACATGAGTTGTTTTTTCCCCTTTTTGATCAAATAATCCAGTTTGCTGCCTCAGACAAATCATTATTCATGTGGAACCTGCCTGGGCCGCCCCTGGGGAGGAAGGCCAAATTGATTTAACATCTAATCCAGTTTGTGCCTCCTGCTAACCCCAGTGGTACGCAGCCTCACCCTTTCAGGCTGGAGGAAGGGAGGAGGGACTGCGGGGCAGAGGCACCAGGAAATTGAGGAAATTCGCCCAAGGCATAGGTCTCACAGCAGCAGGCCACAAAGCGACATGGAGACACAGCGCAGCCCATAGCACCCATCTTCCTGCCTCGGCTTCTGGTCCCCAGAGCGGCTGCTCCTTCCTTCGGCCCGTTATACAATAACAACTCCAGCAGAAGGACGGCTGCCTGCTCGGTGCCCAGTGGGTCCCTGCTCACACCCTGTGCAGAAGACATCACGGTGCCCACCTGACAGCTGGGCAGCTGAGTTCAGGGATATTGAAGAAGATGTATGAGAACCCAGAAAGTTCTAGAACCGGGTCTCAAAGTCAGTTCTGCCCCCAAATCATAACCACATCTGAATGAGCTCACGGATGTAGGACGGTGTTTGGAGGAGATCCGCACCATCTTCTCACTTTAAAGCCCCAAGTGACGGTCCAGACGTTAGGTAGCCTGTGTGGGTGGTGAAGGGACAATGGGGTCCTAGTGACTGGCCAGGTTCCTCCAGCCCCACAGTGAGGTCAGGGTGGGGGATAGGGTAACTGGGATAGACATATCGCTGGCTGTGGCTCCCCTTTAGATAGTCACCCTGAGCCAGCAAGTGGCAGATTCAGGACTGGACCCGTGGTCTGTCTGGCTCTCTCTATTAGGCAGAACTGTACCCCACCCCCGAACGCTATGCCCTCGCCTGCTCCCTCAGACCTAGCTGCGTAGATGCTCTGAGCCCAGCATCCCTCTGCATGGCAGTGCCCATGCGACCTGGTGCCTGGGTCACAGGCATCAGGTGCTTCTTCAGGATCGAACACTCTAGAAGCTTTGGAAGGAATCACATGCAGTATAAAGGACACGGACAGGCTGGAGAGTCAAGTTCTGTGCGTGAACTCACAGTCGGGTGTGTGTATGTGTGTTCTACATGCTTTTGTGTATTTACTACTTTTGAGTTTGTGTTTCTGTGTGTTGTGTGTATTTGTGTGTTGCTGTTTGTTCATGTGATCTGTTTGCATTTCTGTGTGTGTATATGGTTGTGTGTATGTGTGCACACCTCTGTACACTTCTGTGTTTGTGCTGATGTGTGTATTACAGGTGTGTACGTATATGTATGCTTGGTGTTTGCTTTTCTGTGTTTGTGTGTGCACATGCGTGTGTTTGCACAGTGGAGACTGGAGGACAGAGAGGTGGTGACGCAGGAAGAGACCACCCGTGGAGCGCCCCCAGCATCTCCAGAGCGTGAACAGGGAGGCTCTGCTCAGTATCCCTGTCTGCTTGCACAGAAGCTTCAAGCTGGCCCCTCCGTCTCTCCAGTGTAGGGCGTGCACAACTCAGGCTCCTTTCCTGCCTCCTGGCCACCACCCCTCCCCACTAGCCTCATTGAGGCCAGGGTCTGTGTCCATCCCATTGGGTCAAGGCTGGCCGCCTTCTCCTCCCCTGCACACAGCCACCAGTTGCCACTGCCCAGGGCTGCACTGCACAGCCTCAAGGGGCGCTCCCCCCCCCCCCGGAGGGGGGCAGTTCTATGTGACTGGTGTCTCCAGGCCTGTGACATGCACAGCCTGCCCCCTCCAAGCCTCCCACATGTGCCCAGATCCCAGGGTCACATCCTCCTTGAGTGATTCAGACAGGAGACTCACACTGCAGGCCCAGCAGGTCTAGTGACAAAGAGGACAGGGGATGAGGGAGGGATGCAGCGTATGGAATGCGTCCCTTGAGCTCTGGTGACAGAGCCCCCAACACCAGCTTGAGTCTTGCAGCAAAAACCACCAACTCTGCCTGGAATGTCACGAGTGATTCAGAGAGCAGCTAGCCCTCTGACCCCTGACATGCCCCATGGCATGGGGTCCGAGCCTGCTACAGAGTGGAGCTGACAGCACCACGTATGAGCTGGGGGCACTCCGCAAAGGAAGCAAGAACCACTTGAGGCAGCTAATTCTGCATCTACCGCGGTGTCCATGGGACCAGAAGGCCCAGCAATGTCCAAACAAGAAAGGAAGCTGCCCTCGAAGTCACGGACTCCAGTTCGAAGGGGTGATTTCTGGATCACAGCGCGAAGGGGTGGGCCCACGCCAGCCTGCCCGCCCGCCGAGGCCACAGCCAGCGCTGGCTTAGGAATGGGCTTTGCAGCCTCACTGCCTGGTTCACATTTAGACTCCACCAGGGACTCGCTGGTGAGCTTGGCCCAATGAACTGAGCTCTCTGTGCACCGCCTCAGCCTCTGGGAGAGAGAGGACCTCCGGGGCCTGTCCTGCGGGGGTGGTGAGGACCGGTGCGTCCCTACATGTGAGGCCAGGCACAGGCACTCTGCAAGCCCAGATGCCGCGGCCATGGCTCTTCTCCACCAAGCAGGGATTTCTCTTGCAACTGCAGAGACAGGTGCGCCGCAGAGGCCAGGACCGATGTCACGGCGCAAGTAAAGCACGCGGAGAGGAATTGAGGTTGCAACCCCCTAAATGCTCACTTCCTCCTCTCTCATGCTCCCACCACTTCCACAAAGCCCCAAAGACTTGTCGCCCAGAACAGACAGAACCCTCTCAGCCCAGGAATCCTATGAGCACAAGAACCCTAACAGCCACGCAGAACTGACAAGCAATGGCCTGGAGGGAGGCCTGGCTCACCCTGATGCAGGCTGAGCATCACCGGAGCCCGTTTTCATTAGGAGATCTTTTACTTCCTAATAAGACGGCCTGCGCTTCTCAGCCTATGTAAGTATGCGTTTGTTCCGACTGACCCATTTTGCTAAAGAACCTGGCATTGTAAGCCTCCAGGTTTTCTAGAAGGAACAAGAAGGTGTCCGAGCTCTGGAGAGGCACAATGTGCAGCCCCACCCAGCCCACGCAGGCTGCAAAGTCTCGCCAGTGAGATAGAAGCCAGCAGAAGGGCAGCCTTCCACGCTACAGCCCCACCGCCCACACAGCATATCCTGCATTAATTTCCTCCTCAAACCCTTCTGCACACATGGATCTGGGTCTGGTTAACTGCATCAGATGTCTCACGCCCCAGTCATAGAATATGATCCATTCTCACTGCTGGGGGAGTGATTTCTTGGGGGAGATCAGTGATGAACCAGTCCCACAAAAGCTGAGAGAGGCGTGCCACTGGGGTAGAGAGGAGTCTGTGTTAACCAATGCGGGAATTGCCATGCCACATAAGAAAGGAAAAAGGTAGAAACACCCTAAGTGTCCCACAAAAGGGGATGGTATAGGGCAGTGGTGGCAAACCGTGGTTCGCGAGCCACATGCGGCTCTTCGGCCCCTTGAATGTGGCTCTTCCACAAAATACCACGGCCTGGGCGAGTCTATTTTGAAAAAGTGGCATTAGAAGAAGTTTAAGTTTAAAAAATTTGGTTCTCCAAAGAAATTTCAATCGTTGTACTGTCGATATTTGGCTCTGTTGATTAATGAGTTTGCCAACCACTGGTGTAGGGAATCGTTTTAGTCTGTGTTCCAAGATGTGCTCTGAGCAGTCTGTGGAAATAACAGGCAATAAGATCATAAATTGGCAAATAAATGAATCATAGAATTATATGTTTAAATATGGGGTATCCCAAAAAATGCATACCCACTGAATAATTATAAAGGCAGTGTTTATTAAAATATATATTTTCAAAATATAATAAAATCATTTGTTAAAGTGTGTATACCTTTTTGGGACACCCTGTGTGGGAAATACCTAAACCTATGTCTTAGTTTAGCTGCATGTAGTATTTAGCATGTTAACATATCTGCCACTTGTTGGCCTACTTGCTTTCAGATTTATTCCCCATCCTTCCTTTCCTCTGTCCTGCACTGCAGGGAGCTGATCCCCACAAACTACATTTCCCAGTTTCCATTGCTGCATTTCCCAATCTCCCTTGGTTTCCTGCTAGTTTCAGCCAATGTGGAACACTGGTGAAATACTGGAAGGTGGAACTAAGGGAGGAGCAAGGGTGTTTTCTCCACTGACCCTCCAGGCTCTGGGATGCATCTCTGGGAGGCAGTGGCTTCGTCTTCCCAAATATTCTAGCTCCCAGGATAGCCGGTCCCTCTGGGGCACCCATTCCTTCCAGGCAGCCCTTCTCTAGGTCTGATCATGATTCTTGACTGCTAAAGCTCTGCGGCTTGCTGCTTACAGGGAAAGGTGATATAGAAGAGAGTCTAGTTCACTCCTTCAGTCTCAGGGGATCATGGGTGAAGACAGACAGAGAAGTAGAAGGAAGCAATCAGAATGTGGGTATCTAAAAGGCAGAATGAAGACCAAGGGAAGAGGAATGTCTGGCCCTGTTGCAAGTTGGGTTCCCTGGGAAATAGACTCTTAGAGGGTTCCACATAAAGATATTTATTAAGGAGTTCCTTTAGAACCAATGCCTTGGGAGGGGAGGGGAGGAAAGCAGGATTGGGCAGAGAGAAATGTTGAGCTCTGAGGCAATCCCAACTGCCCCCACAAGAAGCTCCATAGCTGGGGTGGCTGTTTAGAGTCTCCCCAAGTTGGGGTCGGGGGTTGGGCCGTTGTATCCAGATATATCAGTCGCTGGATTCAGGTGACTCTGGAAGGAGGCATGGCCTTGGGCAGTCCAGTCCTCCATTCCTTAGCACATCACTGTGCCCACTGAAGTCACTCTTCTCTTCTTGTAGGAGGAGATGTCTCTGGGGCCACCTAGTCCCAGCTGGGGACAAAGCTACATCCAAGTAGACTCAGTGACCAGCAGCATGGGGCTCCTATTAACCTAGAGATGTAGCTTTCTAAGCTGCCCCTGGCTCCAGTGCGGTGAACTCCAGGGCAGAGAACACAGACGACTTGTGAGCCAATGGAGTGGGAGTGAGCCGCCTGCTGGAGAGGGGGTGAGGGAAGGTGCAAATGCAGAGACTCAGGGCGTCTGCTATGTGGCTGTGTTTAGTAACCAGGCTCTGATCACATCCCAGATGATGGGTGGCGGGCTTCAGCTGTACATGTAAGTGGGGCCGGCAGCAATCCAGTAGTCCTAGGCTACCCTCAGGGGTTGACTGACGCAGCTTTCCTGCAGGAAGTGCTATAAGCCACACCCTGCTACCCACTCACCTATACATCATCTTGGAGTAGATGCAGGAAGAGAGAAGATGGGGTTTACTTCCTACAAGGAACTGCACACTACCTGGAGGAGTTAGTATGAGGAAAGGTATCTTAGTAAAAGACAAAACAAAAATGCTGACGTTTAGTGTGAGCTAAATGTGTGGCTCTTCTGCAAGACTGAACTTCTGTGAATATTCCATGTGAATGAACCAGGATTGGGGACTGGCTAGTGAGAGAATGCCCCAGTTAACAGTGGCTTTAAAAAGAAAAGCACAAGATCCAGAAGAAGAGGTGCGAGCACAATGTCAGGAGCTCAGGCTCTTTCTATCTTTTTGCTCCTTCATACATGTCTCGCATTCATAGGTCCATTTCACGGTTCAAGATGGCGCATCCATGTCCCAGTAGCATGATGAAGGAAAGGGAAAGCAAGGGCGAAGGCCAGGCACCAGCCTGTGCTGGAGGAGGAGTCCTGGCAGCTGCTCCAGGGCACCTCCCCTTACACTGCTGTGGCTGAAACGTAGTCAGATGACCACATCTAGCTGCAAAGGAGCCTAGGAAAAGTGACACTCACTCCAATAAGCTGTGTGTTTGGTGAACACTCAGAGACAGTGCTATTGAAGAAGTTGAAAACAGGTATCAGGAAATAGCCAGCAATCCTGTTATGGTCTACAGAGCATAAAGCATGCACTCTCTCACTTACTCTCACAGTAACCCTGAAAAGTAGCTTATTCCTGTTATACAGAGAAGCCAATGGGCCCTGGAAACATCAGGCTGATCTGGCTGATTATCAATAGCACCAGTTTTCAGCCCTGGCCTGTTTGCTAAGTGGTTAAAGCATCAGCCTGTGGACCGAAGGGTTACTACTTTGATTCCAATCAAGGGCATGTACCTTAGCTCGATCCCCAGCTCCTGTCAGGCTGTGCGGGAGGCAGCCCACCATTGTGTCTCTCTCTGTCTCTCCCCCTCCCTTCCACTCTCTCTAAAAATCAATGGAAACATATCCTCCGGTGAGGATTAACAACAACAACAAACAGCAGCAGGTCCCACCTCCTTTCTCAAGCAGCTCCAGGCAATGCATCTAGCCTGCTGGGCGTTAATGTTTCCATGGAGTTTCAGAAGCAACACATAGGCAGGAGCGCCAGGCCTGCTGACTGCCTCCCTTCTTCCCCACAGCAGCCCCTGCTCTGTCAGAGCTCCACTCTGTTTGTTTTGCAATTACCGTGGGTTAAGGGCCCCGCTGACATTTTCACAGGGGAGGGTGGGCACAACCCCCCGCCCTTTGATTCTCTGATCGCTGTTTCCTCCACCTTTACAAGAAAATTGCATAATGGCCGTCACTTAGGCACCTTTCCAAAGCACTTCAGCTACGTTAATGCAGAAGGGCCACGTGAGGAAATGGCCCCAGATGTCACATGCCAAGGTGCGGAGAGAAAGGAGCATGCGGAGCTCTATTCAGATCCTCCCCGAACGGTGCCACGTGGGCATGTGACCCGAGGTTAGTGCCCATTTTCCAAAACCCCAGGCCGCGCCCACAGTAGCGCAGCTAGTCACATGTCTGGCCCGTGAGGTCCCTGTAAACATTTGTGACAAGTCTTCACAGCCTCTGTTTAAAAAATAGATACAAATGTGTGTGTGTGTGTGTGTGTGTGTGTGTGTACACGTGTATTCCATGAGACGGTGAGCCACTGGAAGCGACTAACCACACCCCCTTCTACATCTGTCCCCCATGCGGCTGCTCTGAAGCCAGATGTGAGCTCTTCCCAAAGGAAAGCTATGGGTCTCCATTGGTGTGGGGGTGACAAAGTCAGTGTGTCACTTACCGACAACACTGGGGCAGCCAAGGCAACCGTGCGTGCTGCTTTTGCAGGACTAGCATTCACTCAGCTCTCTTGAGCACTGGCACCCTGTTTTTCCCTGGGGAACTGCCCCCTTGCTCTCCAACTGTGTGGTGTGGGCACGGTTGGCTTGCTACCCTCAAGTGTGGCTAATTGGCACTGCCCACTCCCCCGGGTGTGGCTCTTAACTCAAGGAAGAGCATACGACCAAGTTGATTCCATAAGAGTCAGTCCCAGAACTCTGCTGCCCATCTAGGGCAAGAGGGTGAAGCAGGTGCCACTGGTGTCTCCTCTCACACCCCTCGGTGCTGCTCCCATGCCCACCAATGCTTCCTACCGCCGGCACTGAGACCCTGCCCCTGAGGGTTCTGTCTGATGCTCACAGACATGCGTGGGGCGAAGAGAAGTGCTGTGGAGTTCACCCTCCTGGGAACAGCCCTCAGCCCATCGAGGGTGGGGCTGGAGAAGCAGCACCCCAGCTCCCTGTTGCTGGAACAGGATCTGGGCACTGTACTTCACCCTCCTCACCACCACCACCCCCGTCTTTGGGGGCGTGGTCCACAGTGTCTCACTGAAGTCCCACTGGGGTTGAACATCACTTACCCACAGGGGTACCTGATCATCAACACACCTGCCGCCCCTTCCCTCTCACTTCCCCATTATTCTGCCAGAGTTTTCTGGGGCTATTTCCCCAAACCCTCTCGCATTGGCATCCCTGCCTCAGTGTTGGCGTCTGAGGGAACCCAGCCTGAGAGACAGGGCCATCTTGACACAACAGAGCAAGAAAATGCCTGATGCAGTCAGCACAGAGGAGACACCATAGAGAGAGAGAAAAAGAGGGAGAGAGGGAGGGAGGGAAGGAGAGAGGGAGGGAGGGAGGGACAGAGAGAGAGAGAAAGAGAGAGAGGGGGGGGCATTCTGGATGGCCCCACATTTGGCATCTGGATCCAGCTATGCATGAAGGTGGCTTTACCTTCAGATTGGCCTTAAGATAAGCAAGTAAGAGCTGGGCTCCAAGGTCTTCGTTGTGACTCTTTCCTTTTTCCTTTCCACGCTTTCCCGTGTGGACCCAAGTTTCCTTTCTCGCTGCACCTGCAGCAGCTCATGTGACCCAGCTCGAGGAATCCATTCCCAGGGCTCTGGCCCCTGCCCTCCAGGAGAGGGGAAAAGCCACCAGGGTGGCAGACAGTTCAAATCCTTCACTGCAATTATGTGCAAATCACCTCCTGGCAGCTTCCTTCTTGCCGCTGCGCTCTTGTCTGCCAGCCCCTCTCAGGCCTGGCACCCCGGGAGATGTTAACTCATCTCCCTCATCTGCCTGACTGACTGTCATCCTGGCACAGCGCTGGGCTGGTGATGAAGTCCTTAATTAGTACATGTCTCCGGGCTCGTGTTTTGCCACCTCTTCTCTCATTTGCTCTCCCTGCGCCTCTCTCTCCTTTCCCATCTCCAGAGGGAAAACCCTGTTTGTTCTTTAGCAACACTGTTTCTGTGACTCTCCATGCCGCAAGGTGCCATCTTCTCCCCAGTCACCCGGCCACAGCCACCTGCTGCTGCCGTGGGCGGCGCTCCAAGTTGCGCACTGGGTGCTATCATCCCATCGCGTCCTCCCATCTGCCCTCTGTGCTGAGCCCTTCCTGCAAGGTCTTCTCAAACGTTCTCAAGAGCCACGGAGGAGGGACTGTACTCATGGGCCCCCTTGGTGCAGAGAAGGACACTGAGGTCCAGAGAGGTTAAGCGATGGCCCGTAAGTCACACAGCTGTCAATCACCGAGTCAGCACTTAAACTCACATCATCCGGACCCAGAATCCATTGCCCTTATATGCTCAACGCTGCTCCCAGCCGCTGTACCCCAGGCCTGGAGATCGGGGTCCGTGCACTGCTGATGTGAGGAGCCAAACTGCCCTTGGCTCAGCCAGCCAGGCCATCTGCCTCAGCTCCTGAACCCCGCTGCTGCAGCCGCAGACGAGGCACAGATGGGTATGGGTGGCTGTGTTCCCATAGGCCCGAATCTACAGAGACGGGCAGAAGGCTGGGCTCAGCCCTTGGGCCGGAGTTGGGCAGCCCCTCTTGCAAGTGGTCACTGCTGTGTCCTTTAGGGCGCCCTTCACAGCTAGACAGGGATTTGGTGACAACGAAATCGTCGAGAACCCAGGCTCGCGGGAAATCTTGCTCAGCCGCCCGGGGCCCCATGGGCTTTCCATGGCCATTCTCGTGGCCTCAGGGACACAGAACGGCTGCAGCAGTTTCAAGTCTACATCCCCACACAGCGGGAAGCAGGAGCTTTTGCGTTTTCCACGGGAGAGGGACGCCTTGGCATCTGCACCAGGCTTCCTCTTCCATTTCCTTGATCAGCACTGAGTTCCATGTTCACCCCAAAAATCAGTCACTGGAAAGTAAGGAGTATGGACCTCTTATATTCATTCCTGAGGCTCGGGGGTGTCCCATACTTCCTCTGAATCTGGGCACCAGTAACTACCACAAAATCAGGTTATGCTGACCTGGAAGAAGGGAAGGGGATTGGGGTAGGTGACAAGAGCATCTGCTATGTTCACAACCACTGGTTTTAGGAGAGACTCAGAGCACAGGTCCAGCCTGTGGAAGCTGCTGGAACACCATACCGCTAAGCCTCTGCGGTGTGAGGCGTGGTCACAGCTGGGGAGGAGCTCAGTTGGAGACCTGTCACTCACTCTTAACACCCTGCCTGGGAGAGCAGTGTCAGCCCCAGAGCTGTGGCAGGAGGGCTGGGGGGAAGGAAGAGGGGGGAGGAGACAGGTGTGCAAGGGAAAGAGGGTTAGCCAACAGGGCTGGCACCTCCCAGGCAGTGAGATGCCTGTGGTTTCAAAGAGCCAGGACCCCACAGGCTTTAGGGAGCGGCCCCCAAAGTCATCCTGAGGCATGATCTGCCAGAATTTGCATTGACTCAACTCCCACGTCCAAAGCAGGCCTTCTGTGCAAGACGCTGAGTGTGGAGAAGTCTGAAGGGTGTGAGCTAAACTAACCTGCGTGCCCACACAGTCCCTGTCGAGGACAGGGACACGGGACCCATTCCCTAGAATGGGAGGCCTGGCGTGGGATGTCTGTTCTCTGCTTAAAGGAGTTTCGAGAAGAAAATAGAGAGAAATGTGTTACACACTTCATTTGTAAATTCATTCGCTCATTCATCCAGTAGCTGTTTATCAAATATCTGCTATGAGCCAGGAAATATTCTATTTGGTAAGGATTCAGCAAGAAACAGGTAAAAACCCTATGCTTCATGAAGCCTACTTGTGGTGGGGGAGACAGCGATAAGAAAACTACACATATTTACTTGAGCCAGCCATTGAAGGTGTCTTAACCTCCTTCTCACTGATAAAGCCATTTCTCACCACTCCCCGTTCACTGTGGGCCAGGCTGGGCTCCTTCATCTCATGTGTCAGCGTGGCTGGGCCACCGCGCCCAGATATTTGGTTAAACGTTATTCTGGAAGTATCTGTGAGGGTGATTTCTGGGTGAAATTAATACACGGGAAGCTCTAAGTTCAGTTCTTGGTAGGATGTAAGTGATCATGAGCGCCAGTCATTCTAACAAAACGATTTCTTCAATGTCTCTGACACCCCAAGGCAGCCCAGGTCTCATCACAGAGCCCTATATTTCCGAGCCCTAGCTGTCACTTTCCCGGCGGGGGGAAACCCCACGCAGTGGGATCAGGCCCCGTATCTCGCCGTGGAGAGACTCACCAGGAAATTGCCGCTGGCACCTCCTTCTCTGACACGAGGCGTCTGTGGCCTCCTCTCTCCAGGCCCCGAGCGAACATCACCTGTGATCTCTCCACCCCCGGAGTCTCCCACCCGGAGCCCGACAGGTGCAGGAGAATTTCTGCAGGGGCAGGCGGGGCTGGGGCTGGATTCTTTTTTTTTTAAGAGCTGGTTTCAATTTTGTAATATTGTTCTCTTGGGCAATGGAGGTGTGTCCTCCCTAACTGGGTTCTCAACAGGGGGGCAAGGCAGAGAAAGAAATACACAAAAATGCCACACTTTCAATGCCTGTGACGTGATGCCGTGGAGTTATACGTGACATTGGTCACTGGTTGCGTTTTCCTCCATCCTTTCCTCTTTACTCCTCATTTCAGTTCTGGGACATCAGCGAGGCTGGGTGCAGCCCTCCGCCCCAGGTGGGGAGGCTGGTCCTGGGTCACAGAGGGGTCCAGGGAACCCGGGCTGGTGGAGCTTCCTTCGGTTCCACAGAGGACAGGGCGGACCCAGACTTTCTGCTCGATTTGATTAGAAGAACAGAGAGAGAATGACCAAGAGAATAACGTTCCCTCTCTGTGAGTCAGTGCTATTTTACTGTCTCCCCAAACCTCCCCCCATCCCTTGATGGCTGTGTCCGCACTTGAGGAAGCATGGACTGCCCCACGACAAAGCCGTTCTCTCAGCCGAGCACAGAGGCCCCTGAGGTCTGTCCTACCTCCCTCTCAATCCTCATAGCCTGTTTCCCCACCACTTATACTGCCACCAGCTCACACGCACGACAAGTCCTTCTCTGTGTCTTCACACGTCCCCCACCTCTCCTCCCAGCCTGGCGAACTCCTCTTTATCCCACAGTACCCATCCAAGGATGCCGTGGGAGGTTCAGTTCTTGGTAGAATGGAAGTGATCCTGAGCACCAGTAGAATAGAAGCAAGAGTAGAATATAAGCTAGCATTTGCAATATGACTTCATCTTAAAGGGGGAAAAATCAAATCGAGTTCTGGAAATCATACAGAGAAACATTAAGAAGTGATGGGACTATGGTGATTTATTTTCTTTTGGCTTATCTGTGGTTTCTGGTGTTTTGACAGCCAACATGTATTCTTCTGTAATCGCAACAAAAGTTACGTTTGATGTTTTCAAAGAGCAAGTGTTGACATGCTTCCTTTCTGGAGCTCTGGAATATTATCATCTTGCTCCACTGCGCACCCGGGGGGAACAGGAGTCCCATGCTGCACCGCTGCCGTGTGCACGGACTTCTGCTCTTCCATAACCACCTTGTTTTGAAATAGCTACTTACTTATCTCCTCCCCACCCCAGTCTGCAAGGCTGCATCATGTAGATGCTAGGAACGGGGACCCCAGAGCCACAATTTCTGGGGTTGAATCCTGGGCACCCTTCGCCCATCCACCTCTTCACGGACTATTCAGCATGTACCCCGCACCAGGCCCCACACCTGGCAGATTGCACACACCTGTATTCACACCAGGCAGTGCCCACGCCTTCATGGAGCTGCCCACCAGGATAATCACCAGTGAATATAGTAAATGAGCAAATGCAACACAACAGTTCATAAAATTATTAATCAATATAAGGAGGACCTAATTGAACTGCTGAATCTTCCCATGTCCATCTCCGATCACGTTCCTGTCCCTTCCTCATATCCTAGAGAGCGAATCATGTATCCGAGGGCTGTGTTATTCCTTCATAGTTATCTTTGCTGTTCCCTTTAAAGAACCAGACACCATTCCCATAAGCACCCCAAGGTGTTCCCTCCTCTTTTATTGGCCAGAAGAGGGCCTGCACCTGCCCACTAACTGACACGGATGAGAGAGTGGGTAGGCTGTGAGCTGTTTAAGTTGAACAGGATTTTCAGTTTCTTAGCCTCGAGAGAAAAAAATTATAAAATTCTAAAAGTTGACATAAAGATTCAATCAGAACACATACGTTTCCCTAACATGTGTTGATAAAAATTAATAGCTGTTTCTTCCAATCTGTAGGCTAGCTTACACCTCCAACTGCCATCCCTGCCACCACACACATGCATGCACACACATACACCACACACATATAACACACGTGCATAAGACACACATGTACACAAAGGCACGCACCCCCATCCCTTTGGAAGTGGCCGTCTTGCGTATATGAGCTTATGGCCCAGCTCTGTCACCAGGCTTGTGTTTTTACCACTCCCTGCCCTTTAGTGGACAATGATTTTATACAGCTGCCCTATGCCAGACAGTCAGGTGCCCAAAATATAACGAGGAAAAACCAAATAAGGCATCCTGCCCAGTGGGAAGAGCAAACATTACTCAAAGACTCACACCGTAACATCGTAATTCCAATAAAACCCCAATTAAACTGCTGACTCTGTGCTCATCTCTGGTCACACTCCGTCCTGCAACCACACACAGGCATGCACACACTAAAGCAAGCGAGGTGCCATGCGGATGCATGCTGGGGGCTCTGTGGTGGCCACCCTGGTACATGGCCGAGATGGGACATGGAGGAAGGACCGCACCCTGGGCAGAAGCTCTGGGTGCTGGTGCTGGCCCATAGGTCCCAGGAGCACAGGGAGGGTCTACTTTCAGGAATTCTGCAAGCTGAGCACTAAGCACGGTCATTTTAAGAATTAAATTATGTCCACATAAAACTTATATGTTCAAATAAAAAGGCAGTATGTCTCAGAACTCATCATTGCCTGGTCATTATCCCTATCTTCCTATGGTCTCTGTGCTCAGGGTCCCTGGTGACTCCAGAGCTGGGTGGTGGAAAGGCTCAGTGAGAGTGTGCGACATGAAGCTTCTCTTACCCACATCATCCATGTTCAGTCACGTCATTGAGAAGCTTAACCTTGGCCATGATGACAGAATTTGCACCACAGGAATTGGCCAATGCTAGAGATCAGGTTTTGGTTTCTGCTGTTTCCCCACTACCCAGAAGCTGGTTATTGAGGGAGAACATCCTCTGCAGTTTCTTAGACATCAGCTTTGAAATCTCTTATCATCCATCCATCCATCTACCTACCTACCTATCTCTATCTATCATCTATCTATCTGACTATCTAACTATCTATCTATATGAGCCACTGAGGCTACCATTCTGTTCCTTGAAGCCAGATGCATTCCTCCCTGATGCCAATGAACTTCCTGGCCATGCTGCAGAAAAAGCAACGGGGCTATAAGACGACTCTGGAAATTTGCTCCCGTAACTATGAGCACGGGTCAACAGGTTCAGTGCAAACTAAAGGGGGTTGGTCACAAATCTTCAGTCAGGTCTAGGTTTCCCCACTCTCACTCCCAAGCTTCTCATCAAATTTACCTTTTAACCAGTTCTCTGTCACCTGTCACCCCATGGCCATCGCCACGAGGAGAGCATTTCATTAGGGGGTTCCGGGGGTGGGGGGGGGAGATACGGCTGGACTTTCTAAACCTTTGGTGGGAAAACCCTGCCCGCAGAGTCCTAAGGATGCAGAGCCAGCCCTGCCCACGTGACGGGGTTTTTTGGACGCTGCACTAGAGCCCGTCCCCAGCCGCGAAGGCGACCGGCATTGACTCTGACCAGCCATCTCCAGTGATGGCGTGACTGCCCGACACCGGCCATGAAGCCTAAACACACCCAGGCTCTTCAAAGTTCAACCTCTGTGGTGGGTCCTGACGCTGAAATATTTATACAGAAATGCACCTTCCAGATAACATCTCCTGGACTCGGCTCCGCAGCCGGCTGCGAAGTGGGGGGCGGGGGGGAGCTTATAAACCCTCACTCTGTTGTCAACAATTCAGCCAGAGACTCACCCTGGGCCCAGAGCGCAGCTGAGGACAGCCAGGTCCCTCCTCGTCCCCGAGAGCTTCAGGGTCAAAAATAAGCTCCCCTTTCCTCTCCCTGCTCTAGACTCCACCGCAGCAGCCCCCGGGGCTGGTGCCACCCTGGCCCGTGCCCAGCAAAGCCCCCGGGGTGCTGGAACGGATTCAGCCCTTGGCTGAGTTCTTCCTTGTACGACTCCGTGCCAGCCTGGTTCATCCGTGGGTCATCCCTGTTTGGGTTTCTGGGTGAACCCTCCCCGGGAAAAGAAGACACATGAGGCTTTGTTAGAGCGACAAAACCAGGGCCAAGCTGGCCTGAGCTTGTCTTTGCCCCCCAGCCAGAGTTTTTAGAGCAACTACCTTCTTTCCTCTACGTTGAGGGTTTTTCTCCTCTCCCTGAGTTTGGAACTGAGTTTCCCCGTCTGGCAGACTTGTACAGGCCAAGGTCAGGCCCCAGCGCGACCTCTCACCTGCCACGTGGCCAGGACAAGGGCGCCAACCTTCCTGAGCCTCAGAGGTCGGGATGCCAGCCAACAGCTCATGCTGAGACTTGGCACCCTCCCCTCGGAACAGAGAGGGCAGGGCCTTGCTGCGTTGGTGACTTCCCTGTCCCGTTGAAGTTCTTTAACAAATGCTTTGGATTCCCAATCCCAGCAACAACCTGACTCTGCCCAGTTTGCAGATGTGGACACTGTGGCTCACAATGGGTGAGGGTCACACGGTCATACAACTGACAGGGGACAGAGTCAAGACTGGAACACACACCCACGCGGCTGCAGAGCGCGGGCCACCCTCGCCCCCAGCGGGGACATTAGGTGCAGAAACGAATGTGCGCACATGGCACGGCCTGTGGGAGTCAGCAAGTGCTGGCTCCCTCTTCCTCCTTCACCTCTCACACCATCTCCCCGCCCTGCTTCCTATCCCCCATGCTCCCCCAAAGCCACTTCATATTGGAGGGCTCCGTGGCTTGGCCTCAGCAGGCCTCAAACCCCAGGGAGGGTGGCCAGGGGTGCATTCACCTCCAGCGGCCCCATGACACCAGCATTTCTGCTCATGACCTTAGTCTTCTTTTACGTGACCTTGATTTTCTATCACAGGCGAGCTGTGGCTACCTGTCAGCACGGGGCCACCTTTCTCCAAGCGTGGTCTCTAGACCAGCCACGTCAGAATTCAGATTCCTAGGTCCAGCCCTCAACACATCGGATCCCAAACTCAGGGGTGGGCTGCTTGAGTGTGCATTAATATATATATAAATAAGTAAATATATGGGAGAGACAGAAACAGCAACATCAATGGTGAGAGAACCATTGATTGGCTGCCTCCTGTACGCACACAACTGGGGACTGAGCCCATAACCGGGACATGTGACCTGACCGGGAATGGAACTGTGACCTCTTGGTTCATAGGTCAACGCTTAACCACTGAGCCACGTGGCCAGGTTCGTGCCTTTTTAGCGGCCTGTAGAGATCCCTGCATCGCACCTCGGGAAATGCGGAAGGAAAGCAAGGCCTTCCAGAGCCTGAGCGCAGAGAATAGTGCGCTGCAGGTGAGCTGGGAAAGGAGGCACTGAGGAGGCTGACCTCTGTCACTCAGCAGGCACTTCTGGTGGGGCAGGTGCCCTGCAGGCAGGAGGGTCTGCTCTGCTCCTCCTCAAACCGCCCCCCGCCCCCCAGCCCCGGCTCCTCAGCAGGCCCCTCTGCTGCCCTGCCTCCCCTGGTGCAGCCCTATTCAGAGAAAACAGCTGGGCCTCCAGTTTTCAATGGGGAGTGATGTTTCCATGGAGCAGGAGAACAGGGAGGGAGAGGTAGTCAATAGGATAAACAAATAACACGCACCCATACACAAAACCTAGGAAGGCAGGCAGGGAGGGGAAGGGGGAAGGGTGAGAGGAGAGGGAAGGGGAAAGAGAAGGAAGGAGAGAGGGAGGAAAGGATGAGAAACCATTTAGTCGCTCACAGCCCTAAATATGCCCTGAGGCTCCTAGGAAGGGGGGCGCACGCACGCGCGCACACACACGTGTTACTGTTGATCTTCACTCTAACCCTTCCTTCACTCTAACCCTTCCTTCACTCTAACCCTTCCTTCACTTTAACCCTTCTGTCCATGTTCCCAAGTCCTTTCAAAATCAACCTTATCACCATTTTCCTCGGTGGTTCAGGGCCGCGCCCGGAATCTCGCTGGGCCTGTGGGGCTGTAAATGGGTATAATAACCTGCTTTATCTGCCCCGAGGTGGTGAGATAAGGGAGGGTGGCCACTGTCTTTGAAGAGACTGGAGGGCTGCACAAGTATCACGGGTTGTTATGATCGCTATCGCAGGCAGGTGGCAGTTTCCGGCCCCCTCCCTCAGACACCCTCGCCAAGGTGCTCAGGTATCCCTAATGCATATGCATGAACCCACCACTCTTCACTCCTTCGCCACATGAGGGGTTCCCATGCATCTTCGGGCTGACCCAGCGCCTGCACACAGGGCCTGCCTTCAGCGCGCTCAGTGTTTGTGTTTGGACTGCAGTGGGTCCATACAGCGTACTCCATACTATAGTTTCTGCCGCTATGACTGTGAGGCGCACGCACACACACACACAGGCTCTGCAGGCAGATTTCCAGTATCTGAATGTTAGTCTTTGCCACTCCCTCGCTCTGTATACTTAACCTTAACCTCTCTGTGCCTCAGTTGCCTCATCAGCAAAGGCGAAATAAAAATCACACTTTCCGGCTTATTGGGAGTTTATACACATTGATGTATGTAAAAGGCTCGGAACAGCGTGAAACATGGTGTCGTAAGCACCATGTAAGTGTTATCCAGTATTGATTTTCTTTCTGGCCAAGTGTTGTAAGGGCAATTAAATAGTCCGGAGTGCATTAAGTGCGGTACAGAGCATTCTTGCTTCTGAACAAATATAATTGTTATTTTTCCTGGTTGGGCCAAGTTCACATTTTTTTAATGAATTACTCACACAGAGAACATTCTGAGTCCTCCTGGGCACAATGGGAAAATTCCACAGAGACGAGGGCCCCAGATGCACTCTCGGAGACACCCACACTAGCAGGTCCCCAGAGCTCTCTCCCTATTAATCACAGGAAGGAGCTTGCCTCATGCTCACCCACCACGAGGCTGAAAAATCTTTAAGCTCCCCCTCTCCGTTCGCAGGCATCATTGCCCTGACCAGTTTCCTTTTGGGGAGAAGGCTCGGCTGCCCTTCCACCTGTCCTGCCAGCCCATCCATCCTGGTACCTCCTACCTCCCCCTCCCCTTTCCCTTCCCCTCTGACTCCTCCCAAGTCTGCTGCCAGTGTCTGTTAGGTTTTCATTGGAGAGAAAAAAACTTACTTCCTAAAATGTTCAAAAGTCTTTCCTCAGTTTGTTATTAAAGCAATTATCTAACATAACACACCGCATCGCCCAAGGCATTCTAATGGGAAACAAATGCTTCAGGCAAGCAACCAGTGGACGGGGTCGTTACTGAAAAATGAGGGGAGGTGATTAGTGGGGGAGGCCGGGGAGGAAAGACTTTCCACCTGGCCTTGGACAGCACATCAAACGGCCGTCCCCAGGATGCTATTTATAATCATTATGGCTCTGTCTCTGGAGCGCTGTTGGTCTGCCCGTCCTCCCGTCTTTTGTGTCCCTGTCTGCACCCCTTTCCCACCTCTGCATGGAGCCCGGTCACCGGGCTGGCATCTTTCAGTCCAGGCATAGGGGGCAAGTCCTGGAGAAAGCTGGCCGGGGGAGGGGGTTGGGGTCCAGGTGCCCGGCAGACGGGTTTCCATGCATCTTTGGGCTGACCCGGGGAATCTTCACAAACTCATTTCAGCTTTCCAGCAGAGAGCTGCCACCAGAAACCCCACTCCTTGAAGAGATGGTGGATAGTCAAAACGTCTAATGGGAACCCTAGTTTTCTGGGGATGCAGTAGAGTGGTTGTTGGGGGGGTGGGGAAGGGAGGTGACATTTATCATGCTGAGCCCTGGGAAGATAGTGGAGAAAATTAAAGTACCATAGAGCTCTCCTGGAGGGCCCACCTGGGTGTAGAAGGTAGATTTCATATTGGACCAACTCTCATTGATTGGCCTGGAAGCATGACTTGAGAGGATTCTGAGCTTGGGAGAAAACTCTGTGATAGATTATTGATGTCTGCCATGGACAGAGGGGGTGAGAATGGCAGCCCACTGCATATCTGACCATGCTGGTCTAGCCCCTCTCTCCTCCCACCTGAATGTGCCTCGGATTAACCGGGATCTCACTGAACTGCAGGTCCCGACTCAGAGGATTTGGGTGGGGCCTGAGAGTCTGCATTTCTAACAGGCTCCAGGGTGATGCTGATGCTCTGGTCCAGGGATCTCCCTGTGCACGGCATAAATCTAAGGAACCTCCCAATGAAACCACATCCCCAGACCCCTCACTCATATGCTCAAATACTCTGTCGACATCGCTGTCCTGGAGAACAAGAGATTCTAGAAAGTATTCTGAAAGGGCAATTCAGCATCTGGTCTCTGAGGTTCACAAATTGAGGGCGGAGGTCCAGCTCAGACCATAAGCAGGGGCCTCCACTGATTGGCCGAGAACAATGAAGACTCCCAGAGGGGCTGCAGCCCTGCCAGAGCCCCAGCCAGAAGCTCAGATGTTTCTCCAAATCAACTCCAAGCCTTCCACATGCCTCCGGGGCCTCCTCGCCACTCTGGAATTTAACTAGAAGGTTACACTCCTGGGTGACCCTTTGGGTTCAGCACCCCCTTGGCTGAACAGATGATCACTTCAAAAGTCCCCTTTCTTGTGGTATTTTCAGTACTTCTGATCTTGGCCAAGAACCACTGGCCCAGAGGCATATGAAAGTGAAAAAGCAGAGAAAAGGGGAAATGTCACTCATCGACTCCCCCATGCCCACCCAAGCAGACTTTGCCAGAGTTGAATGCATGGACTCAGTCTGAGTTTGGCCGAAGGCCTTACAAAGTCAGTGAACCCTTGACATTGCTCTGCACCATAATCCTATTAGTCTTGGAGGAGCCAAAGGCACACCACCAGGTAGATGATGTGATATCTGTAATATTCTAGTCACTCAAAGGAAATATGCTGCCCATGTGGTGAGAGGGGCCAGTGTACAGATCTGCTCTCGGCAATGAGATAGCTTTTCCCAGAACAAGGTGGGCAGAGAAATAGAGAGCAGAGGCCTTGGACATCAAAGTTTTTGGGTTGGGATCCTGGCTTCATTGCTAATGTGTTTCATCTCTGGCTCTCTTCTGCCCATATGCTGCCATCCAGCTGGACTGCCATCTTCCTGCCTCTCTCAGCACATTCCTACCTCAGTGCCTTTGCATCTGCTATTCTTCTTGCTTGGAAGTCTATCCCACAAATCTCTCCATGGCGGCTTTCCTGTCATCATTTGAGTGACACCCATATATCCTTTCTTTAGAGGGGCCTGAACTTACACAGCTGAAGCAGCCCTCACCCTCGAGCGCCATCCTTTAGCACGTGGTCCTAATTCATTTCATAGCACCTCTATCTGAGATGGAACTGGAGTGTATTTAAATGTTAGTTGACTGTTTTCCTCTGGAATTTAAGTTCCACGAGAGTAGGAATTTGTCTTCTGTTCACTGGTGTATTTCTATACACTTTGAGTAGTTCCTGACTCGAAGAACGTACACAGTACATATTTATTATTGCTAGAGAGTAAGTAATCTCTCTGGGTATGGTGACTGGTCATGTGATTAAGACAAGGCCAATGACAGTGTTGTCAGGCCGTTTTCTCCCGAGTTAATGGAAAGGGAAGTCACTCTCCACTGACTAAACTAAAAGGATGTGGGAGCTGGGCTGCCAGAGTCATCTCACCTATCGGGTGACATAGATTAAGCCCTGATCGCAAAATGTGAGCCATGCGTCAAACCAGAAAGATCTACCAGGGCCCATGCATGCCCACCTCCCCCCATCTCCCACCCACTCCCACCTATAAAGCTTAAGTTGCGCTTGGTTTCTGTCACTTGAAATTGACGTTGTCCTGAGCAATGCACGTGGGATTGCGGCAAGATCTGGGTTCAGTCCTCTCTCCCACTTGTTAGTTATGGGATGCTGTTGCAGGTCAAAGGCTCCCCCACCCCAAAATGTCCACCCAGAATTGGTCACTGTGACTGCTGGTAAACGGTCTTTGCTGATGTAATTAAGTTCGCGATCTTTAAATGAGAGCATCAACCAGAATTTGCCACTAAATTCAGTGGCAAGAGTCCTTATAAGAGAAAGGTAAGGGGGACTGAGATACACCAAGGAAATGGCCCCGTAAGACAGAGGCAGAGACTGGAGTGATGCTGCCGCAAGCCGAGGAATGCCTGCGGCCCCCAGATGCTGGGAAAGGCGAGGGCCAGATCCTCCCTTAGGGCCCTCAGAGGCAGGAGGCCTGCCCACACCTTTACCGGGGCCCAGTGATACTGACGTCAGACTACTGCCCCCCCCAAGCCCCGAGAAAACAAACTCCTGCTTCTTTAAGGCACCAAGTTTGTGGCAAATTGTTACCACAGCCACAGGAAACCAATGTCGACTTCCAGACCCTTCTCTGCCTCAGTTTCCTTTTCAGGAAGTCAGAGTCAGAATTCCTGTTCCCATCAAAGTGAAACGAACCTGGAGCCCAGGCCCTGCTCTCTCAGCCACTAGCGGGATGACCTCAGGCGGCCACTGGCGTCTCTGAGCCACAGTCTCCCTGTTTGTGAAATGAGCTCATTCCCAACACTCTCTCCAAAGATTTGTCACAGGGTTCAACCAAGTAATGCGCCTACAGTCCTGTGTGCAGTGCCTGGCATGCGGCAAACGCTCAGGGAACAAGGGGAGGCCAGCCTTTGCACTGGACCTGTGTACCCTCTTAGAGAAAGAAAATACCTCAAAGAAAACTGGAATTATCTGTCTAGGAAACGTCCTAAAATGCCAGAGAACAGTGCTTTGTCAGACGGGTGGTTTTCAAAGGCCAGGATGAGCTGCGAGGTGGCTGAGTAGGCGCTCCTTGGAGAGGCGGCCTCCTTCCTCAGTGGGCACTCAGGAGCCGGGCCTGGCCTCCAGTAAACGGAGCTCCACAGAGCCACGCTGAGCAGGCAGGCTGGTGTGGCTGCGCCTGAGAAAACAGTCGCTGAAAATGTGCCCAACACAACCCGCCCCGGGGCTGTGCCCGGCTCTCCCCTCATTCCCAGCCTCCTCCAGCCAGGCGCTGGGCGGCCGCTCCCCGCTCCCCGCGGGTGGGTCCCAGTGAGAGTTGTCTTCAGCTCCCACAAGCCCTGTGATGTGGTGTTCCCTGGCGGGCGCGGCAGAGGGAACATATGTGAGGAACAGACATGGGGAACAATGGGACCCATAAATCTCAGGCTGTTGTCTGCTTCCTTAATTCCAGTTGCAAAACAACAGCCGGCCTCGGCGAGCACAGCCAGGCCCGCAGCCACCGGCCTGGGGAGCCGCTCCTGGGAAGAGAGGATCGTGTTTGGAAAAGCTCTGCCTCATGCCGTTGTTTAGTTGTTTATCATCCCCTTAGCCTTTATGTTATTTTTTATTGATTCCAGGAAGGGAGAGAGAGAAACATCAGTGATGAGAATCACTGATCCGCTGCCTCCTGCACGCCCCACACTGGGGATTGAGCCCACAACCTGGGCATGTGCTCTTGATCAGAATCGAACCTGAGACCCTTCAGTCTGCAGGTCGACGCTCTATCCACTGAGTAAACCAGCTAGGGCACTTTTTTTTTTTTTTTTTTTAATGGAAGAGGCCAAACACTAAGAAGTTAAAGGAGAGCACCTCACGTTCTGGCCTGTATGTAGCCTGGGGGTGCAGGCAAAGGGCAATGCTGAGCATGGAGGTGGGACCCCACGTGGTTTCCAATGGCTGTTGTGAAGGGAAGCGGCTCCCTGAGTTTGGCTTCTGCTCCGTGTGTAGGAATTTATCGGTTTTCTGGCTTCCTCAGAGCTGAGGTGAGAAGTGTAAGAGTCCGGGCACCCAGGACTCTGCCAAATGAAGCGTTTTTCTTGTGAGTAAGAGAGAACGAAGGAAGCCCAGCCCAGCACCCCTCTCGGCAACAACAGAAACGGTTCTCACTGGCTCTGCGAGAAGAGCCCAATCTCTGCGAAGTGGGAGTTGGTAAAACCTGCTCAACTGTGTTCCAGGCCCCGAAGCACGAATGGGGCCAGACAGGTCTGGACTCAAACCCCAGCCTGCGGATGGGATTCAGTACACAGACCCTGATGTTGCCTGAGCCCTTCAGTTTCTCCGTCTATAAAATGGGCACAGCCATGTGGCCCCTGACTTAGAATCACCATGAGAATGAAATAAGCCAGCCTGGGAAGCATTTGGAAAACAGCCAGCCTGGCATACAAGGTCTTGGTGTGCATTAGGCCGACCGAGACTGGAATAGCTGAACCTGTCACTCTTAACTCCTCTGGGGCGGCAACAGGGCTGGTTCCTCCTGAGTCACAGGAGCGGGGCCATGTGTAGATGAGATAGCCCGTGTTTGGTGTGCGGCATAGTTCCTGGGACCCATCGCAGGTGCCCCGCCAAAGCCAGGTGTATGTTCCCCCCAAGTGGGGACAAGGAACCCTCCTTAGTACAAAGCCACTGGCATGTGGTAGGAAAGGAAGTTTCGGCCCTGGGCACGGGCACTCGCTCACTCCTCAGAGACCGAGGGCAGCCATGTGGCCTGGATCGCGCCAGCCATCCAGAGTCTCAGCCACACTGTCCCCGTGGGCCTTGGTGACATGATCAGATGTTGTCCTTGGGCACCAGGTCTCAGTTCTACATCGTGTCCCCTCTTCTCTCATTTCCCTGGTTTCGGCCTCTGTGTATTTATATATTTTATTTTTACATTTCATTGAACCTCAGTTGTTCTTGTGTATATTGTTCTTTCTATGATCCCATTAAATTCTTACCAGAACAATAAACAAATTAACTGTCCCATAAAATCATCTGTGGGTTGTCATGTCTTTGCTCAATGGTCATTGAGTTCTTTGAATTCTGGGGCTGGGTCTTCACTTCTGTGACCTCGGGACCTCCCCAGCCCAGCCCGGCAGGTTCCCAGCCCTGCATCCTCCTCCCTCGCTCTCAGAACCAACAGCACGGTGGAAGCCCGACCCCTGTGGGACAGTCCCCGCCTCTGGCCGGACAAGGCTGGTCCCCTTTGATCTTTCTGGGTGACCTTGGGGGACTAATGAAGCCAGGCTGGGCCGCAGATGAACTCAGCATCTGGGGCCATGATCCCATGGCATTTGGAACAGAATTGCAAGGACACTGTGGCCTGATGCCCAAGCCTGGCGCTACAGGACAGGGACCGAGCTCCCAGAATATCCCAGGCCCTGGCGTCTCACACCAGCCCTCGTGCAGGAGGGGGTCCAGTCACTGTCTCCCTGGATGGCTCAAAAAAAACCTTGCATTTACTAATGGCTCAAAAAAGCTTGCATTTACTGAATATTGTCTACTAGCTCTTGAACATGTATTCATTCACAGGACCTTCGCAGTCACCCTGTGAGCTAGAAATGGATGGCATCACTGTAGGGGGTGACAAACTTCCTCAGGGTCACATGGAGGCAGGGCTGCAGCTGAAACCCCCCACCCCTTTAGCCACGTCCCTGCACGGAGACCGCCGAACACCCAGGCTTCCTGAATGTGGCCTGACCACATGGAAAGCTCAGGGACCAAGGCCAGGGGCTGGCTTCCTTGGCTATATTGTGCTACTTGGAAATGACACCGGGTGGGGCATGCATGTCCACTGCGGTGAGCAAGTTGGGCCCACCTGGGTCTTGTTTTCAACTCTGAATGTTCCAAGCCACCTGTGCCCTTCTGGCCACCGCAACCGAGTCCTTCCACACAGTGCTTGGTCCCAGGAGCCACACCGGATAAGGTGAGTCCTTCCCTCCTGACCCATGCTGTTCGCTCAGAGTTAAACACAACACAACTAAGCTGAGGGCACTTCGTACCCAGGAATCTGAACTCGGGGTTGAGAAAGAGTTGGGTGGTGGTTCTCTTTGATCACCGTGTAGACGGAGAAGGATGGCCATGTCCCTGAGAGGCAGGGAACTGACCCCGTGAGCCATATCCCTCTAACGCCTCCTTCTACCCCTTCCCACACCCACCTGCACAGCCGCCTTCAGTGCACAGTAGGGACTTGGTTTTCCCTTAACACAACTTCCAGCTTCTAGGATTTGCAACCCAGACGCACACTCTGTCCATCACCTGGACACAGTGTCCTAACTCTGTGTACTGCTAGCTGCTGCTTTAACTCACCTTCTATGATGTTGTCATTAGTTTGCCATTAGTGGACTTCTTAGAGGAGAGATACTGGTTAATAAGAGATACTGGTTAATTGTGAAAATGGTCTCATTTCTCTGAGCCTCAGTTTCCCCAACTGTGAAAGGAAAGGAGAGCAGGCCAACCTCACAAGGGGGCTATGCAGGCAAGAGGTGAGATGTGCAGGGTGCCGGGCGCGTGGGAGGCACTGGGTGAGTGGCGCCACTCTGGGCGGGGGGCAGGCCTTTGGGGCCCCACATCTCTGACAGGCACGCGACTTCTGCCCCAGGTTATGTCCCCTTTCTAGTTTTTTTTGTTTTGTTTTGTTTTAAATGTCTTTTTATTAGTCTCAGAGAGGAAGGGAGAGGCGAGATAGAAACATCAGTGATGAGAGAGAATCATTGATTGGCTGCCTCCCGCATGCCCCACCCCGGGGATTGAGCCTGCAACCCGGGCAGGAGCTCCGACTGGGAATTGAACCGTGACCTCCTGGTTCATGGGTTGATGCTCATCCGCTGCAGCACTGGCTGGGCCCCTTTCTGTGACTGTGGAAAAGGAATAATCTGAAATTAGATTTGCCACTGTGGTTCCCTCATCGGAATCCATTTTCATTTCACGTGCCCCTGTCCCGAGTAGCGCAGCTGTGCTGGGGATTACAGAGGAAGACACATCTGTCCTCTGAGGAAGGAGGCACTTCCTGTCCTGGGCTGTCGAGAGTTTCACTTTCCCATCCTTTGTCTGGTTGGTCCCAGGTGTCCTCTGGCACGGCCTCCTCCCTCACAGTCGCCAGCGATCATGTTCAGCACCAGCTCGTGGAATCGAGAAGAGTGAGGGCAATGCATTCACGTCAAGGTCTCCAGGGTGCATTGAAAATAAACACCGCTCCTCTCCTCCCACCCTCCACCACATGCCAGGGATGCCCGGTGTCATCTATCAGCCGTACCAGCCGGCCGGGCCATGGGCACCATGCACGAAAGCGAATCTGGACAGTGTCAGCTATTCATCCCCAGGGAGGGCAGGCCATCACTCAACAAATGCCCGCCCACAATCCCTGCCGCTGGGCCGTGCCCTGTGACAGCCCCGTCACCTGTGTCACAATCACCTCGATCTGGCTGTGTAAACGCAAAAGTTCCCCTGGCTCAGAAAGGATGGGTACAGGATAGCCCATTAAAATAGCTCAGGCATGGAGCTGTTTGCAAAGAAAAAACGGGGCGGCTTTTAAATAACCACATGGTGTACGTCACCAGGATGTTAGACGTTGGTGGAAACACATTAAGTGAACTCACATTGTGAGCAGGGACACAATCTTTTCCTCTGTCCGCCTGCTTTGCTCTCACGGGTACTAGGAGCTGAATCTCATGAGGTGGTGAAGTTGACCAGCAGCATTGTGTTTAATTTGGGGCAGGTCACTTTTATCTGGGACTTGGTGAGCCATCTGGAGGAGGAGGTACCTGGGCTGCAGGCCGCCCAATGTCCATGTGGCTCCAGGACACAATTCTCTCCTGTCCCGCCCACAGCAGACATCGCTAATCAACCCTTTCTTCTTCCTGTGGATCCCAGATGTGTCTCAGGATCTTTCTCAACCCAGAGGTTCATGAGTGCTATCGAATAGGTAACCTCTCCTTCTCTTTAAATTGGTTCCATCAATCAAAGGCAGGCTTTGAGAGGACAGCTGTGGGTCCCACCTCCAGGTGACCTCACATCTCTCTGTACCGCTTAGCACGATATCCATGCGCGACACCTGTGTGTGTCAGCGCCATGCTACATCAGCCTGGAGGGAGGCCTTCTACTCTCATCCCTTCAGCCAAACCCTGCAAGCTTCCTTAAAAAATACCAGCACGGGTTACGATTTCCAAATAATAAGCTACACTCATGTTTTCCAAAAAGTGTCCTATACTGACATGCACTAACTAGAGGGACAGCCTCGGAGTGCTCCGGGGCAGCTCCTGAATCGCCAGCACCATCTACCACGGAACAGGAGACAGGAGCTCTGTGGGCTTCTCAGGAGGTTCCTCGTGGACCCAACCTCAATTCCACTCGCTCGACAAACTCACTTTTCTTTCCTGAGATGGCTGATGAAGGCATCTGCCTACCCCTCAGACGTCCCCGGGGGGGACCTGTGAGCGTGGTGAGGTTCGGGCGGGTTCTACACAATGTCATGGAAGCCGTGAGTACACCTCGGACTCGGCTTCTCTGTTGAGGTTGGCGTGTGGCGGGTGATGCTTCCTGAAGTGACCACACTGTGGCCAGCGAGGGGCTCCGGTCCAGGTGAGGATCGCGGAGGGACCTGACCCTGTTCACGTGCCCACGGGATGGGGCACAGCTGCTCCTGGCCTCGCGGGCATCCAATGCATGCCTGAGTCTGGGGCACACAGGCCTGTCTGGTTTCAGGCCCCACTAGGGCGGGATGGCCCGACAGCCTCAAGGCAGCGACAGGAGCCGGCTTCTGGGTGGAGTGGGAGGAGGTATTTTTAAATCTGCTTGCTTTCACTTTTGTCTGATGCGCACATAAGTCTCCGAGTGATGTTACCTGAGATATTGCACATCGAGCACTTAGCACAGCGCCTGGCGGGGGAAGAGCCCGGTAATGGGAGGCACTGAGTGGGTAATTACAACGGCATCGCGAGGAAGCTCCTGCCGCCCACCTGACCGCTCTGGTCCGCTCGGCCCACTCTGCGGACAGCAGTGATGCTGAGCATGATGGAGATGATAGCGTGGTAATGGTTTTCCCATTATCAAGCGCCCGCTGCGTGCCAAGGAAGTGTTTGCCTGCATCGCCTCACTCAGTCCTTTTAGTGGCTGTAAATATTCTCCTGCCGATGTGAAGTTATGGGGAAGGAGGCTCAGAGAGGTTAACTTGCTAGAACCTTCATGGCAAGGGTAGGGGGAGCCAGGGTTTGAGTGCAGCCCCGCTCTCTGAGTCACTCTGCTCTCTTGTCTCTCATTCACTCACCCTGTGACGATTTATTGAGGGCCTGTCTACCACTCTGGCCACTGTGTTATAGGTGTCCCATTTCTGATTTGGGGGCTGGAGCAGAGAGCAAGACAAGGAAGGCCCTTGCTCATGTGAAACTTACATTTCAGTGGAGGAAGACAGACAACAAAGGGAGAAGTGAACCAGGTAATGACAGGTAATAGTGAGCGCTCCAGAGTAAAGACAACAGTGAAGATCGAGTCACGGACAGAGGAAAGCAATTACAATGGGTCCTAAGGATGGCCCCTGTGATGGGGACACACTGAGATGTGAACACAGGAAGTTGTTCTCAGATAGGGGCCTCAGGACCCATCAGGCCAGATACGTGCAAAGGTCCTGAGGCAGAAATGCCCGACATATTCAGGAAAAATCCAGGCAACTAGAGTGGCTGGAGTTGCTAGAAGTGATGGTTCGAGCTGTAGGTGAATTTGGGGAGATAAGCAGGGTCCATCTATGAAACGGTCCCTAGCACGTGACACAGCACTGGCCCCAGGAGGTGGTGGTGAGCAGGAATGAGTGCTATCGAATAGGTAACCTCGCCTTCTCTTTAAATTGGTCCCTGGCCCAGCTTTCTTTTCACCACAAGGAATGCTATTCCATATTAGTTCCCATTCCAAAGCTGTTTGGATGGGAAACATCCAGGAAAGAGTTCAAGGTGAAGCAGAAAGGACTGGAAAGAACGCTCTCAGCTGGGCACAACTGAATGCATTCACTGATATTCCTGGATGCCTCCTCACTCCTGCTCCGGGTCAGCCCGGCTCCGAGTGCCCACTGAAGGCAAAGCTGGGCCTGCTGTTCCCCAGGGACAAGGAAGCGGAGTCCTACCCATGGGTCACTGGGGCTCAGCAAGAAGGTCAAAGCTCCAAATGAGCTAGAAACAGACACGAGTCAGCTGTCTGCTGAGTCCTGATGTGAGCAATGGAGGAGGCTGGCTGAGTCCAGACCCACTGGAAGGGGGTGCATTCTGAGGCTGCCTTTTCCCCTCGCTGAGCCTCAGGGTCCTCTTCTGTGTCATGAGCCAATAACAACATCTTCCTCATGAAAGGAAGGTATGGCTACCTTCTCTCTCTCTCCCCCCTACCCCCTCTAAAAATATCAGTAAACATATCCTCAGGTGAGGACTTAGAAAAACCCTGAAAGGTCTGCTGAATGGCAGGGGAAGTGGGCGGCGGGGGGGGGGGGGTGTAGAAGCGTGGGTAAAAGGCCCCCCTGCTTCTGGGAATGCCTCCCCCTGCCCTCCCAGTCACAGGTGCCGAGAAAGCCGGTCTGCAAGCGTCTCAGAGCATCCCCCCTTTGCCAAGGCTGCTGGGTGCTGCTGAGAAGACACGGCTCTCTCCTCGGGCGAAAAGCAGCAGGGGCAGTAAAGCCCCGACTGGGCTCAAGGGGAGGGGTGACCCGCAGGCCAGAGGCAGAGGGGCAGGCAGTGTGGAGGGGGTGAGAGGGCAGAGGTGAGAGGACGCGAGGGAGCAGTGACTGCTGAAGGAGGGGGGGGTCTAGATTCTTCCAAGTTGGCCTTCTGGTCTCCAAAGCTGGAGCGGTTTCCGCTGCATCCACTTCCCTACCTCCTCCTCCCTCATCTCCTGTGACTAATGATTCTGACCCTTCCCCAACCCGATCTGCAATATCTCAGCCTCTGTCACAGGCGGCTCCCGGCCATCCGCAGGTCAGGCAGCTCGAGCGCGAGGGCCAGCTTGCAGCGGGGAGCGTGGCCAGAGGCAGGTCCCCCAAGGACCCCGGCTCCATTTTCGCTGTCTTTCCTTCCTTCCCTTTCCTCGGTCTTACTACAATCAATGCTTCCTCTCGCCCTGTTTGAAGCTCTCTTTTCCAGAAACTAACTGAGGGTGAAGAGTGAGGCAATGACGAAGTGATAATGTAAGTGGGTTTTGGTTGTTGTTAATTAATCCTCATCTGAGAGTATTTTCCCGTTGATTTTTTGGAGAGTGGAAGGGAGGGCGAGGCAGAGAGAGAAACACGCATCCAGGCCTGGGCCAGGGATTGAGCCTGTAACCGAGGTACATGCTCTTGACCAGAATCAAACCTGGGGCCCTTCGGTCCATGGGCTGACGCTCTATCCACTGAGCCAAACCAGCCGGGGCCAGTAATGTATGTTTTAGTTACATAACCAGGGTGAGTTCACCACAAGACAGCTCTTCAAAAGAGACCCCTCCGAGGAATATTTTCCCAGAACAAATATGGTGCCACCACCCCA
Source organism: Antrozous pallidus (assembly GCA_027563665.1). Classification (NCBI taxonomy): domain Eukaryota; kingdom Metazoa; phylum Chordata; class Mammalia; order Chiroptera; family Vespertilionidae; genus Antrozous; species Antrozous pallidus. The sequence goes on from CM050528.1 coordinate 21,958,348, forward strand.
AATGTTCTTTGAATCCCTCTTGGGGAACGGCCTTTGGCTATATCTACATGGGCATTTAGAAGCAGTTTCCAAAAAGCCATCGTATTATGCTACTCATTCATAATCATTTTTCTAATGAAATTAAAAACGAAAACAAACAAAAAAAACCCTCATGCTTGCATCTTAGTTGTGTGACCCAAAATTAGGGAATTCAACCGACTCATCCAATTTATCTGAACACACCCTGAGTGACATCCGACTTTTCCCCCCGTGACAAGCTGGCCTCAACGTCTGCAGATCTGGCCACCAATAAAGAAAGTGTTCAACAACAAAAAAGAAGGAAAGAAACTGCAAGCAAGAATCTAAAGATTATACTCCTAAGCTCCCCCCCCCCCCCACACACACACAGAACTTCTAAAAATACTCTGAATGATGACAGTGTCTTCGGGACAAGTATCCAGCCCCAGAAAGGGGACATTTGCCAGGACAACACTGATCTGAGAAGATGGTCCCTAAAATCATGAACTGAAAACAAAACGTTAAGGGTTTTTCGGTCACGATTAATGGACTCAGCTCCACTTCCTCTTTTATCTTCGGAACAGGGTCTGGAAGAACCTCGGCTCTCAGCAGCTCGACTTCTCCAGCGTCTCGCCGGTGCAGGCTAAGCACAAAGGAGCAAGCACATACTTGACTCGATCTTAGAGGATGTGGTTTTCTCCTCTGTTTTAGTTTTCCTCTTTGACTCCTGTCTTCTCCTACCTTGAAAGGAAAGACTATTTGGACGCCAAGTTAAATCAATTTAACAAATATCTGCTGTAGGGCCCCGTGCCCGCATGGTGCCTGGGAATCCCTAAGTGCTGTTATGTTGGTTCTCCTCGGGGGTTCCAGCACAGACGTGGGGCAGGGCTGTCTGGGAAAGGGAGTTGAGAATGATCGGAGGTCCACAGTCAGTGGGAAAGTACACATATGGCCTGTTTCTCCTTACACTTCGTAAACAGTCAAATAGTCTGAATGGATAAATGGAAACAAATAACAAATAAATAAATAAATAAAGGGTGCGTGGGTGAGCAGATACATCCACCAACAAGGAGACCTACCAGTAGGGCAAGAGGAAATGAGTCACATGCCATGTCCATGGGGTCAAAGAGATTTTTAGAGTAACATCCATCCCAGGTGGCCACACTCTCTTCCTGTTTCCATCCAATGTTGCAAGTCACAGTGTAGGTGGGGTCCCTAGTGAAACTGTTTATTTTACCCCCTCCCGCTGAAATAGACTGGCCACGCATGAGAGTATGGCCACACTGAGGTATGGCTCCAGATTGAAGGAGAATGAAAGAGACAGGGAAACTAAATGTAACCACTGACTCTGAACTGGGTCCTTTGGCTAACAATAGGCCACTGGGCGAAACCTGAATGGGATCTGAGACCCGTATGGTTACAATGTAGCAATGTTACTTTCTGGATATTGATGGTTACATTGGGAAGTGCTTTGGATTTCAGGAAATAAATATTAAGTAGTCAGGGCTAAAAAAAAAATGTACCTGGCCCATAAATATTAATATGCAGCTTCCCCAATTGTCCCCAAAATGAAGATAGGATTCACTTCCAGGAAATATAGTCAGAGCTTCCTAATAAAAACTTTGGTCAAAATAATAATACTAACAATAACAATCCTCTTCCTTCTCCTATATAATAAAGAGCTAATATGCAAATGTTCATTACACCATAATAGCTCAGACACTCAACACTGGGGAGAGAGAAATGGGGACCAGCCAGGCACAAATGAGCTCGTGAGAGAGGGATGGGGACCAGCCAGGCTATGGCCTGGGAGAAGGGCAAGCTGCACACCCAGGCGCCAATGCCTGTGGCCTGGGCAAAGCCGCCTGCCCACAGTCCCCGGAGCTTGGGTCCTGGATGCTTGAGGCAAGCCAGAAGGAGGGAAGCCCTGGTTCCGGGTATCTGTGACCAGCAGGAGGAGGGAATCCTGGTCCCGGGTGCAGGGTGAGGCAGAGGTGGTTAGGAATAATCAGGCTTCTAGGGGATCAGTTAGAGGTGATCAGGCAGGCAGGCAGGCAGGCAAGCGGTTAGGAGCCAGCAGTCCCGGATTTCGAGAGGCAGTTGGACATCCCCCGAGGGGTCCCAGATTAGAGAGGGTGCAGGCCAGGCTGAGGGACTTCCCTCCCCATCCTTGTGCACGAGTTTCACGCACCGGGCCTCTAGTAATAATAATAAACAGAAACATGTCCAAGACCTGATCTAATGTATTCCGCTCCAGCTTGCTATTTTTTGTCACTTGTGCTAAGGAGGACACTTTCTAAGTCCCTAGAAATATGTTCTAAAAGAAAGGAGGGTCTCAGATGGTCATCAAACTTCGCAGCAAAAGAATGTACTGAGAACATTATGAGGTCTTAAGAGTTGTCACATCCTGGGACAGTCATAGAGATTTCATGGTTTTTACCCTGGAAAAGCAAGAATTTCAGGCACATTCCGAAAACAGTATCTTACCACGGAATACACCTGTTAAACTTCCTGATTCTTTGAAAGATGTGCTTTCAAAAAAATGCCCCAATGCCAGGAACACTCTCAACTCTCAGTTCTCAGGATCAGGTTTGCGTAAGAAAGTTTTGGAGAACAAATATCTGAATAGATGCTGGAAAACCTAAGACTTTCATTTGAGTTGAGGAGAAGGGTTTATTAGACCACTAGATTAAAATTCCTGCGTTTAAGACATATTTCACAAACACTTAATGGGGTTTTCCCACCAGTTACGAGTAAACTAAGGGCACAATGTTCCATTTTAATAGGGGCAGTAACTTCATTTCATTTATAGACTAAACTGGCAGGAAAAAAAATATATATATATGTAAGGGTGAGGTCTCGCCAGAGAAAACATGACTTAATTCGAGGGCTCAGGCAACGTGTTAGAAATAAGGGTCTGTCTGTAGTCTTGGCAATTTCTTTTTCTTTGGCTGTTTTTTTGGGATGGGGTGGTGATTTGGAAGAAAAAAAACCCTGTGGTTGGTATCCAATGAAGTTAACACTTCTGGGGCAGGACCTCCACTGCGTGCAAACACCATGAATTATAACTAGAGAACAGCCTGTTTACACAGGAAGGTACACAGGGTCAGCCCGAGCACCCTGCCAACAGCTCAGCCTGTGGCTGGAAAGTACTGGCAACTGGCATGAAGCAAGTGGTGCGCAGTGGGCAGGGCCGGGGAGCTGGATCCAGTGTTAAATCACAGGACGCTGAGTGAGCCCACGTCAGGGCGGGGAGGGGGGGGGTCACCTCGGAGGGCCGGGGAAACCCATCGCTCTGAGAGAGGCCTCAGGAGAGAGACATTGCGTCTCCCCGTGGAGGCTGACATGCTGTCGAAGCAGGCGTGACTATCTCAGGGAAACGTGGAAACATCGGGATTAAACCTTTAGGAATGTGAGTACCCATCTCCAGTGATATGTCCTAAAGAAACAATATTCCAGAACAATATGTAACTAAGTGTGAGGATGGTTGCTATAGAGCTGTCTGCTGCGTGGAAAATATCAGAAACGATCTAAGTATTCATTGATAGAAAACTGGTTAAATCAATTAGAGTAAGCCCTGAAATGGGTTCCCCTACAGCTTTTGAGGGGGATGAAATATATGCATATGTGTTGACAGGGAAATATGCCCCCAATATATTGGGTTAAAATGGCAGGATATTAAGAAACACAAAGTATGATTTCATTTTAGGAAAAAAGAAGTGAAGGTGTGTGGCTCAGACAAACGCTTGCAGGACGACAAAAAGCAGTTGTTCTTGGTGGGAATCGCTGGGAAACTGCCAGGATTACTAGAATGTGTCCATGGCTCGAGGGGCCACATTTCTGTGTTGTTTGGGTTTATAAACACATACAGAATCACGGTCTGCCGAGCAGAGGAGATGGAGACTGCAGAAGAGGCTCTTTCTGATCAAGGACAGTGCACCCAGAGGGTGGATGGAAACCTGAGTGTTCACTCTCAGCCTGCCTGTTCTCTAATCCTGCATCTGCCGTTTGCCAGCCGTTCACACGGGGAAGTCAACCGAACGCCTCCCAGTCCCTCCTTCACGCTCTTACGTAAGGGCATGCCTTTCTTCCTAAGCTGGTGGGTGCTGAGGATTAGGTGAGGTAATGTTTGTCCAAGACCTGGCCGAATGCTGGCACGCATAGGCATTCAGTTAAAGAAAAGGCAGGTGCCTTGTCCGTGTAACAGGTGCAAGGCACGTGACCTCCACTTGAGCCGCCAATGGCTGCAGTCGGGGGCGTGACGGATGCTACTTGGTATTTTGCCTGCTGCTCTGCTCTGTCCAGAAGACAAATAGCCGGGATGACACGTTATCTCTGTCTGTTCTCCAGCCGGGGGACCCTGATTAATACCATGTCCAGAGCACCTACTATGTGCCACACTCTGTTCAGGCTCTGGAATGTAATAAGTCATTTAATCAGTGCAACCACTTCTATTGTAGATAGGCTCTATTATTATTACTCCCATTTTACAGATTAAACAATCAAGGTATGCCCTGGCTGGTGTGGCTCAGTTAGGCATCATCCTGTGCACCTAGGGGTCGATGGTTTGATTCCTGGTCAGGGCACATGCCCGGTTTTTTTTATCCCCAGTAGGGGGTGTGCAGGAGGCAGCCAAACAATGTTCTGCTCTCACATCAATGTTTCTCTCCCTCCTTCCCTTCCTCAATATCTCAAAATGAATAAAAACACATTTTTAAAAATCAAGGTACAAATACATTCTGTGACTTGGATAAGGTCACCCAGCTCCGTGGGGTGGAGCTGAAACTAGACCTTCTGGGCCTGAGCTCTTGCCCATCAGGGCACACCCTTAGGGTCAAATGATTTAGGGTGAGGTCAAGGCTACAGAGTGGAACCCAGAGAAAAGAGGGGATGGTCTGTGCAGAAGGTCAGCCCCCAAGACCTCAGAAAAGGCCAGTGATGCTCAACGCTGAGTGAACACCGGGTGCCTAGCAGGGCTTGATGTGCTGTAAGTGCAGAGCTTCCCCTACCTGAGCATCAGACGCAGCAGGTGTTAGGGGAGCGGGACCCGAGGATCTGCATATCTAACCAGCTCCCAGGTGATGCTGAAGGCCCTGACAGTGCTGCTACCGAGAGGGGCTGGTGTCCTGCCTTCTGGCTATTTGGAGCATTAGAGCCCGCACGAATTCACGTAAACCAGTGCTTCTCAATTCTCATTCTGTCCAGAGCTCCTGGGAGCATAAGAAACCTAATCCTAGAATTTACGACGGATCTACTAAATCTGAAGCTCCAGGAGTGAGCTCTGGGCATGTCAAGGAAACAGGAGCATGAGCACAGCTTTCTGCCCTTCGCCTGAGAGCAGAGCCAGCCCCTGCCCGGGGGGAAGCTGGTTGTACAGCTGGGAGACTCGCTGCACATCACCCTTATAGGCCTACCAGGGAGGCATGTGCCAGAGCCCAGGAGCCCCTGTGAAACAAATGCCCACACCCTTTGGGTGTATGACCTCTCAAGGTCAACAGCCTACTGAGGGCCGTCCCCATTCCTTCATGCCTCAGACAGGGGCTTCTGGGGACAAAGTTCATGGTCCCTAAGCAGCATCCCAGGTGTGCTCATCCTGTGCAAACGCAGTTTGTGGTCAAGTTCAGGCCTGCTACCAACCCTAAGCACCATGCCCTGGGGGCCAGCGATGGTCCTGCGGTAAAGAAATCTGGTTACTCCGTGTCCCTTACTTATGTTTGACTCTGGAAGCCTTTTCCTTCCCAACCCCTATTGATATCAGAGTATCAAATAGACTCTGGCAAACGCCGATCCAGACTGCAGCCTACTGGCCGAGAGGACAGATGTCCCTGGGTCTTTGTATTTGTGAAAGCAACCGAAGATGGGAGGAGTCATGGCAGAACGCAGGGACAGGAAAGCCGAGGGCTGGCTGAAGGGATTAGAGCTTGATAGTAATCAGAGAAGCCGAATGTGATTGCCTGTGTTGTTCCCGAGAGCATGTCCGCCAGGCCGGTGGTCCGGCGTCCTCATTAGCTAATGGGCAGAGGAGGGTTCGACATGTTTAGAAATGAGGGGCTTACAGGATCAGCACTCAAAGATACTTTTTTTTTTTTCGTTTCATTGCCATTTTCCCTTAAGATTGTGATTGTCTCCAACTTAATGCACATCAAATGCCCTGGAGGACTTATTAAAACACAGCTTGCCGGGCCCTGCCCATCGCATGCAGCAGGACCAGGGCGGGACCTGAGAATGTGCAATGCTAACGCGTTGCTAGGTGACGATGATGCTGAAGGTTTGAGGACCACACGCTGAGAAGGACTGCTATAGAGAAGAAGGGGCACAGAAAGAGGAAGGGAGCAGGAAGTGTTGGAGAAAGAGGAATGAGAGCACAAAGATGACAAAATATAAATGAGAAGGGGAGGGAAGATGGGGAGAACGAGTGGCAAATGAGAGAAAGTGAGAGGAGAGCTAGGAAAAGAGATGACAACAAAAGAAGAGGGATGAATGAAAGAGAAGGAGGAGGAGAAGGAGGAGGAGGAGGAGGAGGAGGGAGAAGAAGGGGAGGAGGAGGAGGAGGAGGAGGAGGAGGGAGAAGAAGGGGAGGGGAGGGGGAGAGACGGGGGGAGAGGGGGAGAGAGGGAGAGAGGGAGAGAGAGAGAGAGAGAGAGAGAGAGAGAGAGAGAGAGAGAGAGACTGAGACTGAGCTCCCTGTACAGGTTGAGCTCCCTTGCCAGGATCTGGGCACAGGACCAGTGGACCGGAGCCCTGGGTGTTTGTGGGGCCACCTGCTATATGTATAGCTAGAAGCTTCCCATCCCTATGGTGTGTGCATATGCCTGGGTTTCCAGGTGCCCACACTCAGCCTGATGACACCAGTTGATGTAGACGGAAATCTCCTCCAGTTAAAGGAGAAAGCCATGAGAGAGGAGGGCTCGGTTCTCAGGTGCTTTTGTCCCATCCAACTCGCTGCCCCCTCACATCCTGGGTGTGAAGGATGCTGGTTTCTGCCCAAGTCCCCTATGGACTAGGCCTACCAACTCAAGTTGGAAGCAACGGTCCCACCCAAGCGTTTCTGCCCACGTCCTCCAGCATCCCGGGCCCGCCTCCCCAAGGGCTGCTCTGAGTCAGGCAAAGGATGTTAGGAGGGGCTGCTGACAAAAGTCACATTTGTTCCTGGAGCTGCCTTCCTAGGGAGACAATGAGCCACATCAGAGGGAGGCACCTCCACAGGAGGAAATGCAAGTGGATGGAGAGAACCAGCTGCGCCTGTCACCTCGCCCAAGAGAGCACACCATGGCCCCTGGGCGGCCTGTGCTGGGGATGAACAAGCTGAGGAATTGGGGCACAGCCTGGGAAGCAGGCAAGGCCGCAGTGCCCCTCTCCCCCGGACTGTGAGAAATCCTCCTGATAAGTTAAGGAAATGAAATAGAGGACAGGGTTTAGGGCATTGCTCCAACTGCTAACCCCACCCCTGCTGCTGAAAGGACCGCCACCCAACAGCACAAAGAGAGGGAACTTTGTTTCAGGGGCTTTGCTCCCCGGGGCCTGGCAGGAGGCCGGATTGCGTGTGAGCTGCTTTGCAATCCCGGACGGAGGAACTGCCCATGGGAGGGAAAGGGTTTCAGGGACCCCTTTCCTCTTAGGCATCCCTTTGCCAGGCAGAGCCAGCAAGGCCAGAGGAGGAGAAGGAACTGCAACAAAGGCGTGACCAGACCAGTCAGCAACGGAATCCACAGGCAGATGCAATGGCAACCGGAAAGGGTGTCATTCCGAGTGGTCTGCTTCAAATCCTGAGACTGTGCAGGGCCAAGCCCTGATGACCACAGAAAGGTCCCCCTGGAGGCAGGCTGCAGCTTTAAGATAGTAACCGACAAACACACTTCTTCTCATGCTGTAAAGCTATGCAACCACGTGCTTAACCTTTTTAAAGTTTTGCAAAATGTTTACAGTAAGCAGGCCAGCCGAGTGGAGAGAATGAAACCCTGACCATGCAGATAAACAAGGAATGGCTTCACGGTGAGCAATCTGACTGCGTCAGACACGTGTCAAGCCCTTCCGTCCGCTCTCACGTGGGCCTCAGAAACGCCGAGAGGAGGCTCCGGGTGCAGCCAATGCTCAGATAAGGAAAGTGAGGCTCGGGGAGGCCAAGACAACTGCTTGGGAGGGCCACTGGCCTTTGTGTTTTTCACCTACTTCCCCACCAGGAGCCTTTCCCGGTGGCAGAAATCGCTCTCCTGAGACCTGGCTGCTAAGGGCTGCCTTCAATTTCCCAGTCCGGAGTCCTTAGCAAATGGAAATGGCCAGCAAACCTGGCCTGCACCCATCAAGGGACAGAGCATGCGCGGAGAATCAGGGCTCCCCTTTCTGCCAGGGCGGCAGGGGGAGACAGCCTATTCTCCAGGGGGAGGCGGAGTCAGAGCCCGCCACTGCCACTGAAGCGCCTGCTGTTTTGGGGAGCGGTTGTGAGGGGCAGAGCTGGCTCCCGGGCCCGAGAAAGAACGGAGCCGAACCACATCCCGCCCGACCTGCGTCGCTCTATAGAGTGTTGAAAAGCCAAGTTTCTCTTACTAATGACAACAGCTAATATGTGAAGCAGTTACTCTGTTTGGAGCCCTCTTCTAGGTGCTTGGAATGCTTTACTCCTTCTCATCCTTCGGGCAACGTTTCGGATAGTCATGAGCTTTGCTGTGAACTGAGGAAAACAGACTCAGAAGCTAAACAAGCCGCTGGTCACACGGCTAAGATTCTGGGTCCCCATGCTTGGCGAGTGGCTGTAAAAGGCAGAGTAATGGGTCCCAAGGACCATGAGCAAGCACCACAGAGAGAAGCCCAAGATGTAGAGAAGCTGAGCAACTAGAGCAACCCCGCCCACAATGCCATGGGGCAGGGTCTGCTGAGTTCTGTGTTTCGTGCGTAGACTTGACCCCTATCACCCACGCGCGGTGTTGCACAGAGAGCAAATGAAAGGACCACAGTGGTTTTCGTGTTCATATCTGAGGAGCCATTTCTTAAGCTGGGTCTTTGGGGGAGGAGTGGAGAAGGAGGAAAAAAACCTAATTCACTTATACCTCCACGCTAAAAGTGTTTTTCTTTTTAAAAAAATGTATTTTATTGATTTTTTTTACAGAGCAGAAGGGAGAGGGATAGAAAGTCAGAAACATCGATGAGAGAGAAACATCGATCAGCTGCCTCTTGCACGCCCCCTACTGGGGATGTGCCCGCAGCCAAGGTACACGCCCTTGACCAGAATCGAACCCGGGACCCTTTAGTCCACAGTCCTACGCTCTATCCACTGAGCCAAACCGGTCTCGGCTAAAAGTGTTTTTCTTTTCATTTGTTCGATCACTTTCCACTTTAGTGACCCCTCACTCTCTAAGGGCTCCTGAAGTTGCCAAGGTGCTGGAACCATTAGTCCGATCACCAACCATCAGTTCAAGTTGAAGAGAGACAGATGAAGTTTGCTCCTTCAGCTGCTTCTCCACCCTAATAGCATCACCATGGGCACACACACATGCATGCGCACACACACGTACACACACATGTACACGTGCACAGAGCTTGTTGTTGATTGTACTGGGGCAGGCTCTCTCTTTCTCTTTCCTCACCACTTAGCAGCTCCAAAGGAGTTGACCTAGAGAGATGTACTCTGCTATTGAGTGGGAAAATTTGGAGTTGGTTACTCAAAGGCATACACAGTTTTATCACACACATGCACATATATGTATAATTTTTTACATATACACATTTGGAATGAAACGATAAATAGTTTTCATTCCAAATAACAAATTCCAGGTCATTTTTATTTTCTTCTTTGTGGTCATCAGGTGTATTTTTTCAAATACTTAAAAAAAAAATGATCCAAACCTTCTCTACACACAACCTGGAAAAGAATTTTTTCTTACAGGACTTACCAGAGTCTTTCCTATTCTAACATTCTGAATTAGCTGTTAATATACAACAATGTAGCTGACATTGAGTGAGTATGCTTTATTATTTTAAAATACAAGCAAGTCTTAAATCCAACATTTAATCAAATCTGCATGTGAATATATACCTATATTTTTTAAAGAGTTTTAAAATTGATTTTTAGAGAGAGAGGAAAAGAGAGGGACAGAGAAACATCGATCAGCGCCTCCTGCTGGTGACTGAGACCACAACCCAGACACGTGCCTTCCCTGGGATCAAACCAGCAACCTCTGGGTGCACTGGGTGATGCTCAACCAACTATGCGACAGCGGCCAGGCCTCCTCTCTGCACATAACTCAGTGCCACTCACTTTTCATTTTGGAGCCTCTTCCTCTGCTTGCCTGCATACCTTCCTCCCCCAGCCCGGAACCTTCTTCTCACAGCTTCAACTCGCCATGGCTCCTGTGGCCTCGGCTTCACCTCAGGCCTTCTGTTCCCCTCAGCGCTCTCTAACCTGAGTCCCAGAAAGACAGAGAACGGCATCGCCTGAGTCATCTCCATCTGCCCCAGGCAAACCCAGGCTTCAGACCCTCATGGAGCGTTCCCACTCCTGGCGGGTCCCCAGGTGGTCACTATGGCTGAGGGCCAGCCAGTTCTAATGCCTCTAGAACATCCGGAATCCTCACCCACAGCTGATGTCCCTGAGTCCATTAAGATCCTATTTCCTTGCATGTGGACTTCATTCATTTAGTCATTTGTTCATTCATGTTTTCATTCAACAATGACTGATATTACTGATTGAGCACCGAATCTGACAGTTCGAAGCACTGGATACAGCAGTAAACAAAACAGACAGCAATGACATTACAGGGCACCGGATATCTAAGAAAACCAAATCGCCTGTTGGATAGGAATGAACAAAGCAGGTGAAGTGAAGCGGGAGGGATTGGGGAGGTTGTCCATTCAAATGGGATGGTCAGAAGAGGCCTCCCTGAGGTGACATCTGAGCAAACAGCTGGGCAGCACCCCACGCTGCCATCCTGCAGAAGAGCGTTTTGGGCAGAAGAACAGCCAGTACAAAGGCCCTGAGGCAGGGACCACGTTTGGCAGTTTAAAGCAAGGAGGCCAGTGTGTCGGGAGGGGCGCGGGAGAAGAAATCATAGCAGGTGGAGGCTGAGAAACGACGCCGAGCCTTCGGGTAACAGTAAGAAATCTGGTTTTCAGACTCTGTAGTCTAACGCAAAAGAACATTTCACCCAAACACTGTCAGAAATCCTTTTGCATATTTACAGATGTGCGAGAAGCCGAAAGGGCCATAGCAGCTTTTCATTTCAGGAAGAAGAGCTGCAATCCTCATGTAGGTGAACCCTCAGCTGGCGCATACACATGCATGCACACACGTATGCACACGTACCAATGCACCCGTGTCCTGCACCATGTACGGATGCACACACACAGCGTCCTAAGACAGGAGGGATGTAAACAGAGGAATGGCGACAGGGGCAGCCTGGAGCCCGGGGCAGTGGTGGAGGGAGGCCTTGGCCCTAATGCTGATGAGTTCTGATGATTTGGAACGGTCATTAAACTAATAAGCCCATCTCCCAATTAGCACAGTGGCTGCAGCCAGCGAACATTTAATCAAGCCGCCTTCATTCTTTTAGACACGGCACACTTGGCGAGCGTGACTGTGGGAGCCGGGCTCGGCGACCCTCCTCTGATGATTTTATCACCTGCCTGCCGGAGCGTGAAGGAATCTGGGTGATGAAGTGGCTCCGTTGGTTTTTTCCTGCCAGGAGGCAAAGCCAGGGAAGGGCAGGTCTTTTTTCTCTAATTACAGAATGCCCGTCTTTTCTTTTTTCAAAATATATTTTATTGATTTATTTTATTATTATTTTTTTTTTACAGAGAGGAAGGGAGAGGGATAGAAAGTCAGAAACATTGATGAGAGAGAAACATTGATCAGCTGCCTCTTGCACACTCCCTACTGGGGATGTGCCCACAGCCAAGGTACACGCCCCTGACCGGAATTGAACCCGGGACCTTTCAGTCCGCAGGCCGACACTCTATCCACTGAGCCAAACCGGTTCTGGCGGATGCCCGTCTTTTCAAAAGTCCCATGTAATGCATGTATTCCTTTCTACTTTGTGTAATTTTTCAAGTTCTCTTATTTGATGTCCATCTCCAAAAGCAGCGTGTCTGCTTCGGTCCCTGCTATCTTCTGCCCACCTCCTCTCCTTCCAAAAACTGGCACATACTCCTTTCAGCTGTTGGGTCCCTGAAAACCTCAGCTCAGGCAGGGATGGTGGGGACCCAGGGGTTCCTGGTTCTTTTCTGGAAACATCCAGCCAGATCCCTCAGTGTCACCTGCCTCCTCACTCCCCAAAGCACCACCGTTCTGGCCAGTTGATATCATCTGCGGCCTAATCAGATTAGAGTGACCGCTGGACCCAGATTTCCCAGGACTTTACTAGTTTTAGCACCGAGATCCCACACTCAGCGAAACCCCTAGTCCCTGACACATCGGAGCGGGGTCACCATGGCAGAGGTTCACCATTGTGTCTGTCTCCTAAGGGACCTGTGCTTCCTGGGGGGGGGGGGGGGGGGGCACAGAAGCTCCAGGACTTGACTTGATGTGTGATTCTCGTTGCATAGCCAACAGTTCCCAGTAAACAGCGTTCTCTCTCTCTCTCTCTCTCTCTCTCTCTCTCTCTCTCTCTCACACACACACACACACACACACACTCACTCACTCACTCAACCATACATAGTAATAGACTCTCGCCCACTGTGTGTTAAAGTGGATGGTCTTTGGCTGGAGATTATGAATGGATTTAGTCTGTTTTCAATCCTCTGACAGTGTGCATGACGTGAGAAAGAGAGAGCGAGCGAGCCTTTTTTTTTCTAAGATGAGGCTCAGACTTGCATTAGGTTCCTAGAGTGGTTTTTTCAGCTCTATGAGATCCCAAAGTAAGGGGGCGGGGGAGGAGGGGAGAAGACAGTTCCCAGCAGGGAGGAGCTGAGGCGCCACTGTTCAAATATGGAAACTGAGGCACAGAGAGGGCAAGACCTGGTGGTCCCCGGCCTCACGGCCAGACCTACCCAGCACCTTCCTTCCTGAGCACTGCCCACACGGCCTGGGGAAAGCTGCTCTGGTTTCTCCACATTACAAAACGCAGAGCCTCCCCAAGAAGGACAGAACGCGTGAAACAGTCTGATCACTGCACTCACCTCAGGTACTTCCACCATCTGCTGTGGACAGAAAGGAAAGCGTGTGTACGTGAAGACACGTGTGTGCATGCCTGTGTGTGCGAAGGCGCACATGTGTCCTGCTGCTGCGTACCCTCCCCATCGTTCTCAGAGGCAGGAGACCGTTGGCTGAAGAATTCAAAGCAGAGAGCAGCTCTTACCTTTGCGAACGCTTCTGTCGAGCCCGGGAGGTCTCCTGGTTGGAGGGTCCGGGAAGCAGGACACGAGCTGCAGACACAGGGCAGAGGAGGACAAGTGAATAAACACTCCATCTGGAGGTGAGGGCGTGGCGGACAGGGACCTCCTGTGGCTGGGTGCACTGATCAGTGTTTGCGGAATTCTCTCTTTTCAATCTTCACCAGAGGATATTTTTTCCATTGATTTTTAGGGTGATTGGAAGAGAGAGGGAAAGACAGAGAGAAAGATGGATGTGAAAGAAACACATCGAAAGCTTGTCTCCTGAAGGAGCCCCGACCAGGGCCCAGGCTGGGGAGGAGCCTGCAATTGAGGTACATGGCCTTGATCCCAATCGAACACGGGACCCTTCGGTCTGCAGGCCGACGCTCTATCCACTGAGCCAAAGCGGCCAGGGCCATTAATGTTTGCTGAATTCTTACACCAGATGCTACCGTGAGTGCACATGAGCTTGACCTCTATGCTATGCTCCGCTCTTTCCCTGAGGATCCTTCAGGAAGGGTGAGGGCAGCACACAGGTCACCAGTGGCTCCTGTCAAAGGCAGATTCTAATTCACTACGTGGGAGGAAGCCAAGGTTCTGCATTTGTAAAGGCTCCCAGGTGAGGTGCAGCAGCCAGTCTGTAGTGAGTGTGAAGGGACTAGGTTATGTTGCAGTAACAAACATCCCCCACACCTCAAGCTGTGAAAAGGAGAGCTTCTTTCTTTTTTTAAAGGATAAATCTTTTTTTATTTTTTTTTAAGATTTGTTGATTTTATTTATTTATTTATTTATTTATTTATTTATTTATTTATTTTTGAGAGAGAGGGAGAGGGAGAGAAAGAAACATTGATGTGAGAGGGAAACACTGACTGACTGCCTCCTGAACATCCCCCCCACCCTCACCAGGAATTGAGCCTGTAACCCGGGCATGGGCTCTGACCAGGAATCAAACCAGCTACCTTTCAGCGCACAGGACAAAGCCCAATCACCTGGGCCACACCACCACACCAGCCAGGGCGAGGGCTCCTTTCTTATCCCACCGCACATTCGACATGGGCCGGCTGAGGGCTCTGCTCCTGTCCTCCTCGCTTTAGGAACAAAGGCAACGGAGGAGCTCTCAGCGGGAATACTGATGCCCACAGGGCAGAAGAAAAAGATCTTGGGGCTGGGGTGTCTCATACCAGATATCAAATGCTCCAGTGAGAAAGTGACACCTGTCACTTCCATATGCAGCTCATTCGCTAGAATGAGTCACATGATCGCACCGATCACAAGGACTGTGGGGTCGCCTAGCACACTGGGCAAAGAGAGTCAGCCAGGAATGTTCCCGTAAGCACCCGTAACACTATCAAAACCTGCCTGCAAAATCATCCGTCAAGTGTCTAACCAGCATATCTTACACAGTCAGAACTGAGTGAGGTCCTGCAGGGATATCCCACAACATAAAGGAAAAATTTGAATGATGGTTCATGCTTGTACGCGCGCGCACACACACACACACACACACACACACACACACAAGCACATCAAATTTTTGCAGCTTTAAAATGCACAGTGATTACAAATGAGTTTTTTTTATTTATGCAAAGTGAGAATTGATTGCACAGGACTTTCCTAAGTGAAATTTGCATAAGCCCGGAGTATGAGAATGCCGGACATTATAAATACAGATCATTTTGTACACAGCGTCCACTCCTCTTTTTCTCTAGCAGTTTTCTATATCCTGGGTTTTACAGACTGTGTCATTTTCTCAGATCTAACCCATCAGTTTTGGTGAATATTTAGTTTAGTTCAAACTTGTTTATTTTTTTCTATTATTTTTAACAGTACAATGAGTAAGCTGGTAGCTAATATATCTGCATATTCATATTTATGCCTTGAGAAAAAAATTCCTAGAAGTGAAATTGCTCAAAGACTATGAGGATTTCTTTCTATGCAGAGTGCCAAATGCCATGAGAAATCTGTACAAATTCAGATCCCCCCAACATTGTGGCAACATTATAGGAATGTCCATTTCATCAGACCCTCACAAGGATGCCAAATTGATTTTAATTGCAAAATTAAGAATGAAATGTGTTATTTCAATTATAGCTTAGGTTTCTTTGCTAACTAATGTATGTGAATTATGTTTTTTTTAAAAAATATTCACAGTGACTTTTTTTATTCTCAGTAATGTATTAGCCCACATCCTGCTTCATTTTATTTTCCTTTTGTGTTTTGGCGCTCCGCTTATTCCATAGCTACTTTATGTAAAAAAAACTAACTTCTTTGACATACATACAGCTAAAGTTCTTCCTGATGTGTGTCTCCTGGAAGTTGTCTTTTAAAGACAAACAAATGTGACTGAGGGAGGGCTGGATTGCTACTAGCTCTATGGAACAATTTGACAATATGTATGCATCAAAACCTTTGAAAACTTCTTGTCTAAGCAATTCCACTTTAGGAATTTTTCCTAAGGAGATCCACGTGGATGGAGAACATTATCTAGGCGCCTGCTTATTCTTTCTAGTGTTGCTAATACTAGCAAAACGAGGCATTTATTTTTTTCATTGAGACTCGCTGGTTCTTTCTTCCTCTATCTCTCTTTTGTTATTGTTATAAATGTCAAGTCTCAGCTGCTGTATTCAGAGAGTCAAAGATGTCATTTTAATATACAGCGTGTCCTCCAAAAATATATACACACCTTAACAGCTGATAGCTCAATTTTTAAAATGAAATGTATTTTAAGAAATATGCCTTTACAACTGTTCAGTGTATACCTTTTTTGGGACACCCTATATTTTGGGTTTCCTTAATTAAAAATGAATATGCAGATAAATAGGTAAATAGAGAGATGGGTAGGTAGATGATGGGACAGATTAATGGATGGATAGATCGATATACAGACAGATAAATAATAGAGATAATAGAGATGATGGCTGATGGATAGACAGATGACACAAAGATAATAGTGACGACAGATGGATGATTGATAGACACATAGATGCACAGGTAGAAGGATGATACAGAAGCAGATGAAATTCTGACCCACTGGTCAGCTACAGTCAGTGCAGCAGAGTCACATGCAGAGCATCGGCAGCTTCCACAAGCCTGGGCTCCCCCCCAAGGGATCGTCAGTGGGCTGGGTGGGGCCCAGACATAGGGGCAAGACTATGAGCAGTGAAACTAGGAACATAAGCCAAGAATCAGAGGGGAAAAACGGGGGGGGGGGGGGTACTGAGTCAGCACTGGGCAGAGAGCTGGAGTGCAGAGTTAGCCGGTTCCTGCCAAATCTAGAATAGAGACTGCGCTCTCAGCACAGCCTGGGCTCCTGCCCATCGGGTCTGGAGCGTGCCTCTGGCTCACCTTGCCCCACGCTCCCCAGCCTCAGTCCACTAATGCCCAGGCCTGTGTTTCTGTCCCCACCACATGCCAGGCTGGCCCCTCCCTGGGAACTTTGCTCTCACTGCTGCCCCAGCCTGCACGCTCCTTATTTCACGTCCCATCCTCAGAGGGCCCTCCCGCTTCTCTGCTCCAAGGCCCGCCAGGCTCCCATAACCAGGTATGCCTCAGGCTACACCTTTGGGCTCTCTTCCTCATCTTTAATAAAGATCCAACTTTACTTTAAAGCAAGTAAGAAGGTAGCATTTATTCAATGAGGGCCTACAATATCCAGGTTCTGCGATGGGCAGTGGAGAGGAAGGACTGAGACGCCTTCTCCCACCAGGCCTCTCCCATTCACTGCAGTCTGCCTGCTCTCTACCTACCGCCACTCTGTGCTTGCCTCTCAGCTCTCTCATGTGACCCCTGCTAGCATCTGAGAGTCTAATTCGTGTTGTCGAAATTGTATAAGAGTTTGGGGTGGGTTTTAAGCAGGGGAGTGACAGGGTCCCTTTTGCTATGGATGGGGGAGACAGAAGTGTGCCTGCCACCCCATAGTTATATAAGGGGAGGTCTTCTTCACTCCTATTAGGGAGCACCTGCCAGGTCCCTGATCCAATGGGTCATCCTAGTCTAGGTGCCCTGGCAGGGTCAGGCAATGCCTGGGGATGTCCCTGTGGGTTCCTTTCCTCACTGTGAGGATTTGGGGGGCCTTCCTGAGAGCAGGTGGGAACCCGGTAGGAACTAAAAAGTCCATGTGGAGTAAACATGTTGCATGCAGAAGAAACAGAGCGTGTAGAGCCCCGGAATAGACCACAGGGCAGGTGCAGGAGCTGTGGGAAGCTTGGGAGGAAGTGTGGGAAGTTTGGGAGGAGCTGTGAGAAGTTTGGGATGAAGTGTGGGAAGTTTGGGAGGAGCTGTGGAAAGTTTGGGAGGAAGTGTGGGAAGTTTGGGATGAAGTGTGGGAAGTTTGGGAGGAGCTGTGGAAAGTTTGGGAGGAAGTGTGAGAAGTTTGGGATGAAGTGTGGGAAGTTTGGGAGGAGCTGTGGGAAGTTTGGGAGGAGCTGTGGGAAGTTTGGAAGGAGCTGTGGGAAGTTTGGAAGGAGCTGTGGGAAGAGTGGAAAGTTTGGGAGGAAGTGTGGGAAGTTTGGGAGGAAGTGTGGGAAGTTTGGGAGGAGCTGTGGGAAGTTTGGGAAGTTTGGGAGGAAGTGTGGGAAGCTTGGAAGGAAGTGTGGGAAGCTTGGGAGAAGCTGTGGGAAGTTTGGAAGGAGCTGTGGGAAGTTTGGGAGGAAGTGTGGGAAGTTTGGGAGGAGCTGTGGGAAGTTTGGGAGGAAGTGTGAGAAGTTTGGGAAGAGCTGTGGGAAGTTTGGGAGGAAGTGTGGGAAGTTTGGAAGGAGCTGTGGGAAGTGTGGGAAGTTTGGGAAGAGCTGTGGGAAGTTTGGGAGGAAGTGTAGGAAGTTTGGGAAGAGCTGTGGGAAGTTTGGGAGGAAGTGTGGGAAGTTTGGAAGGAGCTGTGGGAAGTTTGGGAGGAAGTGTAGGAAGTTTGGGAAGAGCTGTGGGAAGTTTGGGAGGAAGTGTAGGAAGTTTGGGAAGAGCTGTGGGAAGTTTGGGAGGAAGTGTGGGAAGTTTGGAAGGAGCTGTGGGAAGTGTGGGAAGTTTGGGAGGAGCTGTGGGAAGTTTGGAAGGAGCTGTGGGAAGTTTGCGAGGAAGTGTGGGAAGCTTGGGAGGAAGTGTGAGAAGCTTGGGAGGAGCTGTGGGAAGTTTGGGAGGAAGTGTGGGAAGTTTGGGAAGAGCTGTGGGAAGTTTGGGAGGAGATGTGAGAAGTTTGGGAGGAGCTGTGAGAAGTTTGGGAGGAAGTGTGGGAAGTTTGGGGGGAAGTGTGGGAAGTTTGGGAGGAAGTGTGGAAAGTTTGGGAGGAAGTGTGGGAAGCTTGGGAGGAGCTGTGGGAAGCTTGGAAGGAGCTGTGGGAAGTTTGGGAAGTTTGCGAGGAAGTGTGGGAAGCTCGGGAGTAAGTGTGAGAAGCTTGGGAGGAGCTGTGGGAAGTTTGGAAGGAGCTGTGGGAAGTTTGGGAGGAAGTGTGGGAAGTTTGGGAAGAGCTGTGGGAAGTTTGGGAGGAGATGTGAGAAGTTTGGGAGGAGCTGTGAGAAGTTTGGGAGGAAGTGTGTGAAGTTTGGGGGGAAGTGTGGGAAGCTTGGGAGGAGCTGTGGGAAGTTTGGAAGGAGCTGTGGGAAGTTTGGGAAGTTTGGGAGGAAGTGTGGGAAGCTTGGGAGGAAGTGTGGGAAGTTTGGGAGGAAGTGTGGGAAGTTTGGGAGGAGATGTGAGAAGTTTGGGAGGAGCTGTGAGAAGTTTGGGAGGAAGTGTGGGAAGTTTGGGAGGAAGTGTGGAAAGTTTGGGAGGAAATGTGGGGAGTTTGGGAGGAAGTGTGGGAAGTTTGGGAGGAACTGTGGGAAGTTCGGGAGAGGGCAGAGGTATAAGAATGAAGAGCGAGGGTAAGCAAGGGCTGGGGGCTTATGCTTGCTGAGCCAGAGGCCAGATGCAATGCACGCATGTGTATTTTTTTTTAATGGACACAATGCTTAAAGACCATCCTGAGAATGCTTAACATTTAAAAATTGGCCAATTTCACTGACAAATAACCACTTCCAACATCTCTTTGAAACAGGGGAAGTCTGACCACGCTGGATCCATATTTGCATGTGTCTACTGTCAGCTGAGGCCCAGTAGCTCCTGTTTCTCCTGTTGGCCGCAGTCCCCACCCCTCCCTGTTGCTTCCTACTTCACCCATGTATGTTTCCTGCCTGGCTCCTGCACACATCTGTGCTTCTGACACTTGTCAGAATGGAAAAATCAGCAGAGATCAGATTCTCTAGACCCGTGAAGGCCGGGGGAAGGAGTAAGGCCTTTATCCTTAATGACAACTAAGATGTAGTGACACTTTGGAAAGAGGGAAATGGTCAGATTTTTGTGATTTGAAAACCCACTCTATAGTGCACACATATGTTCACCAAAAGGCACACCCGGACTGTTCATGGCAGTAGCACTGGAAACCGGCCGAAGGCCCCACAGGGACAGCTGTGGCACAGCCACAGTCGCAGCACACAAACCTTAGGCAGCGATTGAGAACATCATCTCCCACTCCCCACACTAGCGTGGAGGAAATAATAATAACAAAACAGATAATGAACAAAAATAATATCAAGTGAATGAAGTGGATCCCAAAGAGTACAGACCTTACTAGTAAAAGTCCATTTCGCTGAAGTGCAGAAAGCTGAAATGAATTTGTGGTGTTAGAAGTCCAGAGTCCAGCTGGCCTGGCGTAGGGGGAGGGGACCCACAGTGACTGATCACGTGTTGTGGCACACGGTGCTGGTGACACCATGTATTCAGATTGTGACAACTCGTCAAGCTGGACCGTTAGGACCCATGCCCTTTCCTGGCTGTGTACCTCAGCAAAAAACAAAACCCCAACCCCAACCATTTCTGACCATGATGGAGGTGTCAGGAGCTGGTAGCTGGCCCAGGGCAGTGGTTATCAATTTTAAAATGTGTGGAGTTGCTCAGCCGGTGTGGCTCAGTGGTTGAGCACTGACCTATGTATGAACCAGGAGGAGCTGTCACGGTTTGATTCCCAGTCAGGGCACAGGTGTGGGGCGTGCAGGAGGCAGCCCATCCAATGATTCTTTTTCATCATAGATGTTTCTCTCTCTCTTTCTCCCCCTCTCTCTCTCTCTCTCTCTCTCTCTCTCTCTCTCTCTCTTACTTCTTCTTTGAATTTAATAAAAATATATTTACAAAAATAAACAAAATGCATTGAGTGAAGAGATGCTAAAGAAGAGATAAAACCTAAGAGACTTGAATCTGCAGAGATAAAGCAGGGGATAGCTTTGGGGGGAGGGGAGACCCAGCCTAAGAACAAACAGGGGAGCAGGAGATCCAGGCACGTCCAGAGGAAAAGGAAGACCTTCTCATCTCAGCCTGGATGAGAAGCGGAGTGGGCACGGTCGCGAGCCACACAGATACACCCCGGCAACGAGACAGCCTTTCAAAGGGGCTCAAAGGAAAAGGAAAGACAAGATTTGCCGATGAAACATTTATTTGCCTAAAAAATATCGTGCGATTAAAAGACACGTGTAATAGGAACGGATCTGGGCCATGAAAATGCATCCTCCATAAATTTCCTTGCCGTGCAGCTAAGTATCCCTGCCTCCCAGGACCATCTGCTGGGAATGCTCCCTGCTTCCTCCTCTCTCCCCGACCCCACCAGTATCTTTATCAAATTCCTGTTGAAACCCTGGAAAGGAAAACTATTTCCAGCAGTAAAAGCTTTAACTTGTCGCCTCGTGTTCCCCTCGAATTGCTACAGCGGGGCGGCCTGGAGAATATGTTTCCAATATTCCCCCACCTCTCCCTCCGCACAGCGAGCCCTCTTACCCCCCCCCCCCCCCCCCCGAGGAGGTTCTGACCCCGGGCGTCTCCAGGGGGAGCGGGGTTTGGAGCGGGGTCAGACTTGTCAGAGAGAGAGAGGCCAACATCTCCGCTGCTTTAATACGTTTAACCTGGAAGAGGAACGGCTCCGGCCAAGATTAGATTACGGGGGTGGTGGAGGTGGCCTAACGAATGGCGGCTTGCGGGGCTGAGCTAATCTCTGTTGACACGTCTCTAATGCAAGACCTGTGTTGAAGGCAGTGGGTCCGGTCTGCAGCCCTGACAGCCCGCGGGGGAGGGGAGGCCCGGGGGAAGCCACTGGGATGCTTGTCTCTTTCAATCCCGGGCGCAGCGTGTGCACGTCATTATTTAAAGGTCTCCTGGTACCAGCTAAATGTCCCCGCTTCCTGCGGGCTATGGAGTGGATTTCACTTTTTTTTTTTTCTCCAGAGCCAGTGTTGGATGATTGCATTTCTCTAAAATGCTCCCCGGAAGCGGGTGAACGATAACATTCATTCATTCAACAAACTTGGACTGGGTTCTGTCCCCAGGCCTGGGGGCAGCAGGAGCTGGTTTTAATTCTCTGTGCGAGACATAAAGATAAATAAAGGTGCGTGTCCTATTCTAGCACCCTTAACCATGGGACACCGGACAGACTGAACCCCCCGTCCCCATTCCCCAGCCTCAGCTCCCTCACCCGGTGCTTCTTTGATCCCTACTCCAGGGCCCAGCATCCTAGCTAAACATATATAATTTACATTTTAACAAAAGTATTAATATCCTGGAAATATAAATCGCCAGACTAACTGAAAACAAAAAAGCAAAAACAGAAGGCTAGAACAGAACAGGTTTCATGAGAACAGTGTTCAAAAGCCTTCTTTCCAGGTAAGATTCCAAGGCCAATCTGAACAGTCAGATAGTTTTTAATGAGGAGGAAACAGGCCATCCCCACACATGTGATTTGCCCCGGGACACAGGCGAAGGCGAAGGCCGCTTACTTCATTGTCTGAAGCCAGCATCCCTCTGATAACAGTATCCTCTGACCAAACTGGCACCAAAAACAAAGCGACAGATTAACCTCATCCGGAGTCCCAAATGCCCAAACCCTCACTAACTAATCTAAACAGCGCATTGGAAGAAGGATCCACAGTGTCACGGATGGCTTATGCTAGGAAAAGAATAGTAAGTAGTTTGTCTAGTAGTCAAAGTAGAAATGTATAACCACCTCGATAGATTCATGAAAGGCATTTAAAAAATAATACCATCCATTCACCAAAAACCCTTCCAGAAAACTTGGGGTAGAAAAATTGCTGGGTTTTTGTTTTTGTTTTTGAACATTCTAATGATTATCTATCTCAAAACCACAGCTAGTAATAGGCCATGGTGACTTACTGCAAGAATTTTTATGGGTCTCAAAATAAGACAACGACGGCCACTATCACCGTTAACATCGAACATTTTCCTGGAAGGTTTCAGCAGCAGAAGGATTCATCAAACAGAAACAAATGGTCATGAAAAGGGGGAAAATGTCACTGCAGATGATACACTATCCTACTTGGAAAACACCACGGAAACCATTGAAAAATATCAAAACCCAATCAAGAGTCCAGTTATGTCGCCAGGATACCAAAGAAAACATTCACAAATCAATTGCTTCTTCAACAGCAACAAATAGCAGAGAGAGAAACAAAAAGGATCCTGCCAAAATAGCAACAATTTTCATAAAATGCCTAGGGGAATAAACACAATCCAAAACGTGTAATACCAACATGCAGAAAACTGCTAAATATTCCTAAGGGGCAGATAAGGAGATTGAATTAAATGAAGAGATTCAACAGTGCAGAGATGTGTTTCCTCCCAGTTGCTGAAGATGCAATGGAATTCTACAACAAAATAACCAGTGATTATTTTTGTGAAATGCAAATTAGGAAAAGGAGTGTGCCCAAATAGTTGGTTTTCAAGTTCACTGAGATGACTAGATGCATGAGATCAGCCACTGGTTTTCTTCAAAAGGTGAAAGCATTTGTCTTATCAGATAACAATGTTATCTCACTACAATAATCAAACTGGGTGACTTGAAAGAGGAGTGAACAGAATGTGTTTAAAGGCAAGAAATAGGCCTTATTCAAGGATCTAGCACAGGGATGGGAACCATCCAGCTCACGGGCCATGTAAGGCCTGTGAAATCATTTGGTCTGGCCCTTGAGGGCTTCTCCTCTCCCTCTACTCCTAAAGGGTGACTGGGGCAGCAGCCGCTGCTCGCATCTGCTGACAGTACTGGCCTCGCTTGCACCCACTGCTGGCGCCAGCCCCAATCGCTCTGCGCCATCAGTGGATGCAAGCGGGGTTGGTGCCATCAGCTCATGGGAGCTCTGGAGCAGTGGCGGGAGCGGGGCTGGGGGCAGACAGGAGACTGGGGGCTGTAGTGGGAGGGGCCAAGCAGAGGCATGGAGAATGGGCCAAGACCCACCCCTGTGCCCACCACAGCCTCATGGCCCATAGTTCCTTTCAAGGTGCACAAATTCATGCACTGGCCCCTAGTTATTTAATATTTTTTATTATTATTTCTAACTGAATTTCTGTGCCTAACAAACTGATTTTCCTACTGAGGTAATTTCTCTGTTGTCTTGTAAACAACCTAAGATGCCTGGTGGCAGGCAATATAGACTAAAATTTCTTAGGGCTGCCCCTCTCTCTCCAATTGGCTTCCCATTTCCTAAAACCTAGATTCACCAGGCCACGTAAAGAAGTTTTCAAGTACTTACCAGCTTAGGTCTCCAGCATGCTAAATCAAGAAGGACACCCTTGGGCAAGACCACATTCTGGACTGGAGACTTCATTTAACAAGTTCTGTCTGAAAATGCGAAGTGAGACAACATTAACTAGTAGATCAGATGCCCATAACCATCACTCCCCCGCCCCATCCTTCCTAATCCTCACCCTGGCTAAAGACATGATCTGATCTTCGATGACCGGAGGCCAGTGTTTCCACACCCCCGGTGCTGAGAGCAACCCAAGTGGTGACTCCCTCCCCACGCTCTTGGTCACTTGTACAGCCAACCATCAGGCAATGTGGAGGGTAGGGCCGCTGACCCCTTGCATATTTGAAAATATGTTTATAACTTATTTTTTAAATTTTCACTAGAGGATTTTTTTCATTCATTTTTTTAAAGAGTGGAAGGGAGGAGAAGAGTCAGAGAAGGAGAGAGAAACATTGATGTGCGAGACACACATTGATTGGTTGCCTCCCGCAAGCACCCAGACTAGGACAGGGATTGAGCCTGCAACCCAGGTACCTGCCCTTGACAGGAATCAAACCCGAGATCCTTTAGTCGGAGGGCTGATGCTCAAACCACTGAGCAAAACCAGGTAGGGCCTCTGTTTTAACTTTTGACGCCCCCCAGAACTTAACTACTGATGGCCTACTGGTGATTGGAAGTCTTACCAAGAACATAAACAGTCAACCCACACATGTTTTGTAGGTCACATCTATCTGTAATAATAAATCATAATATGCTAATTAGACTGGACATCCTTCCAGATGTCCTTCTGGACAAAGCTGGAGCTGTGAGGGAAGCCTGGATCCAGGGTGCCTGCCAGAAGCTGGGGGAAGGAAGACCTACTCTTGCATGAATTTTGTGCATCGGACCTCCAGTATACTATATACTGTATTCTTGCAATAGAGCAAACTAAGGAAGAAATGCTGTAAAGGAAATTATAAGGAAGAGAAAATACATTTTCACTACTGTACGTATTTACTGAAAAATATTCATGGATAAGAGGACCTGTGGTCACGGGGAAGGAAGTAAAGGGTGATGGCTTCAATGAAGTGTTGGTGCTGGTTTATTCATGGGACCCTCCTCCCAGAAACCTATGTCCTGGGCACCACGGCCAGTTTCCAGCTGGTCTGTAAAGTCTGCCCAGAGCAGAGTATCTTAGGACAGAGAAAAATGTTTCACTCCAAATTCGTCTATTTACCACTTATTGCCTCAGGAAGACAAATGGAGGGGGGCATGTTCGGAGATGTCATAGGATTTCTGGAAAGCAGTGGGGCGAGCCATCCCAGGAAAGGACTTCATGGTGTTCCTGCCTCCAAGCTTTACTAGTGCTTCTCCCCTGAGAAAATGCTCCTGGGGGCCTGGATTCCAGGTGGTGAAGTCCAAGTGGCTGGAATTAGCTTGAGGTCTTGGTGCGGTGGTCAGGGAGGGGAAAAGATCAAGAGAAGCTCCGAGACACCATCCTGCCCCCGGCCCCACACCCACCCACCCACAGGCCGAGGCCACTCCCAATTCATGCTCCAGGTTCATGCCAAAGTGCAGCCTGCTGCGCAGCAAACGACTGAGATGCCTGGTCATTTCTCAGAAAGAGGCAACCAGCCTGGAAGAAGCATGCTGACCCCAGGGGAGCTTGCACATGCGGCAGCATTACGGAGTGCCTGCGCCAGAGGGCAGGGAGGGCCACCCTGGGAGAGGGCACTGCCTGTGTGAGATGCTGTCTGCAGCCACTCCTCGCAATCTCTCAGTGAGGCACCCCCTCATTTCCTCCTGTGACAGATGTAACCCAGAAGGCGGCGGGCCGCACAGGGGGCCCTGTCTGAACTGATGTCAGCATTGACGCAGAACACAGCCCCTTTCAGCCAATGCTCGTGAGCTCCGAGCTTTTCCTGGAGATTCCACAAGGCAACAGACTCCCCTGTCGAAAACTTCCCACCGGACCACTGCCCTCTCCCAAGGTGGCCTGTCCCTGTCCTTCCATCAGTGGAAGGTCTTTCGTGCTTCCTAGTTCCCTTCCTCCCTCCTGCCTTTCCAGTGATGGAGCTTCAGACGCCCCCTGCTTCTGTATGAGGGAGTACACTTCATCCTCTTGCCTTCTTACTTGTCATAGACTTCATCCCGCTCCTGTGATGGGGTACGGCTGCCTGTACAGTTAACGCAGAGCTGGACAGAAGACCTCTTCATTTCAGCCTTGGGTGTGCCATGTGCTAAGGGAAGGACTTTCATAAGCTGCTTCCTCTCCGTGTGATACTGTTTGAGAGTCAGTGAAGGGCTGTTTGTTGAGAATGACAGCCAGACCCCCACGACCCCCTCCCAGCCTCCAACAAGGGGACCTGGTTGTTGATGCCCACATGACCCCATGGTCGTTCCATAGCTGATTCGAGTGGGCGCATTGGATACTCTGTCTTTGGGATGGAACACGGAGGGGCTGGCTGGCTCTGCTGGTTGGTTACACAGAGCAGATGAAGACGTGAACGCAGTGCGTCAGCCACGTTAAGCCATGTGAACATGGAGCAGCCAACGTGCTGATCATAGGAGCGGAGGGGAGAATAAAGAAGATGTGAGAAGCCCTAGCCGGTTTCTCAATGGTTGGAGCATCATCCCTTGGACTAAAGGGTTGCAGGTTCAATTCTGGTCAAGGGCATGTACCCGAGTTGCAGGTTCAGATCCCTGGCCCTGGATCTGGGTGCCTATGGGGGCGACCAATTATATGTCTCTCTCACATCGATGTTTCTGTTTCCCTCTCTTCCATTCTTTCTAAAAATCAATGGAAAAAATATCCTCGGATGAGAATTAACAAAAACAACCAAAAAAGATATGAGGAGAGGACAGAACATCTGTGAGGAGGTGAGAGAGGGGGCGAGAGACAGGGGAAGGAGAAAGAGAGTGTTTGTGTGTGTATATATAAAAGAAATCTCTGCAAAGATAACACACTAAAATAACAAAAGTTACTCTGGCTGGTGAAATTACGCTTTCTATTCCCTTCTTCATATTCCTGTTTCTCTGTGTTGTCTGCGGTTTTAGTATTTTGTTTTTGTTTACTTAGTTTTTTCGGTTGTGTGCTTTTGTTATTGTGTTGTTGTTTTCATAGTGGACACATATTAACTTTGCAATCAGCAAAATGATTAATCTATTTTCACTCTGGAGAAATTTTCTTGAAAAAGAGTGCTTCCCGGGACACCAGCGTTTCCCCTGAGTGCAGCCGGAG
Organism: Antrozous pallidus; assembly: GCA_027563665.1. Classification (NCBI taxonomy): domain Eukaryota; kingdom Metazoa; phylum Chordata; class Mammalia; order Chiroptera; family Vespertilionidae; genus Antrozous; species Antrozous pallidus. Next base: position 21,985,417 of record CM050528.1, read on the forward strand.
GGAGAGCTGGAGCGGCGCTTGGGCTCGGGAGTAACTGTCTCCAGACCCACTGAATCCCATCTCCTCGTCTGGGGCTATTTGCTTTCCGGACGGCAGGGCTGTGATGGATCCCAGAGTCGGCATCCTGGCATCTCAATCAGCTGTGTTTAGATGCCGCGGTGACACAGATTATGACGTTTTGATGGGATTAGGACATAACTTTGCTTTAATCTATAAAGCCCTGTAAGCTTGGGATCTGATTACCCGCAATTCCTTCCCCAGCCCCAGCAATTAAGATTAGCCAGCATGCCCTGCTAATGGTCCCCATATTGAAAGCTCAGGAAATCAGAAATGGGTGGTTTTGCTTCTTTCCCTTCTGGTTCTGTGCCTCCTTTTCCTTTTCTGGGGAGGCTCTGGCTCTCTCGGAGGCTCTGGCCTTTGGATCGGAGGGCTGCCTGATTCCCCAGCCTCAGCTTCCCAGAGAAGCTATCTTTGGGAGCCCCCACCTCCTTGTTTACTCCCAGAAGGGCTGCTTTTGTTTAATTGAAAGAATGGATTGTGCTGTTCTTGGTACCATCAATCCCAGCAGCAATTTTAGTGGATTTTTCAATCTGTGCAGACATGACAGCATGCAGACTTCCAAAGGCTGGAATGAAACCCCTTCAGTTTAAGGACATGGGGTAGAGGGGGGCGGCCGTGGGCATCACCACACTGGCTCTCGTCACATTCTCCAGGGAGATCTGCTCCCAGAATCCTTCAGCTGTAGGAATGCAAGGTCTGTGGTCAAGATGTTGTTAAATCCCCTCATGCTTTTACTTCTGCTAAAATCCAGTTGCAGTACCAAAGCACCAACAAAGGTCATTGGAAGGGACGGGTCTAGCCTGCCATCCTTTAATGATGTGAGAAGCAATAGGTAGAAGGGACCACTACACTGACTATTCGGGTTTGCCCTTCCCACTCCGATCTCCACCCTGACTCTCGCCCTGAAAGGCTGATCTGCTGGGTCAGCATCAATAGACTCTCAGCCATGCCCTTGCCGATTTGGCTCAGTGGACAGAGTGTCGGCTCGAGGACTGAAGGGACCAGGTTTGATTCTGGTCAAGGGCATGTACGTCGGTTGCAGGCTCCATCCCAGACCCCAGTCAGGATATGTGCAGGGGGCAATCAATCCTTGTGTCTCTCTCATATTGATGTTTATCACTGTCTCTACCCCTCCCTTCCACTCTCTAAAAATCAATGGAGGGACAACTGTAATATTTTCAACAATAAAGATTAAAACAAAAACAGACCCTCAGCCTGCAGGATTCCAGGTGGGCTTGACCAATGGGAGACATCCTCAAGACACATAAAGGGGGGGAAGCGAGAGGTCGGGTGTTTATCCCCTCGGTTCTCTCATGCTGGCCCTGGGTTGGACAGTGACTCACTTCTCCTACCAAGGTCACCTGATGTCTGGAAGTACTTTCCTGCAGCTGTATCTCTCTTCACATTCTGGCAATTTCTGTCTCTCCACACATCCATTCTGGGGCCTAGAGCAGGTAACACTGCAGGCTACTGCCACTCTCAGTGTGCAAACACTAGCCTACTGGGTCCCTTTAAGCCTTGCCTACACTTTCACAAACGGTTCCTTAGTTTCATTTCCTTTCATTCCCTGTCGGGCAAGCTTTCTCTCTGCTGCAGAATCCCGGCCAATACTGGTGTCATGGTTGATGACCGGCTTTCTGGAGTAGGGAACCTGCAAACCCAGAGGCTCCATCCTTTCCCTGGACATGTGTTAGCAAGTGATTTCACTTCCCGGATATTAGTCACCCCACCTACAAAACCAGCGTGCCAACTCATGGGGTTACTGTGATTTCAGTCCATGTAAAATGTGACAGGACGTATGGAGCATAGAAATCCCTCAATAAAAGTCAGTTTCCTTCCCAGACCCAACTCGGACTTCTATTAGGCCTGGTGCCATGAATTTTAAGTTTTGTTTTTCCCTCCTCTGAAGCAGTTCTTTTGTCAGTACTGACGTGATTATGACAAGTTGGCACCATTGTATAGCACAGGATGAAAAATGAGGTGAAAAAGAAAGAGACTCAGCAGCCATGGGATCACCAAGGACTATCAACTGCCCTGTCACCTTTGCTCACCTTTGAACAAACCCGGGATCTGGTAAAATAGCAGTAACTCTTATTTGTAATACTGTCCCTCCAAAACCAGCCTCATCATTCCTTCCGGTGCTCCCACACCCCTCAATACATCATCTTTCTCAGCCTTTATTACAATGTTTTTGTTCCATTACCACACTTTAGGGTAAAATCAGCACAGTTCCTGACATTCATGAAATGCCCTTGAGTGTATTAAGAGAATGAATGAATGAATGAATGAATGTAAGAGATACTATGAAGCTCCTGAAGGATGGATGATATGGGAAGGCTTCACCAAAGAGATAAGGACTTCACTTGCACCTTAAAGATGAACAGAGTTGGCAAAAGGAAGAAAGTAATTGAGACTATTCCAGGCAAAGGACCTACAAATAAGGGTGGGGAAGAAATACATAAACTCTTTTGATGTGAGAATAAAGAGTTTGTATAATAGAGTGGAGAGTAACGGGGCTAGATATGGTATTAATAGTTAGGGCAATGCTAGTTGCTGTAACAAATAAGTCCGTAAATCTCACTGGTTCAAACCAACAAAATCTAGCCTTAGCTTCCATAAAGTCCCTAATAGGGATTACTAATCAGCAGACACCTCAGTTCCAAGGGGTGTTTCTGAGACCAGGCTCCTTCCACCCGTGGCTCTCCCATCGACTAAGGTCACCCAGAAGTGAGAAGAGTCCATGTGGCTGCACTGCAGATTGCATTATGGGTGGTGTTTATGGGCCACATGGTAGACATCACTTCCACCTGTATCCAGCTGGGCATAACTAAGTCACATGACCCCACCTCTCTGCAGGGAGGCTGAGAAATGTAGTCTCAGTGGGTGACCAAGAGGAAAAGAAATGAATTTGGAGATGAGTTGGCCAGACTCGGGCCCAGATTGGTAAATTGGGAAGAGATGCTAGATAGCCTTGGGCGCCAGATATAACTCTGTCTGTCACGTGGTTCGATCCCATGGCGTGAGTCCACTGCTCCCGCCTGAAAGGTGACGTTTCAGAAAACAGAAGGTGGTCTATGGAAACCTGAGCACAAGTTGCAAGGCTGCCAAGAAAGGATGCCCTTTCCTGTGCAAACCTCAGCGTCATAAAGTAGCGTTCTCCAGATGCATGCAATGCTGATGTTCAGTAATTCTTGATCCACAAACAAAAACAACTCCATGAAACTGACCTCTTCTCCTGCAGTGCACCACACCAGCAAGGAACAGGATGGAAGGAGGAGGGAGAAAGTCTTGTTTTTAAAAGATACCCAGACTCGGTAGTATCGGGGTGACTCTGATTGCTTGCTCTCTGGATTAGGGGTCTTCCTGGTTCCCCAGGCAAACAGGGACACTTTGGTCACCACGGCGCTGGCCTCCCAGAAACAGGGGATCAATCCTAGCTCTGCTGCTTAGTGAATTTGTGACTTGGGGCAGGTCACACCATCTCTGAAAGCTTCAGTTCTATGATCTTCACTACAAGGACATGGAGTGGCCCACCCCTCAGGGGGATGTGAGGATAGGGTAAGTATGAAAAGCACTTCGCACATGCCCGGTGTGTAGACTGCACACAGTCAGCACTGAAAGGGGCCCTCTTCCACGATTTACTTGCCAGCTGTTTCAAACAGAGCCCCTGAGAGGGTTGAGGCTCTTCCTGGGGGAAACTGAGGCAGGGCTCATGCCAAGGGCACGGAAGACTCACTCTCCATCCGAGTCCCATGGGAAAGGCGGGTCAGGTGGTGCTCAGCTGCGGGACAGGCCAGGCTGCATGGGACTCTCAGCTACTGGCCGCAGGGAGACTGAGCAAGTGGGCTCTGAGGATGAGCAAGGCAGGCAGCCCGCCCAGGATTTTCTGATCCCCAAAGCTCACCACCAAGGAGAAAAGGCAGGGGGTGCGGGTGACATGAGAAGACGGCCCAGAGGCGCGTTTTATACCATTGCTTTCAAAGTTCACCCTTGCCTCTTACAGGAACCAAACTTTAATAACCGGAGCCAGGGAGTGAAAGAGAAATAAACCAGACAAGCAAACCACCCCCCTTTAAACAGGTCACGTTGTGTTCAGAAATAGGCTTTGAAACTGTGCATGTGTAACCACAGCAGAGAGGGCTTGGGCCCCCTCTGTTCCTGCCAGAGGCCGCGCTGGAAAAAAAGGAACCAAATCAAAGGGAGGAAGAAAGGGGAGACATTCAAGAGAAAGAAGGGACCAGGAGAGAGGACCGGGGAGGACAGGAGAGGAAAGCAAGCCATGCTCCTGCACACAGACAGGGAACAGAAATGAGCCGGCCTGGGACCCCATCTCAGAGAGTTTGTGAGGCTGCTGGGGAGGGTGAACATGCACAGCTTGATCTTCTGGGGCAGTGCTGGGCCTTCATGACTGGGCGTTATCATAGGTGATCCTTAGAGCCAGACTCTGATTTTAGAAATGAGGGCATGGATGCTCAGAGAGGTTAAGCAACGAACCAAGGACACACATAGCAGGTCAGAGTCAAGAGCTGGACCCGGCTGACATTTTTAATAACGCAGGAAAGGTGTTCCCCAGCACGCTAGAAAGGGGAAAGGATGTCAAGTGTAGAATGGGATACCAAGGAGGAAGAAGAATGGATCTACACCAGAGCAGACATCTCAGCCTCAGCACCGCTGCAGCTGTGTCTGGATAATGCTTTGTGGTGGGACCGTCCTGGGCATTGAGTAGCTTGCTGGGACTCTCCCCACTGATATAAACTTATTGCGCCCCTCCCCAATTATGAAAATCAATCAAAAATGTCTCCAGATGCTGGCTGGGAGCCAAAGCACCTTCTGATGAGAACCATGAACGTAGAGGAAGGTGTAAGATACAGGAATCACTATGAGCTGAGAGCCACAAAATGCACTGTGGGAGACATTCCATCTCTTTAACCTCATTTAATATCTCACTTAATTCCCCCAAGGACCGGATGCAGGAGACGTCATCTACTTCATTTTATCGGCGAGGGAACTGAGGCTCAGAGAGCTTAAGTCACAAGCCCACGTTCACACAGCTGGTAAGAGACGGAGCTGGGATGTGAACTCCAGCCTGTGTCCTCCTTTCCCCAACACTATTCGGGGAGCGACACAGAAGGTGGGAAATGGGTGAATCAAAGGGAGAGACAGCATCACAATGCGGGTAGTAAGAAAGATGCTGAACAGGCAGGGACAGGTCCACCATGTGGCCTGGAGGTGCCACTCCATCCACTTCACTGCAGCCCCCAAGTTCTCACCTCCTCCCTCTAATCCCTGGCTTCCTGTGAGAGCGCCCAGCACGTGAGTCTACCCTGTCTCCCTCTCTCCCCCTCATATCTCATAAGGAGAGACAATATATTCCAAATGCTCGTTGATTTATGAGGCAAAGTCACTTCCCCTGACCAAGCATCTCTCTTCACAGGGACACATATGTTGGGGAGCATCCATCCCAGAAACGACCCACATTCATTTTCTGCCAGGAGCCAATGGCCTAGGGAATTCAAGAAATGCCCCTAAATTACAGACGAATGGGGGTGGGGGGAGCTTCCTCCAGAAACCTTTTCCCAAGTCTGAGCCCCGCTATAAATCACCCTCCCAACATCACACACCGCCATAAACCACAGATGTGTGGGGGACAGCAAGGTGAGCATCTGCTCACAAGAGAAGACGCAAGGTTGACCAAGACCTTGGAAGGGGTGGTTGTTCAGGAACTCGGCCTGACCTCCCCCATGTCCCCGAGCTTTCAGCTTGGCATTTCATGGCCAATACCTTTTGAGCAGGAAGCCAATTTCTCCCAAGGGTTTGTGTGTGTGTGTGTGTGATCACCTATCCCCTCCCCACCTTTCCACCCCCTGTAAAATAGCATAGCATTTGTTCTTAATCTTTTAGGGGCTGAAGGTTCCCTTTGAAAATCTGATGAAAGCTACAGACTCCTCCCTTCATTAAAGAAATGATTGTTTACCCGTGCTAAAGGCCTCAAAAATGGTTAGGACTGGTTTATGGTGGTTTTTCTAGAAAGATAAAGGGTTTCCCCCCACTCCCCCGTCATATAAAAGAAAGAAACCCTTCTTTAAATGTATTGATTTTTTTGAACTTTCACTGACATATATGAAAGAGAAGAGTGCACAAATCATAAGTGTTCGGCTTAATGTGTTTTCACAAACTGAGCAAACCGGTGTAACCTGTGCCCAGATGGAGACAGAGGAGCATTCGTGACGGCATCTGGAAGCTTCCTCACATTCCCTCTGGCCTCCATATCTCACCACGTTAGCCAGCAGCCTGACTTAAAGTAGCCTGAATTTGTTTGCCTGGCTGTTCTTTTATTTAATTTTTTAATTTCGGGGGGGGGGGGCAGGGAGGGAGGGAAAGAGCTGTTCCACTTATTGATGCATCCATTGGTTGCTTCCTGATGGGCTGGAACCCGCAGCCTTCGTGCATCCAGGCGACACTCTAGCCAACAGAGCTGCCTGGCGAGGGTGCCTGGCTGTTCTTTGCACCAATGGGCTCACATAGCATGGTTTGCGGCCTTGGCTTACCTCACTCAATATTCCATCAGTGAGCTTTCCGTCCGGCAATGTGTGGCGTTGACATTGTTTTGTTCCCGTTAGCATACAGTTCTCCATGATATCAACAGACTGGAATTTATTTCCATCCTACTAGTGAGAGGCATTGGGGATGCCTTCGTTTTCCCAGAATCCTACTGAAACTCTGTTCTTGAGAGCTGTCATTTTAACCTTCCCTATCCCCAAGTGTGTTTCACTTTCCAGCCTCTGATAGGGATGCATAATAAAGTCTGATTGTAAAAAAGCCAGTGATTCGGGAGGGTTGGGGGCTGGCAAGCTGTGAACGTTCTTTGAGCTTTTGTCCTTTCTTCTCGCTCCCATCCCATCTCACTGGGCTCCAGTTACTTCTTTGCTGGTCACTGCTCCAGGCACCCCCCTGCCTCTCCGCACAGACGTACGCAATGGACAGTGACACGCCTCTCGCTTTTGTCTTAACAGGATGTAACTGCTGCGCCGTTGTTTTTGTGCTTTGTCCATATGTCCTGGAGCCCCTCCCATACATCATAACCTTAAACTGCTGATCTACTCCCATCATGCAGACATGCGTGATTTGTGGAACCGTCTCCTGCTGACGGGCAGTTGCACTGTCTCCAGTTTTCTGCTCTTGCAAAGAGGGCAGCCATGACCGTCTTTTTAGATGCTTCTTCCTGAGCATTTGCGAGTATTTCTCAAGGAGAGAAGTGGAGATGGAATTGCTGGGTGCATGCACCTGCCCGTGAGTGGTTTTTATGAGGGCAGGTGGACTGGCCATGCCACCATAAATTCTGGGTAGAGCTTGCAATACCCGTGGAGGCCTTTGGCAGAATGATCAGAATTGCTCTTTTTCAAAGACGAACTGGATGCCTGGGTTTGGAGAGAAGCGCAAAGGAGTCTCTTGTAGACCCCATGTCGTGACCTCGTCCACGGAGGGAAGAATGTGTGGTCTAACCCTGGCAGGGCTGGTTGGAAATGGGATAACTGAGATTCAGGGGACAGCCCTTTGGGGATGACCATAATTGTGATAACAGAGCAACAAGCATTAGTTGAGCACCTACTATGTACCAAGCGCTATGCATGGATTGCCTTACTCCATTGTCACCCTGTTCCAATGGGCTCAGTACTATCCTTGAGTCTCGTGTTTTGGCCGGACACATTGAGGCTCCAATAACATCACTTGCCCAAAGTCCCACTTAGCAAACTACTGGGAGGCCTGACCACGGAGCAAGCCTGGTGTGACTTCTGCCAACAGAAAGCTCACTGACTACGTGGGAACGGCACGAACCAGCAGGCAATCACAGGTCAGTCACGTGTAGCTGAGTGTTGTCGTCCACACAGTGTGTTCCACAGACTGCCCACACAGGCTGGGAAAGAGACGACTCAGAGAAAAGGGGACCTAGCATGAGAGATAAAACCTCTCCCTCCCTCTGGTCCCTCGCCAGGAAAAGATGATGCATTAAGCTGGTTAGTAATGACAGTCCTTCGCCCGGCCGGTGTGGCTCATTGGTTGAGCATCAACCTATGAACCAGGAGGTCACAGTTCCATTCCCGGTCAGAGCACATGCCAGGGTTGTGGGCTCTGATCCCCAGTGTGGCGCATGCAGGAGGCAGCCAACCGATGATTCTCTCTCATCACTGATGTTTCCATCTCTCTCTCCCTCTTCCTTTCTCTCTGAAATCAAGAAAAAATATATTTGTACAAAAATTTTAAAAGACAGTAACAGCCTGCACCAGGAGTGCTTGGCATGTTAACCACTCCATCCCATCAATCCTCACTACAGCTTGGGGAAACTGAGGCTCAAGGAGGAGAAGGGTCTTGCTCCAGGGCCACAATTAATACTGAATGGGACTTGACATGGGGTCTCACTGCCTTCCTGCCTTCAGACTCTGCTTCCCCCACCAAAAGCATCTCAGGGCCGGAGCCACCCATGTGCTTGGTGGTCCGGACAGCAGAGAGCTCTTTGGTTAAGCCCCGGCTTCCAGCCCCTTCACTTAACAATTAAAAATATCAAGTCACAGCCCAGTGTCCCTGTGTCGGTGTGATGGAGTACAACTTTCTCCTTCGGAATTGATGTCTCCTGACGTTTCGATGCGGAAACAATTGATTATTGCCCTTTTTTAAAATGTTTTATTTATTTCCAAGCCTGCTGACACTGTCCATGCATTAGGGGCCTAATTCCGCAGAGGTCGGACGGGGCGGAAGATTAAACTATTCCAAATCACACAGATGAAGGCGAGCTCAGTTTGGGTGCGCGGGGGCGGGGGCGGGGCACCCTTTCTTTTCATTCCCGCCCTTTGGAGACCTCCAAGACTAAACAGTTTAGGCCACATCTTGAAGAAAATTGCGTTATCCTTTTCACCTTTAAGTGGATTCAGGCGCAATCGGTTGACTTGGGAGCGTGCGGAGGTCAGCGCCCGCCCGCCAGGAGGGGTGTATGAGCAGGGGCGGGAGGAAAATGAAGGGAGATGTAAAAGCGAGGGCGGGCGGTCTATGACCTCTAACATCTGTGCCGCAGAGGAGGCGGCAGGGAAAGCCATGGGGCCGAGTGGGGAGGGGCGGGCGGGCGGGGTGGGGGGGGGGGGAGGCTGCACTGGAGGCTGGAACTGGGACAAACAAGGCAGCCCGGCCTCTCAGATGTCAGGGGAGGAAGGAGAGGGGGTGGGAAGAGGAAGAGAGAGGGAGGAAGGGGTCAGGGCTCCGGTCCCCAGAGCCAGGGGACACTCAAACGCTTGCAGATGGAACGCGAAGGATGGTGGAGAGCAATGGCACCGGGCTGCCTGGGAACACGGCATGGAGCACGCTGGCGCTACTAACCCTGGGAAAGGCTTTGGTGGAAGGAGAAGCGGCAAAGTTGCGGAGGCTGAAAGCATCCCACACCAGCCACGTGGAGGGAGGGGTCGGGAAGGCAGGGATCTCCTCCACCCCAAGTTCCCAGCACCAGCTCCAGGGTCCCGAGTGGCCATGGGTCATGAGTGCCTCCTCCTCAATGTGACCAAACCTGGCCCCGTGGTAACAGCAAAGGCCCCTCCTGCTCCGGCTCTTGCTCCGGCTCTGGCTCCGGCCTGTGTGAGAGCCAGGCGTGCGCAGCGCCAGCGTGAAGCTGCATCACAGGAGAGAAGCACGTGTGCAGACTTTCCCTCCGTGTGTTGGTGCCAACAGCCGCGTCCACCCTCCCTCCCTGTGTCCGCCCACCACCAGTGATGGAAGGCGTGTCTGCCCTCCGCTGGTCGCCACGCCTCTTTCCTCCTTTCAGCTTTCTGAGGCCTTCAAAGGGGCCTCTCAGGTGTCGAGGAGCCCCAAGGCCGAACTTCCATGGACATCGGTGGGACCCCTTCCCCGGAGGCCCAGGGAGGCAGCTCGCAATGGACGCAACACCGAGGTGGTGAGGGTGGATTCAGCTCAGACCCGCTAGGCAGGGAGGACAGGCACGGGCAGCCCCTCCCCGGGACATGGAGGTAGGGAGATGCCCCTCTGGCCACTCCCAGGCCCAGCACCGGACTTGTCTCTACACTGGCCCACCTCGTGCTCACAAGGTGGTGGCCATGGCTCCAGGTATCCTGACCTGGGCCAAAGGCACAGAGGGTGGGAGAGAGGGGAGGCCTTTGTCCGCAACACTTTCTCTTGTGACCCCAGCCTCCCCACAAGCCTCACTGGTTAGAATGGGGTCACACGCCTCACCTGGTGTCCTCGTCCCTCATCCCCCCCGGCCCTCACGCCAAGTATAGCGGTCTATACCAGAAAAGAATCACACCCTTCCGGTTCCTCCTCCCGCACCCCCTCCCTCCGTGGCGTCCTGTCCTGTACACCCCTTTGGCCCTCTGAAATCCCACATTCAATGCGGGGCGTACAGCAGGTACTCAGTCAATACCAAGCTTCACTTTGCTGCCTCTACAACACCACAGTCTGGGGCCAACTTAGTGAACTAAGATATCCCACTGGGAAAGCCACTGTGTGGACTCCAGCCACTACTGAGGAACAGGTGAGGGGTTCAATCCCGGGCACGGGAGGCTTAGAGCCCGCGCTGAAATGCCCGCTCCCTTCCGGCTTAGCCTCTGTGGCCTGGAGCCACCTGCTAAAGCACGGGACCTCAGTTTCCCATCCCGGCTGCTGTGTATGCTGCTGCCATGAACGAGGGGAGTTCTCCACAGCCTGCCCCCAAGTTGCAGAGCAACCCGCTAGGAGACCACCGGCTCATGGCTTCCACTGCAAGTGCAGAGAGCTCGCTTCCGTCCTCATGGGCTCTGGGGCTCCCGGGCTCCCGGGCTCCTTGATGGTGGCCACTCCTACTGCTTTAGATGGAAATCAGGCAGGAGAGCTCCCGACAGCTCCGCGGATATTTATTTCTGGCCAGATCAAAGGTCCTGTCGGCAACCTGTCCTGACATCTTGATTCCTGTTTTTCTTAGCTAAATTTTTTCCCCGGATGGTGTTCACTCCAAATAAGCTACTAAGAGGCCCCTTGGGAGAGAGAGTGAGAGAGGGGAAGGGAGGGAGAGAGGGAGGGGAAGAGGGAGGGGGAGAGAGAGAGAGAGAGAGAGAGAGGAGGGCTCCAGGGGCAGACTTTAGTATGTCTTGCTATAAATAAGTGTGGGGAATTGTACAGGTCCCAACGGCCTGAGACCAGCCACTGCTCTCCATGGTGGGAAAAAGACAGGCTGCTGGTTATTTCTGGGTTCCTAGTGGGATTCAAACAGCTCACAAGCACCACTAAGAACAGGGTTAAAGGCTGGCTGGGTCGCTCAGTGGTTAGAGCATCGCCTCACCACTGAAGCATCCTGGGTTCGATCCTGGGCATGGGCAAGTATCCCGGTGTAGGCTCAATCCCCAGCCCCAGTCAGGCCATGCGGGGGAGGCAACTGATTGATATGTCTCTCTCACATCCATGTTTCTCTCTCTGTGTCTCTCCCCCTCCTCCCTCCCTTCCACTCTCTCTAAAAATCAATGGAAAAAATATCCTAGGGTGAGGATTAAAACAAAAGTGGGTTAATAAAATATTAACAGTGATCATGTATTAAGGGGGAGTATTTACCTAGTGATCAAACACACGAGATCTGGAGTCAGGCATCTTTTGAATGCTCGTTCCACCACTTCCTGTGCAGCCCTGGGAAGTGACCTCACCTCTCTGTTTCCACATCTATAAAATGGGGACGGTAACAGGGCCCGCCTCTCTGAGTTCTGAGGGAAACCACACGGGCTGATGAGTGGGAAGTGCTCCGAACAGGCCCTGCAGCGGTCAGCCAGCCCTCGTGGGCAGCAGTGCTTGAATGAGCTTTGGGCATGTATCTACGGCATGTGACTCTAACAGCAGTCTGACGCAGATGTTCCTGCACCGAGATGCCATTCATTTATGACTCAGTCTACAAGGGAGAAATCGAGAGGACAGAGACTTGCACATCGTGGTTACAGCCAGTAAGTACTAGCATCAGAGTCTCCCTCCCGCCGCCCCGGCCGGCTTGCCTGGTGGTTGACTGCCAAGACCCATGCTCTTTGCACCAGGTCTCACCTGGCTAAGCAGGACCGGCTGTGCCGATAAGATGGCCCAGCAAGATGCCCTCTGTTTACTGAGGGCACACAGAGCTGGCGCAGCTTGCCTGCTTACCTCTGAACGGAGTTACCCTAACCGTGGAAATCAGGTGCTTTCAAGCATATCATGGCAAAGGGACATGAATCACTCCTGTGCCCTTCACCTCTGTTTGCAGGAAAGCCCCGGGCCTGTGTCAACGTGAAGCAGGTCAGGCCACAAGCCAAGCCTGTCGGTAGCACGAGAAGCGAGTGACTGCACAGGTATTGAAAGTTCTGGACAACTTATCAGCTGGGGGACACCTTGCCTGCAAACTGGTTACACAGCCCCATGCAGGACACTGACAAGCACCCACGACCCACGCCCACCCCTCGGGGCGGTTCCAGAGGACATCCCGGAAGATGCCGGAGCCCCCCGGGCTTGGGAAGAAGGCCCTCTGGTTCCTCTAAATCTTCCCTGATGAAAAGGCAGCCCCAAACCACACCCAGCCTCTGTACTTCCAAATCCTTCCCAACACAGCCATGGCTTTCCTGCTCCTCAAAGCTGAGAGTTTAAAACCTCAGAGAGCCTCAGGGGCCTCTGCGAACATCAAAGACATTGTCAACCCCAGACAGGGCCACCGAGGAGCAAGCTGGCCTGCCTTCCTCTACACCCAGAAAAGGCTTTGTTTGTGTGGCTTTGTTTTTTTCTTTCCCTAATTTCTGATACGTGCGTGTTAACACTGATTCACTTTTTCCCCTTGAAGGCTTCCTCTGGTTGCCTGTTCCCATGGAAACAGTAGCAACTGACATTTACTGAGTCATTGCTGTGAGCCAAGACCTGTGCTAAGCCCTTTACTCATATAGCCCCCTGTAAATCCACAACAAACCTCTCAGGTGGAACTTTTGGATCACTGTGCCCATTTTACAGACCCGACAGCCACGGCCCGGGAAACCAACACACTCGCCTCGGGTCAACCCAGTGCACAGGGGGCACAGGTGGAGGCCGGAGTGAGAACCCAACATCTATCTCCAAAGCCTGTGTTTCCAGTCTCCAAGCTATCCCATCTCTCATCACCTTCTTCAGGTCTGTCTTTAAAAGCACCTAACACCGCATATTACAATCTGTCCTCTTACATGTCTGTTTCATTTGCTAACAGTAGAGGTAATCCTCACCACCCTTTATTAAATAAGCACTTCTGTGTGTCAGGCACTATGCTGGTGGATTTACACGCATTCTCTCTAATCCTGCTGACAGCCCTGAGAGTTAGGTGTCAGGCGTTCCATTACACAGATGAGCAAACAGGTTCAGAGAGGTTAAGCGCCTGGCCCCACGCCAAGGAGCTGGTGAGTGGTGGAGCCAGTTTTTGGAATCAGGTCTGATGGGTCCAAAGCGCCTGAGCTTTGTTCTGTGCCTGAGCGACTCCTGGAGGTGCCAGCCTCCCAAGGTCCGGCCCCACTTTATGCCCTTGGTGTCCCTTAGTGTCTGGCTGGGAACCGAGCGAACTGAAACCCGCCACCACCAAAGTACAGGCACATCTCGGGGTGAAGCCCACCGGCTGGGCACTCTGCTCAGTGAGGACTTCAGATCTGCAAGTTGGTACAAAAACATGGAAAATGGGTGTGTGCTTCTTTTTTTTTTAATGGATCCACTGAAGAAAACTAAATAAGAATGAGCTGCATGTCAATCCCCTATATCCCAGGTGACTAATCCCAACAGATATCTGTTGAGTAAATACACTCGATATTCAACTGTGTACCTGACAATACCACCCGCTCATACTTATGTCTACAGCTGAACTTCCCACCCAAACCTCTCCATCTTCTCAGTCTTTGTAAATGGAAACCATCTTTCCAGGTTCTCAAACCCTCATGGCATCCTTGCCATGTCTCCTTTTCTCACACCCCACATTAATCCAGGAGAAAAGCCCCCCAGAAATCTGACAGCACAGCACCTCTCCGACTGCTACTCCTCTGGTCCAAGCCACTGTCGCCTCTCACCTGGGGCACAGCAACGGGCCTCTTGCTCGTCTCTCATTCACCTCTCTTCTCTCCCTATTGGTTTATTCTCCACTCGGCAGCCAGAGGAATGGATCTTCCTAATACTTAAACCAGGTCATGTCACTAATCTGCTGAAAACCGTGTGGCATATATATTCCCACCTCAGTGCCTTTGCACGGTGGTTCCCTCTGCTTGGAATTCCCTGCCTCTGCTGAGCTTGCTCCCTCCTCCCCTTCTTTTATTACCTGCTTGGTGAGGCTTCCATGACTAGCTTTTAGAAAAGAGAACCCTCTCTATTTCCCAGGCATCCAGAACTCTGTCTCCCCTCACCTGCTTTATTTTCCCACAGCCCTCTTGTATCTGTATCTAGAGAACACCTGCTATTCTCTACCAGCACATGAGCTTCACAAGGGCAGGAGCGGCCTGCCCCCAGTGAATCCTACTCACCCCGCACAATGTCTGGCAAGGAGTAAACATGTGTTCAATGAATGAATGAATGAGTGAATGAATGGCTGGCATCCTCTGGCTTCCTTGCACTGTTTGGAATGTGTAGGGAATCTTCCAGAAAGGCACACTCTTTCTTTCCTAGACCGAAGTTGTCCTATAAACATGCTGTGCTGACGGGAACATTCTATATCCGTGCCGTCCGACATGGCAGCCACCAGCCCCATGTGGGTATTGAGCACTTGAAATGTGACTACAGCAACCGAGAACCTTTTGTTCTTATATCATAGACTTTTTTGGAGCAGTTTTAGCTTTAGAGGAAACTGAGCAGCAAGTACTAAGGAGGGACAGCATTTTCAGTGTGATTCTGTTCTACTTCAGTTACAGAGCCATTCGTGGTTTGTGGCTACCAGCTGGGGCAGGACAGACTTGGACTGAGAAAGGCAAAGGCCCATGGGGAGAGTCAGTCCAGCAGAGGGGCAGGTGGGCAGCCCAGGAATCTCTGCAGAGTTTCCTTGGAAAGCCCCACCGATGCTCCAAGGGCTGGTTCTGCCCCACACCCCCTAAACCCCCAGCAGCAAAGTGTGTGGACCAGACTTCAGGGGAGGAGGAAGAAGACATGCTGATGGCAGGCAGAGAGCCACCTGGCCATCTTGTGAGCCTCCTGCCTGACTCACCTCCATGCCCCCACCCCAGCAAGGACTTCCCCTCTTCACTCTTTCCTCACCTCCCTGCCACTCTTGGGGCCCGAATCTGCCCCTTCTGCTTCGCAGTCATCTCTGGCTGGGCCACGGGCAACCTTGGGCCCTGCTGCCCACCCCTCCTTCCCAAGCCTGCCCTGTCATCTGCCTTTTTGTCTCCATAACGACCAGGAAAGCAAACATCGCCCCCAGATGCAACAATGAGTTCTTTCTCCCTCAAGGGTGAAGTGGAAGGAGAGGAGGAGGAAGAGTCCAGAAAGGAAGACAGTAAGTAAGCACTGCCGAGTAAATAGAGGCTGTTCCAGGAAGAGCAAGGGGATGCGAAGCTGCCTGTAATTAGCGGCCACCACAGCCCCAAACAAAATGAGATGTCAGGCCCTTCACTGCCATGGAAACAGGCCCGAGATGGGTCAGGCTGTCCTCCTGAAGTGATTTCCTCCCTTACTATGCCCACATCAAAGGGAGCCTCCCACCCCAGCTGGTTTGGCTCAATGGACAGAGCATGGGCCTGTGACCTGAAGGGTCCTGGGTTCAATTCTGGCCAAGGGCATGTGCCTCAGTTGCAGGTTCCTGGCCCTGGTCAGGGGCGTATGGGAAGCAACCAACTGATGTGTTCATCTCACATCAATGTTTCTCTCTGTCTCTCCCTCTCCTTTCTACTCTCTCTAAAGATTAAAAAAAAAGTCCTTGGGTGAGGATTAAAAAAAACAAAGGGAGCCTCCTTATGCTCCCGGGCTGGTGGCCGGTACCCGGGACCTCCCAGCATCTCCAAAGCAGGCAGGCAAGGGAGGAAGCAGACCAGGGAGAGAGTTTTGAAGTGTCCCAAGCCAGACACCCTGGCTTCTCCAGAGACACAGCAGGGGCAGGAGTCGGCCAGTAGGACTTTCCAGGCATGGGTGTGGGTACTGGTCTTCAGAGGCTGCCACTGGTCACCTCTCCCACTTGTCTTCGTTCCCTTAATATTAAAACACCTGTACATCCGCTGCATAGATCCAGAGGTATATGGGACAGGGCAGGTGGGGGTGGGTGAGTGAAATGGGTCAAAGGGCACACACTCCCAGTTACAGAGTCAAGAGCCCTGGGGTGAATGTACAGAGTGGTGACTAGCATTCACTCCATCTTGGATATTTGGAAGTTGCTAATTGAAGGCAGGGGCCATGTCTTGAATGCTTTATCACTTTTCCCATCTTTGCAATCTTTTATTTGGTTTTAAGAAGCAGACACCCAGACAAGTTAGCTTAAGCAAAGGGGAACTTATCATAAAAATCAGGACTCCCCAAACTCCACTTCCAGAAGCGGAATTCAGTCCTAGGGGACCTTCTGACTCTTTCTTGGGCCACACCCGGTCACATCTGTGAGATGCCAGCTGGATTCCTGTCCCCTGGCCACCTGCTGCCTTAGTAGACCCCAGCTCTTTTTCTGCATGTCGTCCGTCATCAGGGAGCTCTGGTCCCAACCCTGTGTCACCTGCAGTCTTTGTCCTCTGTCTCAAACATCTTGATTTAATTTCTAAAAAGAAGTATTAGGTTGGACTATGCCTGGGGACTATCCTTGGTGAGATCAGGTAATGGGGGGAGGGAGGGTCACAAACACACCTGCTTCAGGTGCCTGCTTCAAAAAGGGGGGAGGGGGGTAACGGAGAGGAGAAGACAGTTCTGAGGATGAAGCATGAGCTGGGTAGGTACCTCAGAAATGCCTATGACTCTCCTGCATGTCACAATACACAGAGCTTACGCACAGTAGGAACACAATCATTCCTCACTGATTAATATTCAGTGACAATATTTCACCCAATGGCCTTCAAAAGCTCACTGCCACCCCATCCTGATGGGTGCTTTTCAATTTTCCCCCAAAGCCCCCAAGTGCAGAGAGGACCTTTTTAGATGGAAGGGGGGTCCCAAAGAAGCAACTCAAGCAGCAAATCCTCCTGAAGTCCAATACTTAATCTTGGAAGTTCTTATGGACTCTGAATGCTATCTTTACAGTAAAATTACATTTCACTGACTACTGAGTATAATCAAATGGCAGAAGGATGTGCTATATTTTTCTGCAGAATGCCCCAGTTCCTGAGAGCCTACCGGTCACCTGCACTAGACTGGAAGATCCTTTGGGGCAGAGCCTGTATCCATTCTGGCCATCGTGGTTGAGCACATTGCTGATCTTCAATAAATATTTCTTAAATGGAAGAACGAATGAACTAGTGAATGAGTGGATGAATGGGTGAATAAGTGGGTGGGTGGATGGGTGGATGAATAGCTGGCTAGCTGGCTAGATGAATAAATGGATGGATGAATGAATGGACAGATGGGTGGATGATCACACAGCTAGATGGATGGATGATAGATGAATAGATGGATGGTTGAATAGCTGGCTGGATGGATGGATGGAAGAATATATGTTTGAAGGATGAGTATTCCATCTGGAGAAACAGTGGAGTAAAGTCTAGCTTGATCACCTTCAATTCTCAGGAGAGCTTTTCATTTCCCCAGAGCTGAGAAAATCTAAACCAAGAACAATCGTGATACACACCAAGCACCTCTCAAAAGATAAATATCCTGCCAAAGGAAGAACTGAACTGGAGTCCTGGTTTCTACTGCTGAGGTCTAAACAGTTCTCTCCAAGCAAGATAATCCTCTGATTTCATATTACGAAAAGAAATAGGCATCATCACACATATGCTGGACAAACCACAGCGAGTCAGATAGCCAGCAGGGACAAGTGCTCTTTGTTTTCTTTCTTCTCCCCAAATGCAGGAGGAAGAAAATGGTGGAGGAGAGTGAAAGAGAGAGGGAGGGACACAGAGTAGAGGTGGAAGGGCTAGGAGAAAAAGAGAGAAGACGGCTGCCAATTCCTGAGGACTTGCTGGATGTCATATGCTGCCCACATGTTCTGCCATTTATTTATTCAGCAGATACTTACGGAGCCAGGCAGTCTTCTAAGGTACTGGGTACACAACAGTGAAAAAGATAAACATATTCCTGCCTTCACGGAGCTTACATTCTAGTAGGAAAAGCTCTCCTGGCTCCACTGAAATCTGAGCACCGATTGCTAGAATCGAAGTGTGGAGTGCCAACCTTCACGCAGGAGAAAACCACGGCATAGAAAAATTAAGCAACTCAAAGAAGGAGAAAAAAAATAGTGTGAACGTGTAAATGAAGGGAACATGGATTAATGTTCCATCTCTGTGAATACGGCAAGCTCACTTTATGGCTCCAGAAACTTCTCGCCATAATTCATCCCCGTTAAACCTACCATGTGATGATGGGGACTTCATACATTCACAATAAGTCCATATTATTCTGAGCTTTGGCTCGGCTCCCCGGGGAGATAAACAGCTTTCCTCTGATCAGCATACACAGTTTTCAGCTGAAATAATTAGCATTAGCAAATGACATGGAGATTTACTTTGCAGCCAGGCCTTCTCCACATGCTAATGAAATCTTTATACAGCGCTAATTGTGCTCAGTAGCTAGACAAACCCTCAACTGTCCTGCCCGAGGGAGGTCACAACAACCCAGACAGAAGCTGGGATCAAAGGACCCATTTCCACTTGGATTTTTGAGCTCCCCAGATGGAGGCAGACTGTTCCAATTCCCTGGAAGACTCCCACCATCACCCTCTCCCTCCATTTCAACA
This sequence comes from Antrozous pallidus, assembly GCA_027563665.1. Classification (NCBI taxonomy): domain Eukaryota; kingdom Metazoa; phylum Chordata; class Mammalia; order Chiroptera; family Vespertilionidae; genus Antrozous; species Antrozous pallidus. Next base: position 22,004,309 of record CM050528.1, read on the forward strand.
GATGCCTCTCCAGCTCCCTCTCTCTGGATCCATCCTGTCATCAAGTCCTGCCCAGCCTACCTCCAGATTTCTTGAAAGTCTTCACTTCTCTAAGAATCAGTCACCAACTCCTGCATGCCTATGTCACCTCGCCACCCAAAGAGACCCCCCATATCCACCTGTGAATTTTGAAAAGCAAGTTTTATCAAGCTCGCCATTTCAGACTTCATTGACTCCCTGGGGTCCCCAGGATAAGAACCAGATCTGTTCCACAGCTCCTGTGGGCCTGCAGACTTGGCCTGAGTGTATCTTTCTGCCTCACCTCTCAGCATCCTTTCACTCCCTATTTATACCAGCCACACTATCCTGCTTGTCTTTCCTCTGGGACTCAGACTCTTTAACACCTTCACACACGTGGTTCTCTCCTCCTGGAATCAATTCCTGGTCTCTCTTCGTATCAGTTAGTCATGCTGTGTAACAAGTGATCACACACACACACACACACACACACACACACACACACACCATGGCTTAAAACAAAATGCATGTAATATCTCACAGTCTCTGTGGATCAAGAGTCTGGGCCTGGCTTAGCCGGGTCCTCTACTTTGGGTCTCTCATGAGGTTACACTCTGAGCAGTATGATGAAATCTCAGGCTGTCCTGGTCTGTCCCACTGGCTGTGACTCTTCCCTTTGTCCAGCATCTCCATGCTGCAGATCAAGCATGTCAAACTCGTTATTTCAAGGAGGCATGTAGCCCGCTGGCTGTGAGTTTGACATGCTTGCTGTAGATGCTTCCCACCCCTCAGTCACTTAGCAACCACCTTGGTTATCAGACTGTCATGCTTGTGCTCAAGTGAACCTTAATTCAGTGATTAATGGCTCCAAAGCACAAGAGTAGTAATGCTGGCAATTCAGATATGCCTAAGAGAAGCCAAAAAGTGTTCCCTTTAAGTGAAGAAGTATGTATGTGTAAGGAAAATACATAGTATCCAGAGGGTCTGGTACTATCCATAGCTTCAGCCATCCACCAGAGGTCTTGAAACGTGTCTCATGCAGATAACGGGGTAGGGGGGGTACTATGACATGATAACAGAAGTTGCTTTATTCTATGAGTCAGAGCAAGTCACAAGTCCTGCCTGCACTCAAGGGGAGCGGATTAGACAGGGCCTGACTCCAGGAGGCAGGGACCACAGGGGCCATCCAAGTCTCTCCACCCACTGCTCACCTCGCCTGACAAAATGTCCTTTTCCCTCAGATCCTTGCCTATATGCCACTTCTTTACAAAAGCCCACAGTGACCACCTGAGTGTCCCTAAGTTACACCCGCGCACTTTTCATGACTTGCTTCATGGCCATCTTCACCATTAACCTGTATGGGAGGGAAAACATCTATTCATGGAGACCATGGCCCAGCTCCTCCTGTAATGCTCACTTAATGCATTTTTAATGAACACATGAATGAATGAATGAATGAATGATCAAAGAAATATTGTGAGCACCATGACTCACTTGCACACTTGTCCCAAAGTGGGCAAATTATAAAACTCATACGTTGACCTCGTCAATATCTCTTATCTTTCCTGCCTATCAACTCCAGGGGTGGGAAGGGAGAAGATGATCCTGGAAAACTTCTGGAATATTCCAAAGTCACACTGCTCCACCCTACAAAGTGTGTTTTTCCCTCCTCCCTAGAGATTGTTCATCAACCCATAAGTTCAAAGGAAAACTGAACCCACTGTGACCTTTCACTATTAGTTCAGGGTGAAAGGGCTGGAGAGAGAGCTGGGAATTCCTAGGTACCTGCTAGGTGCCAATCCTATGTCAATATTTGTGAAATCTTTCAAGATAAGAATTTGTATCTCCATTTTCCTCATAGGGCACCAGGCTCTGAATTTCCCGGTGGTGTGCTGGTCAACCAGCCAGTGTTGAGGGAGCTGGATTCTCGTGTGTGAAAATCATATTGATGCATACACTGAGTGATCAGATTATTATGATCTCTAAACACGTAATAATCTGGCCACTGAGTGTATATCCTATATGCAAAATGTCCCCTCCACCAGAACTTCAACCAGCAGGCCAGCCGGCCAACCACCCATGTCCCCTCCTCCTAGCCAGGGTGGCTGAACCCCAACCCATGCACGAATTCATGCGCCAGGCCTCTGATATTTATATATACACACTGAGTGGCCAGATGATTATACAGAGATCATAATAATCTGGCCACTCAGTTTATATTCTCGGGTCCAGTTCCAGTCACTGACGATTTGATGAGTTCCCAGCTCCCCGAAGGCTTCTCATTGGCCCCTGCAGGCCCAGGAGAGCTGTGTCAGCACACCACAGGAATGGGCCAGGGTTCGGGTTTCTCTCCATCACCTCTCAGCTTCCACCAGAGCAACAATCCACTGATATTAAACTCCTGGTGGCTGAGGCCTTGCCCGACCCAGAGCCTTGCTGGAGGGTGACACTCTGTCAGTATTTGTTGCTTCATTGTGGAGGAGCCAGCTCAGCCCCTAGCAGGGTCCAGACAGGACAGAGGAGGCTGTAGAGGCAAACACAGGGGGCACCTTAGAGCTCTTGTGGTGATTCCCTATGAGGCAGGAGCCCATGGGACTGGCGATCCGAACCTGCAACCTAGGTACATGTCCTTGACCGGAATTGAACCCAAGACCCTACAGTCTGCAGGTCAAAATCTAACCACTGAGCAAAACCGGCTAGGATCAAAGACAATTTTTTTAAAAATAAGACCCACCAGAAGTTGCAAAATATACAGAATTTCTCGTACTCCTCATCCAGCTTTCTCAAACAATAATACTTTACATAACCGCAGTATATTGTCAAGCACAGGAAATTGACTGCAGTGCTTAACTCAGGAGCAGACCTTATTCAGATTTCACCTGTTTTCACATGTGTTTGTGTGTGTGTGTGTGGGGGGGGTGTTTAGTGTGCACAGAACTCTGGATTTATCACATGTACACCTGTGAGTCAAGACATGGAACTATTCAGTCACCACAAAGAGCCTCCCTCAGACAGACAATTCCCATCCAGATCTAATGTGGAGTCAGACGTCCTCAGCCTGGAGCTCAGCTCTGCTCTTTAAAAGCTGGATGCCTCCATCAGTTTCTTTATCTGTATGAGGGGCCGATAGAACCAAGCCAAGGATTAGTGGAAAATCAGCAGAAAAACTATAGAAATAAGAAGGCCCAAGTCATGACTTCAAATCCCAGCTTCCTGCTCCCTGGCCTTTGTGAACTGAGGGAAATGAGCTTTGGTTCATTTCAGTTCAATTCATCAGTAAAATTAGGATAAAAGAGCCCGGATGTTGGAAGACTGCAGTGAGGATTATGGGAGAAAATGGGGGTAACTCAGCGGCTGACAGAGAGGGTTTTAGGGCCTGCCTGCCATTCATCTGTGTCTTTGAAACTTATTTATAATCCTGGCATCATGAAAGTTTGTATATTTACACACCAGGCTTTGTGGTAAATTAGATTGGTTGCATCATCGGCTAGCTAAAATTCTATATTGATTGTTAGCAGCATAGTGTTTAAAATAACCTATCACTTTAAATAATTCAAAGTCAAACCACCCTTCCTCATTCCTCTGAATAACTACAGATCATGCGGAATAACGGTCCCTAAACAGGTGTGAACCCAGTTACAGGAGACCCATCAGGAAACTCCCACCCTCCAATGTTCCACATCTTCACGAAGATGCCACCTTCAGTTCTACATTCTCGGTATCCACATGCCCTGCTTCACTGCCAGCTCATGGATAGAGACGGGAGGATGGAAAACGAGCAGTTTCCCTCCCCAAACAAGGGAAGGGTCCCCGTTGCCTGGATGTGGCACCTTCTCAGTGTCCAGATTTCTTCTCCTGTTCACAGACCTGCTCCTCCCTCACTTTCTCAGCCTGAACTCCTTTCTGAAAAGGATGCTCACTGTGCCCAGATCGAAGCAGAATCTCACGACATTATAGGCCAACTGCACTGGTCTGAGGGGTCTTCTTCCTCTCTCTCTCTCTCTCTCTCTCTCTCTCTCTCTCTCTGACCCCTGCCCCTCTCTCTCTCTCTGACCCCTGCCCCTCTCTCTCTCTCTCTCTCTGTCTTTCTCCACACCCCCAACCCCAAACTCAGCTCTGCTGCCCTGGCTGTGTGTTCCTGGGCATGCAGGCTCTGAAGCCTGGCGTTGTCTGGCTTTGTGAGGAGGATTTGAAGAGAAACAGCCCCGTGGCATGACTTGAACACACTCACACAACAGCTTCCGAGAGCCTGCCGTGCTCCCAGGCAATCTGAGGCAGTGCTTGTGTCTTTTGTGCGTCTACCCTTGGAGGGAGCCTTGCTCCTCAGCCGGGTGAGACCTCTGGCCGTTTTCCGAGAACATCGTGAACTTCTCGTTGCACATATTTGCTGCAGGAAACTCGCAGGTGTCTCTCTGGGTTCTGCTCAGCCTGGAAACAGCATCAAGTGACGCTGACAAATGCCATGTGCGTCAGGAATCCGACTCCCAGCATCAGTAGCTGGGGACATTCCTTCTGGTGTTGCACACTTGCTCACAGCCGGGGCCTCGCTCTTTTACTTTAAAAAGGAAACAGCCGTTCTCACACCCCCTCTGAGGACTTCTAGAGAAATAAGCCGATCTCTATAAACGCACCTCGAACCTGAACATGCGCACAGACCTGCGGCAGATCTTGTTAAAATGCAGGTCTGACTCCGTAGGTGAGGCAGCCCTGAGCTTCTGCTCCGCACCCCGTGGCTCACCAAGGTGACTGCGCGCTGGCCTGGGGATTCGGTCTGAGTAAGGAGGCTCTGAAGCAGTTCCAGGACAAAGCCCTGGAAGAAAACCCTGAGGTCCCCGATGGCTCTCTGCTCATTGTTAATATTGTTTCCTACGTGTCAAGAGTATTTGGGAAGGAGCTTTAGAACCATTGTAACCAGTTTCCAGGTTCAGGCCGCCCCGGAGTGAGACTCCAGTTTGCAATCCGTCTATAATCTCCCAAGATCTGAGGGCACTGGTATGGAGAAAGCCCGAATCAAAGCCAGCCAGAAAGCTGGCTCCTCTGGATCGGTTCTCTTCTGGCTGCTGCAACAAGCTGCCACAAACACGCTGGCGTCAAACAATTCAATGTTAGCGCTCTGCAGCTCCGGAAGCCCGAAGTCTGAAATGGGTTCACTGGACCAGACTTAGGGTGCCAGAAGAACTAGAGGGTCTGAGGAGAACCCATTTTCTGTCTTTTCCAGCATCTGGAGGCCATCCATATTCCTTGGCTTGTGGCCCCTTCCTCCATCTTCAAGGCCAGCTGTGTAGTTGTTAAAGAGAGATCGTCAAATCTGCTTCCCTGGTCACATGTCCTTCTCTGACTCAGAATCTCCCTATTATAAGATAATCGCTTGGACAAAGACCCTTGGGCTATGTGACGTAACATGGCACACATTTTAAGGGTTAGGATGGGGAGATCTCTGGCGCTCCATTATTCTACCTGATGTGCCTTATATTCATTTGTGAATTCAGGTGGAATAATCCCAGTGGACAGAGCCGAGGTACAGACAGGGTCTCCAGGAGGTACACTTAAGACTTTGATTTCAAGAGTACTGAGTAATTTCTTTCTCCAAAGCCAGAAACTCCCCATAGACCAAACGTATTTGGTGTAAGCTGTGTGGTAGGTGACACGTTCCAAAGATGACTATGGCAATGTCTCCCACCCCATATGCTTCTCTACTGTGTGACCTCCCATCCTGAAGTGGGGGTGTGTGTGCTCTCCCCCAACACTTGAAACTTGGTGAACTGTGACCATTTTTGACCATCAGAGCCTAATAGAGAACAGCGGAAGAAACTCTCGGATATGCAAGGATAGGTCATAAGGAGCAATACAGCTTCCATCTTGTCTGGTAGGATACTCATGTTGGAACCATGAAACAACCCGTAAGAGGTCTAACGAGCCCTGAGTGCTTCCTGTGAGGAAGTCCAGGCCACCAGGGGAGGCCACAAGTAGGTACTGAGTGAAGGCACTTGATCAAGTGGCAACTGCAGAGTCACTCCTGGCCATTGAACTTTCTTCCCTGGGCTTCAGAGCAGAGACATGCTATCTTTACTATCCTCTGTCTCAGTCTTGACTCACGGAATCTGTCTCATAATAAAATGGGTATCTTTTTGCTGAAGAGTCTTAGGATACTTGGTTACAAAGCCAAGATAACTGGAACAAAGTGCATTTCATTAGAGCACATGTGGGTACTATTATGAGGAAGACATTTCACAATCCAGAGTGCACAGCATTTATTCACACACTCATTCACTTCAGTTTCTACCCATGCGTGAACACATGCATGCTCTCATCATCTATTAATGTATTTATTGGAACAGATGTTGATTTATCATTCTGTGCTAAGAATTTAAACTGCAGAGACAGGAGTTCATTTTGGCAGTGGCAATTCATTCATTCGTTCAATATATTTTTTACCGAGGGGGTGGTAAGTGCCAAGGATTATTCTAGAACCGGGGTCAGCAAATGATAGCCCACAGACTGACCAAACATGGGCACACCTATTGGTTTACACATTGTATGTGTAGGAAATAGCTTCACTGATGAGTCACTGCTCTCGCAGGGTTCACAGAGGCCCTGAGTGGAGAATGCAAGTAGCAATTTCACCCTGAGAGGCTTTCGGAAAACTCTTGTCATGCTGAGGAGGGCTGAGTTCACCTCGAGAGCATCGGGTAGATGAAGTGAGGCGGTGTGGTATGAAGTGAGGTCAAGCCTGTGAACATGAGGCCTAGCACAGGACATCTTTAAGGGGGAGGGGAACTAATCCAGTGTGTGGGTCCTTTCTGGGGAATGGCCTCTCCCTGGTTCCACATTGCAGTAAGAATGGACTTGACCTGAGGTCCCAAAGAGGTTCCTGCAAGAATGAGGGGAAGATATGGGCAAGCACAAAGCCGATACTGATGGGACAACTTCAGTCTGGTGCTCAAGAGCCCCAGTTTGGGGTTCAAATCCCAGATCTACCACTGATTGAGCTGTATGACTTTGCACTGGTGACTCAGCCTCTCTGTGCCTCAGTTCCACTGTCTCTCAACTAAGGCCAGCATCAGTGGCAACCTCACAGAGCTGTTGAGAGGATTAAATGAGATGGTACAGAGGCAGATGGTGGCAGTCACAAGTAAATCTTGATGCTCCCTTCCTTTTCAGTGCATATGCAAGTCCTGACCCACCAGCGCTCAAGTTCACTGCTCCCTTCCTCTCTGCTCAGCTCCGCGCGGAGCATAAGCTCACCCATCTGTGGTCTGTGCTTCTGAGGCTGACCTGCCTGCGGAAAGCCAATGGCAGAATTAACAGTGGGTGAAAGACCTCCCCAGGGACCACTCCCCTAACAAATCTCCTCAGAGCTGGGCCTCCAGGGATGGAAGGAGGAAAAACGCACCTTCAGGCTCAGGACTAACTTGTTTTCTAGGACAGAAATAGCAGCTCCAGTAAATAGCTATTTACTCATATTCCCAAAGGCCAGATAAAAAGTGTCAAAAAAGAAAAGAAAGGAAGAAAGAAAGGAATTGTTTCCTCTCCTATGACTGATCACCAAACAGTCCTCACTCTGGTTGTGAAGCTACTGAGGCTCACCTCTGTCCCAATAAGGACTTGCGCTCCGTACCTGGAGGGCTTCCAGGCAAGCACCTAATCACTGTAGTTTTTCTTAAGTTCTCACACCGCAGAGTTTTGAGTCAGAGCAACCAACGAGGAGAGACGAATTTCATTTACATCAAGTGCAGACACAGACAAACTCACCTCTGATTTTAAAAGTGAAGACCGGGGGAGTTTGGGGGACGGGATGAGACATAATTATTGGGAGGCCCAGAGGGAGACTTCTTGTGGGGCAGGCAATGCTCCATTCCTTGCCCGGGGTGCAGAGGGACGGGTGTTTACCTTGTGATTTTATTGAGCTGTTCATTTGAGTTTTTTGGGTGTATTTTTCCTATAGACACAGTCTAATTCCTAAAAAAGCTTTTAAAAAATCAGAAGGCCCCATCATCACCACCACCTGACTTCCATGGGCAACCCCTCCCTTCAACCCAAGGGGCACTGTATGCCTGAGCATCTGGACGTGCAGTGAAGCCCCTGAGCAGACCTCCCGCTCAGGCCCAGCCCCTCTGGTACCTCCGGTTGGCCTCGGGCCAGCTTCCTTGGCTCCCGGGGTCCTTTGTGCTCCTCAGGTGGGAGTGTGTTCCCAGCATGCTTCAGTCCCCTCCATCCGAGGCCTGGGGCGCCTGGGTTTTGTCTCCTCAGCGCCACCCTTCCCTTGGGCTGCTTCACATGAATCCTGTTGGAGGACAGAGAAATGAGAGTATTAAAAATGTCAGCGGCGGATGCTGAGAGCCACAGCTGGGTAAATAGAGCTGGTGGAGATGTTTTTATTAGTGGCTTTATGGTTATGCTCACTTAAGTTATGGATTTAAGGCCAGGGGTGGGCCAGGAGAAGAGGCCTAAGGATCTCCCATCTATATCCGGACCCACTCAGACCAAAGCACGTGACACCCTCTGATTCTGAGGCTACCTCCACCTTGGGGACTTTCAGAACTTGGGGAAATTGTATATCTTTGCATTACCCATTTAGAAAGGCATTTCCTTCCCAGGGATAGAGACCTGAAGCTCTCTTTCGCTTGGGTTTCTCTAGGACACTTCATCCCTGCCCCCAGCAGCAGCAAAATGTGGTCAGTTTCCAAACAGGAAGTAGGAAAGAAGGATGGAAACTTCTCTGATCAAGGGTCATGGTCAATATCCTCACAGGCAACCAGTAACAAATGCCATCTCTTCAACCACAATGTCCAGAGGGTCATTTCATCAACACCCATTGTATGGGTTGGAGAGATCAGAATTCAAGTTCAAGTTTAGCCACTTGTTACCTTCATGATCTAGGAGAAATTATTTAAGCTAGCTAGATAGCTAAGTATATACATATATACATACATACATACATACATACATATGTATATAGATGATAGGTAGGTAGGTAGACAAATCATAGCTATATATGATAGGTAGATAGATAGGAAGGAAGGAGGGAAAGATGGAAAGGAAGGAAATAAGGCAGATAAATAGATGATAGGTAGGTAGGTAGGTAGGTAGGTAGATGATAGATGTGATAGGTCCGTGGTCGGCAAACTGTGGCTCACGAGCCACATGCAGCTCTTTGGCCCCTTGAGTATGGCTCTTCCACAAAATACCACAGCCTGGGCGAGTCTATTTTGAAGTGGCGTTAGAAGAAGTTTAAGTTTAAAAAATTTGGCTCTCAAAAGAAATTTCAATCGTTGTACTGTTGCTATTTGGCTCTGTTGACTAGTGAGTTTGTTGACCACTGTGATAGGTGGACAGGTGATAGGTAGTCAGGTGGGTAGGCAGGCAGGTAGGTAGATGAAATATATATCTGTGATAGGTAGATAGGTAATGGGTAGACAGATCGATAGGTAGGTAGGTAGATATGCCAATCCAAAGTTGAACAGAACTGACACCCACATTCCTAAGGGAGTGCAGGATCCCTCAGGCCTGAATCTGCATTAGCTCTCTAAGAGAAAGGGGAGAGGAATTCTGGGGAACCTAAAAGAATGCAAATACCCCTAAGACAGCCGCCTATGAACACTGACAAAGCCTCCTAGGCAGTGTCTGCAAGTTCCTGAACAACTGGCTACTTCCAAATATTTGGACGATGGGCTACCGTATTTGCTTCCCTCTGTTTGATAAACACAGCTGCTCAAAAATGAGTGCTGGAATCTAAATGCAGGGAGGCCCGTTAGAGCTTTTCTCATCCAAATCCCCTTTATACAAATGAAAAGACATCCACAGGGGGGACAAAAGTAGGTTTACCTTATATAAATAAATAATACAATTATTAATAACAATGCAAGTATAAACTCTGCCTCAAGGCTATAAACCTACCCCCTCCCCTGTATACCCAGAGAGAAAAGGGGTTTGGACAGAGTTGCCCACCTAGTTGCTTGGACAACATTATCAACATGATTTGAATAGAATTTCTCTTAATTTAAGTAAGTTATATCTTAGGACCCAATAATCTATCTCCAGGAACAGTCCTGCACAGATCGCTCTTGTGCTGGTTGTGGTGGCGAGAAACTGAAAACAGCCTAGGAGCCCAGCTGGCGTGGCTCAGTGGTTGAGCATCAACCTATGAACCAGGAGGTCACAGTTCAGTTCCCAGCCAGGCCACATGCCCAGGTTGTAGGTTCAATCCTATGTGGGGCGTGAAGGAAGCAGCCGATCAATAACTGTCTCTAATCCTTGATGTTTCTCCCTCTCTCTCTCCCTTCCTCTCTGAAATAAATAAAAACAAGAAAAGATAAAGAAAACCACCTCGGTATCAATCTCTAGGGGAATGTTACAGAAAATGTGGGGAGCGTGCACTATGGGGTCCTATGCATTAGTCAGAAACAAATACACACAAATAAGATACACTTATATTTTAATACAGTCATACATCAACAAGGGGTTTTTAAAAACATGGTGTTAGCAAAAAAAAAAAGTAACAAAATCAGATTTTTACTCATTGACTTGTGTAAAACAAGTGCATTCACAGAAAATTACTGTAAGATTTTAAGAAAAAAAATTGAAGGGCCTATTTTAGACATATGGAGGTGAATGCCTTTAGTGGGAAAGGGAGACAAGAGCAGGATGTATTGTCCAGAATACAATACAATGAGGGACGTGAAGGAGGTGTTTTGTATGAGCTAAGACGCTATGCTATCAAAGAAGGAGCATGACCTACCTCTACTCTGCAGACGGGGTCACAAGAAGCACCTCCTATGTGTCAGTCCAGAGGCATTATGGGAAATACCCAAACTCTCTGGTGGCTCACACAGCTCCAGCTCTTGGCCAGAGGTCCGCTGAACTAGGCTGAGGGGTGAAAGAAGCATGTCCTTTAAGAAAAGAAAACTCCGTCTCCATCAGGATAATGGCTTAAGCCACATGCAGACTTTGGCGCCAGCTCGCCTTTCAGGACCGCAGGGCCTGGTTTCCCTTCCATGGCGAGGGATTGGCACCCAGCAGCGCTCATACCGTGGTCAGCAAGGGAGATCACTTTTCAGAAATGACGGATAAATTCCCATCTTCCCGGAGCGGGATATTTTCTTCAGGTACCAGATATGCTTTTGTGATAGAACAATCCACTACCAATAAATAATAAAGGGGGGAAAGTCCCTTCCATTTCTAGGACTGCTTATACCTTGTAAAGTGCTCTCACAATAGCTATCTACCATGAGGATGAGTTAGGAATTATTATCCCTATATAAAGAAAGTTTATTAAAAAAAAGGGGGGGGGGCGGCGCATGGCATTCAGTGATGTGCCCAAAGTCACACATATGCCTTGGGAATCCTATCCTGAAACTCTTAACATATTCTTTTGCGTGTAATATCTGTTCTGCTACTATTACTAAGAATAGTAATTTCGTTGATTGAACTATTACCATGTGTCAGTACTTTACATAAAGGACAGCACTGAATGCTTCTATGTGTGACATGCTATTTCACCCATTTCACAGATAAGGAACCTGAGGCTTAGAGAAGCCACATAACTTACTTGGGGCCACACAGTTAATATGGGGCAGGGCTGACATCTGAATCCTGCTGCTCAGTTCTAGATTCCTTACCCATAATCACTCTACTTTGCTACTGAGGGCCATCAATCCAACCTGCCGTGTACCATCTTCTTGATACACAAGGATCTCGCTACTGTACTCGTGCGTGAAGTTCACTAAGTATTTCTTGAACGTTCATTAAGTGCCGGACACTGTGCGGGGCCCTTTTGTGGGGGATACAAGATGAGGGGCAGGGGGGATAAAGTTTCAAACTCTATAGTCAACACTATTAAAGCCCGCGTTCCCTGGCAAACAGAGACTGAGACAAAGGTGTGTGTGTTAACACCTGGACAGCCCAGTGGGAGCATGTGAGGGAGTGGAGGGGGAAGGAAAGAGCCAATAGAAGACTGGGTTTCCATGGAGCGGGCCACCACGAGGCTGAAGGACATGGAATGAAACCCAGGCCCACTGTCTGCGAGGAGGAAGAGGAAGGCTTCATCTCATGCTCGCATCCCCCACCTCACAAAGGACTGCCCACACAGGGGTTGGATGCCCACCATTTCCAGGCTGATGGGCTGGGTGGTGAGTTGGTCTGCTGGGTCTCACACTGTGACATCCAAAGAAAAAATCCTGAGGCCAGAAGCGACAGGTTCACAGAGCTGGCCACCCGGGATGAGGCCCCGCACATTACACCTGCGTGAAATGCGTCGGATTCTGCATAGAACTAGACCCCAAGTGGTGGCTGGAGTCAAGGACGGGCGAGGTGAGGGGACTGGAAGCCTTATCTCAGATGTCTCCAAGTCAACTAATTACCAGCTGAGTGCAGGAGCCATATGAAATAACAGTGATAATTCCAGATGTGACCATGCTGTGATGAACATGGTACCTGTCACAAAGGACAGCATGCTGTAGCTCTGTATAGGTGTACATTGCAAGGTGCCTGCATGCCTGCAGACATCTCACCCGTCTTCACCGTGACCACATGAGCCAGGGATGGAGAAGAGTGTGGTTTCAGTTATGGATGAGGAGCTGAGGCTATGTGGGGAGGTTGGTTGCTAGGACTTCCCAAACAGGGTATGATGGATAAGCTGGGATTCAAACTCACATCTCTAACCCCAGGGCTACCTCCCTGGTATCTGTGAAAATGTCTAACTCCTTCCCTATCTTATTTCAGAAAAAAAGACAGCTGGGCGGGCAGAAAACAGCTGCCGGCAGCCTCATAAAAGATGAGTTTCTTGCCCCCCACTGCTGCAAAAAGAAGGGAACGAATCCTTTGGTTCTAACCGGAAATCGAGAAATTTTAGCTAGAATGTTGTGAAACAAAGGGGGCATATTTCCCCCGATTTCCTTCAGAAGTAGACTTAACCCATTCAGATATTCATTACTGTATGCTCGACCTTGGGTGAGTTCTTTTCCTCCATGATTCGGTCTCCTTACCCATAAGGGACCTCCAAATAGGATCTCTGCTCCCTCTCCATTCAGTCACAGCCCATGTGCTGCTCCCAGGACACACACTGCAACTTCCTGTCCCCCCAGGCTTCTTCCCAGGGCATTCTCTCCATGAGACTGCTCTCCTCTCCCCCATTCATTCATCCATTCACTCAATGATACTCAAAGGCGTTCCCGAGCCAGGCCCATGGCTGAGACACAGAAAGTAATAGTTAACAAGTGACCAAAGACGCTTGCCCTCTGGTTTAGGATAGGTAATGGGGTTTGTCTTGAGAGCCAATGCCAGTGCACTATAGCTGGTTGGGCCAGTAATAGTTCTGCATTGGAGTGGATTCTATGGGCACATTCAGGTTCACTGTGAAGTCTGCTCAGGTGGATTATGGACATCAGGGAAATGGGACAGGAACATTCCATTTGCTCTTCCTGCTCAAGGAGAAATTTGACTCCCCCTTAGGGTCCTTCTCCTCCTCTACCAAAGTGGTCAGCTGTACACTGTCTCTCCACGTGGAGACTACCAGTTCCTCGTCCCTATCCATGCACCTGTTTTACTAGTAGCTCCATGCACTCCATGATGAGACCCCTGAGGTCAGAGACCACTTTCTACTCACCCTTGTTTCCTGACCCACTCGCACAGCGCCTTGTCTGGTAAAGATTTATCATCAGAAAAAATAATGTGACGTTTTTCTGATTTCCTTTGTTGTAACTGTTGTTGGTATTACTGCTGTTAGTGATGGTGATGCAGGTGGCACTGGCAAAGGTATTGATGGTATTGGTGGTGATGGCTGACGTTGGTAATGGTAACAGTGATGTAGTTGCTGGTGGTGACGCTGTTACAATTGTTGTTACTGTTGTTGGTGCTGGTGATGATGATGTATTTTTGGTAATGATGGTATTGCTATCGGTGGTGGTGGTGGTGGTGGTGGTGGTGGTGGTGGTGGTGGTGGGTGGTGGTGCTGTCAGAGGTGGTGGTGGCAGTGTTTTGAGAGTGGTAGGTTTTTCCTCCACTTTCCCACCTGTTGACCGGAATATGTTGTCACATTGCATTGGGAGAACTGACCACCTGAATCTGAAATTAGTCCATCCGACCAATAAATCCATACATTAACCACATCCCAATACCTTTCATAGGTAGCTCAATTTTCAGGCAATTCAGAATGCAAAAGAAAGAGGTGTAGAGAATAACTATAAACATGCATAGTCATAGATGTTTGTGGTATTTGTTCACTGGTTTTTTTTTTTGTGTGTGTGTGTTTCTTTTCTGCTTGCCTGAATTATTACATGGCTAAAAGGAAAGGTAAAGAAGAAATGTGTGCTTTGGGGGGACATCAAAGAAGAATCAGCAATTCTCCTTAGAGCGAGCTTAAAAGGATTCATGGAAAAGATGTGACTCAAGTTGAGCCTTGAAGGAAATGGAGATGTCTGTGCCTGTTTGACAGGGCGGGTGAGGGAGAGGGTGCCCCAAGCAGAGGATGCCGCCTGAAACAGGGACACATGGGGCCTCTCATAGGCATGTTACCTCCTCAGTTTCCTCATCTCTAAAACAGGACTGCTGCAAATACATCATGAGTGGGGTCTTTAATTGATTCACTTACTACCATGCTCTTCAGCACCCAGAACAGTGCTTGGTACATGGTAGACACTCAATAAGTAGTTGTAAAGAGAGAAAAGGAAGGGAGGTGAGAGGGAGAGAGGTTAAGGAGGGAGGGAAAAGAAAGGAGGAGGGAAGGAACAAGGCCTAAATAAAGGGAATGAATGAATGGATGAAAAAGTAAAAGATTGAGACCCAGTGGTTCACATCTAAGAGCTCATAGAGTATGTCCCAAATCAGTTCCCCAAAGGCCCCGATCCAGTCAATTTAACCACTTCCCTTGTACTTTATAAAAGTGCTCCCCCAACCCATCAATACCCTTCCTTTCTTCACATTTCTCCCTTGATCTCCCTCCTCCATCCCATTCCCACCCCTGCCCTGGCCTCCCACCTCCCGAGTTACAGGTTAAAAACAACAGCCAAGCTGGCATTTGCTGACTGTCAAACACCTCTTTGAGTTTCCTGAGTACAAACAGACTCAGCCGACTTTTTTGTTTGTTTTCTTCCTTTCTCTAAGCTGCTGAGCTGTCCCTGGCATTGCGCATGAGGTCAGGCGCAGGGATTGTCAACAGCTCCCTAATGTAGGCTCCTACCGCAGAAAGGGGGTCCGAGGCCGACACACACACACACACACACACACACACACACACACACACTCACATGGTGCTGTTTGCTCTCTCGGCCGGGCCTGGCACCCCCTGAGGGAGAGGGGAAGGGAGACACACAGAAGGTCTCCTTCCCTAATTGGACATAAAACAGTTTGGATAAACAAGACATGTCACCCCAACTGTGTAATCCCTTCCCAGAGACCAAGGAGGCTGGTGGCTTTGTGGGATTTTTATATATTTTTTTGAACTTTGTTTTTATATATGAGAAGATGTGCAGGAAAACATCCCTGTATTTTGTATAATGAAATAGCAGCTAAAAGGGCCCACCAAAACCTTTCATCCTCCCCGCCAAGGGAAATAAAGACAGTTTGCTGTTGATCATGCGTCCATTTATTCATTCAGCAAATATTTACTGAGCGCCTCCGGGGCCAAGCACCACCCGGGTGGGGGATGCCATGGTGAAGAAAGGCAGACCCTGGTTCTACTAGAAAGTTCTCTGGGCAGCCCCCAAACAAAGCAAGGATTTTCGTAAATAAGGGAGAAATGTGGTCACATCTGTGTCATCGCACGTCGCCCTCACAGAATGCCTATGCAGACACGCCACTCAGCAGCTTAATTTTCTGTTTAAAAATGTCTCCTGAACTCTTTCCCGTATGAGCCCATTTGCATCTACCATGTTTCCAGTGTGGCACAGGGACCCATTGTATTGAAACGCACTGGTCAAGGGGAAATTCTGTAGGTGGATGTTCAGGCTGTTTCCAAGCTGATTTCGACAAAGAGAAAATAATTGAAGACCCAGCAGAGGTTGCAAAAGAGGAGCACAATTTTGCAAAGGGAAGCACTAACTGGACATTGTCTCTCAGTGTCATGTGCTCCGATGTCTCCAGTTCGAAGGAATGAGGTTACTCAGGGGATGGATAGGAGGCCTCTACTGACATCTGGCATCAAGCTATGCTTCACCTTAAGAAACACTAATTTTTACCTGCACTTTGGGGTGGTAATTACCTAGTTACATGTTGGTTTCTGCTGTGAGATCATGTGCTTCTCAAAAGTTTGGGACTCATGTTCCCAGTTATTGGAGTGAAACTAAGGACAGAGCAAGCCCTCAGAGAAAGCCTGATGAAGGCATAATCAATTAAAGGGGAGAAAAGAAAGGAAGTGAGTAACAGAGTGAATGCTGACCAGATGTATGAATGGATGGAATGGATGAAATGGATGAATGGATGAATGGGTGGATGGTTGGTTGGATAGGTGGATGGATGGATGGATGGATGGACGGATGGACGGACGGACGGACAGTTGAATATATGGATGGATAAATGAATGGATGGATAGATAAATGCATGACTGGCTGGATGTATGAATAGAAAGATGGGTATACAGATGGGTAGATGGATACATAAAAATGTATCCATCTGGATGGGTGGTTAAAGGAATAAATCAATGGGTGAAGGTGAATCACTAAAGGAGGGCATGCATGAATAAGAGAACGTGTGAAAGAGTGGATGGATAGATGGATGATGACCAACAGCCAAATCTACATGAGTAACAAATTAGAAAGGTGCTTACTTAGCAAAGTAATTCAGTGGTTACTAAAGAGTTCCCCCATCAGACTCCTTTAGAAAGCTCCCTGGATGCCTTCAACATTATCATTCCATCCACACACTGCTTCCCAGGGATGTGCCAAGTGTGAACCCAGGGTGACTGCTTGCAGGCCTCAGTGCTTAGTGCACCATGGGAGTCCACCAGAGAGCAATTAACAAGGGCAATGGCTAAGAAGGAAGAGGTGACATGCCTACCGGGGCCAGATGTGCCCCTTGAAGCTCCATTCCCAGCATCTGCTGTCCCACATCTAGAACAGAGGGATTCTACAAAACCACTACCTCAAACTGCCACCTTCGTGAGCACCCTGCCTGCTGCCTGGGGAGTTGAAATGGTCAGGCCTCACCCAGGAATGGAAGGGCCTCACCCAGGAATGGAAGGACCCTACCGCCTTTGTCTTTACAGGTGACAGACACCAGGGCCATCTTTCCAAAAGCAACAGGGATTAACCAGTCACTCCACTTTGGATCAATGCATCATAGGCTTCATCCCAGCCTGTCTGTCAAGCCCCTTTGACCTGCCCGGGAGCCTCCGATCTCCCCATCCCTCACCCCAGCCTCAAAGGCCTTCGGCTAAATAAACTATCTCGGAGCCGTCAGCACACCTTCCGAGGCAAACAAGCCGTGGCCCCAGTGAGGTCAGCAGCCAGGAGTGTCTTGCCAGCCAGCATGCTTGTCTGCAGCTCCTCCCCCACTGCTCTTCCTGATGGACAGCAAGGGGGCAGGACCCTAACCTGCCCCTGGGAGGAGAGGCACAGGCAGTACTCCTCAGGTGCCAACCGTATGCCAGGCACGATGCTGGGCTCAGTGCCCTATTATGCTCAAAGAAGTACAGAGTGACGTTCATAAAAGGAAGCTGCGGCTCAGAAAGGTGAAGGGGCTTGCCCAAGGTCGCACAGCTGGCAACTGGCAGAATGAAGACTGGAGGTCAGCCGTGCCTTTCCCCGAAGCCATTTCTAAAGACACCTTGTGGCTGGTAAGGTAAGCCAGGGGAGCTGCCCCCCAGTTTGGTGTCCTGTCGTGGAAAATCCTAAAAATCAATATCTGTAAAGGTCTATTTTTGTCAAAATAAGAAATGTATCAAAGAAGGAAGTCTTCCATAGTTCAGTGGGAACAGAGAGATATGCCGAGGGTGAGAAACAGGCCTAGGTCAGGCCCACACACACTACCCATCATGCTCCTCTCCCAGCAAAATGGGAGAATAAGGCCCCAGTGGAAGGTGGAGCCACAAGATAGAAGGAACCTGGGCTCCTACCTGACCACATGAAGACATTCACTAATGAGGAACACCTGACTGGCCTTCAGAGCAGGAAAAAGTACCTTTGGGCAAAGCCACTGAAGTCTTGGGGTTCTCTGCTTTAGTAGCAAGCTGATTCTGCTATCCACTCCACCACTTCCTACCCACCGCTAATGTGCAGGCCACGGCTAATACATACGGCACCTTCCTGTGAATCACCCCTTCCCTGCACTCACTCTGCCCAACTCTCATCTAGACCGTATTTCCCCGAACATCAATCTTGTATTGACTTCCCACTTTTTACATCATCATACACTGTCTGTCCTAAGGCACTTGACGTGCTTCATGACAAGTCACTCTGTTATCCAACACACTTATGTCAAAAGGCAACTTTCTACTGTCACATTCACTACAAACCCAGGTCCTTTGCTCCAAGTAGAAAGCCACCTTAGAAGTCGAAACAAAGGACCCAAAACACTGCTGCCAACTTCTATCCGAGGAGGCTGGACGGGCTCTGGGCTGGAGGGACCTCGCTTATAAGAGAGGTTAGCGCTGTTGGAGGGGTGAGGCAGTAAGAGCACCACGCTGGGGCTTGCTCCCTGAAGGAATCAAAGGGAATGGGCAGGACCAGAAAAGGGGCTGCTTCTCACTGCGAGTTTAATGTCATTTAATGTCCTGTCCTTGTACCTCCTTGACGTCTCTCCCAGAAGAAGGAACTTGGTTCCAGAAAATTACCAAGATGACATGGAGTCAGACTCTGGGTCTGAAATATGTGCTCAGGATCAGTGACATGCTGAGGGCCTCTAGGATCTCGTCGTGTCCCACCCTCGGCCCATCCCACACGTCTCCACCCACCCCAGCACGCAAACATGCAGCACCTTCAGGACCCGGCCCACCGTGGCTGCAATACTGAGGTGCAATCCCCACAAGTTTTCCCAGGAGGAACTACCCCTGTTCGTTTCTTTGTACTGCCCACCCCCAGTCCCTTTCTCCACACCTTTCCTCTCCTTTGTCCAAGACACACTTTTCCCAGGAAACTGGAACTCAGGAGGTAACAAACATGATTTCCTCTAGTAAACAGGTGCCCTGTGCCCACCTACCCTCTGAGTACCCTGTGAGGGGGACAAAGAAACAAACACACACATCTCAAAGCCCCAGAACAAGAGAGAGGTGTGTGTATTGTGTTGTGTGTGTTGTGTTTGTCAGTTTTAAGGAGAAAGATGTTCTCAAATGCCCCTGGCAGAGTTCCTAACAAGTAATTATTTTAATGACTTTGCAATTTGATTTGCAGAGTTTGCAATTACATAAGATCCCCAAGGTCATTGCAATTCATAAAATAATATTTAAAAGTTTTAAATATATCAAATTGTTGTTGTTATTTTACATTGCAACCAGGAAGTCTGCCATTAACAGTTGTCTTATTTTTGGTGAGTTGCTCTGCCTCTCTGCGTCTTGTTTTCTGACCTATAATATTTCAGCTTGGTGCTCCTTACAGCTCCCTCCAGTCCCAAATAGTTATGACTTTATAATTCCATAAAGTATTTACAAGTCATAAATAACTCCATAAAGTCCCTGTCACTGGGGAGGCAGCATAGGGCTTTGCCATCTACCAGCTGTGTGTCCTTGGGAAAGTGACTCAACCTCTCTGTCCCCTGTATCCTCTTCTCTATAAACAGGGATTAGGATAGTACCTACACGGTTAGGCCATAAAGAGGATTACATGAGTTAATCCACATAAATGATCTGGCACGGCACCTGGCATAAGGCAGCAATTCAGCACAGTGGCAGCAGAGCCCAAGCTGGGTGGCCTCCGTCATCCTCAGCTTCTCTATCTGTCAAATGGAGCTGCCAGCGGCACCCTCCTCACAGGGCTGCTGCGAGGACTGTCAGCAGCGTGACTGCACACGGTCAGCGCTCTGATTCCTGCAGTGGTGGTTGTGAACAGAGGGGGCCGCCTTAGCAGGTGAGAGGGCTCCTCCTACAGGAGGTGGGATTCTCTCAAGATGGGGAAGCTCAGAAATTCAGAGAGAAGAGGGGCTGGTTTGCCAAGCCTTTCAGCAGGGCTCTGCCTGACAACCAGCCATCGGGCCCCCTGGGCAGCTCAGATCCCAAGGTGGGAGGAGGGAGTGGGGCGGGACACCCCCCGGAGAGCAGAGAGCAGGAAGGGCCCCCAATTCATCTCTGCCCCTCTGAGATTACAGGGAGACTAACAGGGCCCCCTTGGCCTGGGGGATGAGCAAACACAAACTTTGTGGTGTGCCTTTGTTGAGTAACCAGGGCCCACTCTGTGTGTGTGTGTCTGTCTCCCTCTCTTTTCTTCCACTAATGAAAAGGAAGAGAAGACAGATTTCCCTTTAGAAAATCAGGAGACAAGAGGACAGAGTGACATGCCGAAGCCCCAGAGGGCATGAGCAGCACCTACCCACACAAGGCACATTCCTCTCTCTAAGCCCTTCAACTGCCCCGCACCAGGTGTTGGCGGCGCACTTAGCCATTGTCATACAAGAGAGGAACAAGTTCAAGTTGGCTCTTGGGACCCGTGGGCGTTGGAGACAAAGAGAGAGAGGTCTTTACAGTGGTTATTCCAAAAGGTGGACTGTGAGAGGCATCTGGGGACAGGGAGGCTGGGCGAGACAATGAAGCCGGGGGCACTGCGTTCTCTGGCACTCTGCTGGGTGACCCTGGGCAAGACCCTTTTCCTCGTGGGGTTTTGACTTCCACGTGGAAATGTGCATAGAAACCAATGGCGTCTGGGCTTCTTCTAGCCGTGTCCCTGTGTGCTGAGGGTGCTGGGCTACGCTCTGACTCGGCCCGGGCAGCACTGAGAGATGGCTGCAGTGAGCGCCTCTGCCGTAACGCTGGTCCTCACCCAGTCAGTTAGCATGAGGCCATGCTCCTCCTGCTCCTGCTGCGGGAGAGAGCACACGGTGCTATTATACTCTCTCTCCATACTTAGGGCCAGAGGAGAGATCAGACCCTTGGTGATAAGGATTTAGAATGGAAATTTGGTCCCTGTAACAGAGTGTGATTGCTTAAATGATGACCTACTCATCCATCTTCCATAGAACTGTCCAGTCATCTGTCTATGCATGCACACGTTTCTATCACTGATCAATGCATTCATCAGTTTATATCTGTATCCACGCACCTGCACATGTCCCCATTCATACATACATGTGTCCTTCCACTCCTTCATTCGATCACCCAAACTTTCGCCCATCCATTAATTCACTCACACATACATGTATAAACATCCATCCATCCATAGAGGCACCCATCCTCTCATCCATGCATTTATATCATTATTCATAGAAAAACTTAATCCATTCATCTGTTTACACATATACCTATCCATCCATATATCCAAACATCTACTAATGCAATTATCACTCACCCATGAACCCCTTAGATGCGTCTGTAACTACTGACCTACCTACATACATTCATATAATACATACAACCTCCTACCCATCATTTATCCAGCTCTGCATCCATTCATTTATGCTTCCATTCAGTGATGCACCACTTCCATTCACCCATCCACTCTCTGCAAGGTCCTGGGGATACAGAGAGAAGAGCCTCACCCACTGCTTTGAAGAGTTCACTATGTATTTTTTTTTAATGGTATATTTTTATTTCTAGTATCTTTAAGAACTGATCCTATCTAATAATCCTATCTAATATGCAAATTGATCATCACTCCAACACACAAGATGGCCACCCCCATGTGGACACAAAATGGCCACCACAAGATGGCCAGCAGGGAAGGGCAGTTGAGGGTGACCAGGCCTGCAGGGGGGGCAGTTGGAGGCAACTAGGCTGGCAGGGGAGGGAAGTTAAGGGCGACCAGGTTGGCAGGGGAGGGAAGTTGGGAGTGACCAGGCCTGCAGGGGAGAGCAGTTAGGGGCAATTGGGCCAGCAGGGGAGCAGTTAGGCATCAATCAGGTGGCACGGGAGTGGTTAGGAGTGATCAGGCTGGCAAGCAGAAGCAGTTAGGGGCAATCAGGCAGGCAGGCAGTTGGGAGCCAGCAGTTCTGGATTGTGAGAGGGATGTCTGACTGACTGTTTAGACCCGATCCCGGTGACTCCTGTTTAGGCATCCCTCAAGAGGTTCCAGATTAGAGAGGGTGTAGGCTGGGCTGAGGGACACCCCCCCATCCAATGCATGAATTTCCTGCACTGGGCCTCTAGTCATTATAGAATATCCTAATTAAAATAGTTTATTCACTCTGTAATTTCTTGATTTTTATAGTACTTCCTTATTACTTGACAAATTACAGATTTTATTGAGCTATGGTTATACACTGTTGACTGTATAATTATGCATTTCAATGCTTTTCTATCTTTTCTTGGCACAAGTTCCTAGAATAATATCCACCATGGTTTTGGATGACCTTGCTCACTATGTATTAACAGATAGGAGAACAAATGTTTTCAATACAGTGTGAAAACTCGTATGATAGAACGTAAAGAGACAGAAGTGAGAATGGGGAAAATGTGTCTATAATAATACCTATGAACTAATACACCACTCCCATGGGCCTGGGTCATGGCTTACACTTCACACCAATTTTATGAGCTGGATATTATAATCCTCGTTTTGATAATGAGGAACCTGTGTTATAAAGAGGCTAATTAACCCCCCCCCCCCCCGCAAGGCATACAGCAGGTAAGTAGTACAGCTAAAACTCAGTCAGCTTTGTCTGAGAGCCTCAGCCACACTCACCCACACTCACTCATTCCAGTGAAGGCAGCAGGAGTGAGAGCAGACAGAGCCAGAACTCACAGAGCTCACCAGGCGCCCCGCCCAGGGGACCCCTAAGGAACTGTCTTGGCAAGAAAAGTATATCCCAGGGGATGGGCAAGCAAGTGAGGGACCATTTCACTTGTAAAGGAATGAAGACTCTAACGCCTTGCAGGAGGTAGAATAACACCCGCCCCCAAAACAGGTCCATGTCCTCCTCCCCAGAACTGTAAACCTGTCACCAGACATGGCAAAGGGACCTGGAAAATGTGATTAAGTAAAGGATCGTGAGAGGAGGAAGACTACCCTGGATTACCCAATCACTGGGCCTTTGTAAGAGGGGGAAAGAGAGTCAGAGTGGGGAAGGAGAGTGGAAAATGGAAACAGAGGTCGGAGGGGCGTAAAGGCTGTGAGGAAAGGAGGGCGGGTAAAGTGGAAGCTGGAAAAAGGCAAGTGAGTGGGTGCTTCCCTGCAGCCCCAGAGGGAATACGGCCTGGCGCCATGCCTGTAGCCCAGGGAAACTGATTCCCTCTCACTGAACTGAGGAACTGTAAGTAGTAAGTTCATCTTGCAAGAAGCCAACACGTTGGAAATCATTTGTTACAGCAACAGTCAGAAACCAATACCCAACATTTTGGTGTATGTCAGCATCATCAGCATCTTCCTCCCCGAGAGTCAGAACACTCTTTTTTATATTGGTCAGCAGTCTCCCTTCTGATTTTTGTTTCTCAGAGTATCAACACTGAATAACTGTCACAGTGTATTGATGTGATTTGCATGCCATGCCATAGAATTCGGTCATTTAAAGTATGTACTTCCATGGTTTTTAGTATAGTCACAAACAGGTACCTTCACCACCACAGTCAATTTCATAATACTTCTATCACCTCCAAAAGAAACTCGTACCCTTCAGCTATCATCCTCCCAGCCCTAAGCAACCATTAAGATACTTGCCATCTGAATTGATTTCCCTGTTCTGGACATTACATATGAATGAAATCATATGACATGTGGTCATTTGTGACTCTCTTCTTTCACATCCATATGTCAGTACACTCTGGAAGCAGGGCATATTCAAAGCAGTTTAGGGTTTTGTGTTGAGGTGCAACTTGAAGAGGGGGGAGAAGCCTGTAACACCTGGAGAAACCAGGGAAGGCTTCATGAAGGTGGTGGCTCTCACAAGGTGGTAAGGTTTAAGTGTTTGAAGCAGGAAGTAAGTAAAGATGGGTATGTGGACATGACAAAGAGACAGTGCTGATGCTTTGAAAAGGTCTGTGTTAGACAAAGGAGAAATAATTTCTAGTAAGAAATAATGATAATGACAATAGTTATAACAATAACACTGTCTACATATTAGGTATTCTACGATGATCCTTTGAAGCAGGTAGCATCATCATCCCCATTTTGCAGATGAGCAAACCGAGGCACACAGAGAGTAAATAATTTGACCTCAATTGTAATTAGAACCAGGAGAAGGCAAGGGAACAAAACTACTAGATAGTGTAAGAGCAAGGGCTGTAAATCTAGACATTCACACGCTGAATTGTCATA